>JAPDNY010000014.1:14353205-14520705 GCA_029375565.1 Gekko gecko
GAGTCTGGCAACCATAATTCAGGGTGTCACTAAATCTGGGTTAATGTGGTAGCTAAGGGAAGGGAAGAAGAATCAGAGCAGGAACTCTTACCCACACTTCTTTAAGACAAGCCCCCAGGGTTGCCAACTCCAGGTTAGGAAATTCCTGGATATTTGGGGGTGAAGACTGAGGAAGGCAGGATTTGGGTAGGGGAGGGACCTCAGTGGGGTGTAATGCCTTAGGGTCCATTCTCCAAAGCAGCCATTTTCTCCAGGGGAACTGATTTCTGTAATCTTTAATTCCAGATCTCCAGGCCCCACCTGGAAGTTGGCAACTGTACAACACAACAAATATTCATGGGTTCCGATGGCACAGCCACACCCCCAAACGCATCTACCTGTGAGCAACTGCCATTGAGTAAGTGCCAGTAAGTGGCGTTTCCAAATCCAAACGCCTAACGCTACCCCGCTGCGCCCTTCCCTACCGGGGAGTGAACTTTCCATCTGAGCAGACTTCGAGCTGCAAAATGTTGCCTGGACGAATCCCCCTTTTTAGAAAAAAAAAGCCAGTGAGAGGCCAAAATTGGTGTGTGTGTGCCTGCCAGCCCTGAAGCCCCCCTTGGGAAAGTTTGCATTGGAAAGACAGCAGGTAGGGAAAGGGGAAATCGAACTTGAGAAAAGAAAGATTCAGGTAGGTAGCCATGCTGGTCCGAAGTAGCAGAACTGGCACCTTTCAGACCAACAGAGTTTTATTCGAGGTACAAGGTTTTGCGTGCATGTACACTTCTTCAGATACAGCAAAATGGAGGTTACCAGTCCATCCATAAAATGTTGAGGGTGAGCAGTAAATTAGCATACAGCACAATGAAGACGTTTAACAGATTCAAGGACCAGACAGGCATAATTAACTTGGTTTATATGGTCACCATTTGTTTGAGTTTAATTCCTAGGGAAGACACAGTGAAGGAAATGAATATGCCAGAACTGGAGACTGATGGGCAGATGTATCCTTAAATGTGGAAGGCTGCATTGTGGAATGTTTGCATATTTTGGGTAGATGATAAAAGGTACCTGTTCTAGCTTCCTGTGGCGTGTCTGAAAGGATGTGTTCCTGAACGTGCAGGGATAATTCCTTTCTCATCTTGTTTGGTTCTTTTTTGTATGCCTGTATGGGTCTGTTTGCTGTTTGTAAAAGCCGTATTTGAGAGTCGTCTTTGAGCCTCTTGAATGTAGTCCGATCTATCCACGATGACAACTGTTTCACCTTTGTCTGCCTCTTTAACTGTAACATCTGGATTGTTCCTGAGGCTGTCTATGGCCTTCCTTTCAGCATGGTCGAGGTTCTGCTGTACCCAATGGTGTTTGTCGATCACATCACTTTAGAGACCTTACAGCGAAAGCATTCTGTGTAGAGATCCAGTGCAGCATCGTGACCCTCAGAAGGGGTTTTTGCGGAGTCTCTTTTTTTGTAGCATTGTTTTGATGGTATGTGGTGGTAAGTATCTTGTTCATCGGTGGGTTGGAGGGATGGTAGCTGTTCTCCAGTAGACTGCGTGATGGTATGTCGTGAAGATGCCGCCTGTTCCTTCTTGTTCTGTCCTTGGGTATGCTGAAAGTACTCCGTCAGGCATAGATGGTGGGGAAAGGCTTCCAGGTCTGCATGGAACTGAATCATCTGCGTGGATTTGGTGGGGCAGAATGAAAGTCCACGTGAAAGAACTGATTCGTCTGCTGGGTTGAGCCTGTGCTGTGCCAGGCTGACAATATTGTTGGAGGAATCCTTGTTATTAAGGTGATTAATGCAGGTTAGACAATCATACCTATATGCCCCAGCTGCCATCCTAAACATACCAAAGGATCCATTGTATACAGCCAGGCTTGACGCTACAGCCTCATCTGCTCCAGTCCCACAGACACAAGATTCTCGCCTGAGGGATCTACAACAAACCTTTTTGGAACTAAAGTAAGAAGAAGTCCACCAGAAGAAGTCAAGCCAGAATGGTTGTCAACTAGGCCTCCAGGTGGGGCCTAGAGATCTCCCACAATTACACCTGATTAAATTAAACCCAAAGAAGTGGCAAGCATATTATTATTATTATTACTATTTCATTAATCACCCAATCCCTAATATTATTGTATTATATTGATGATGATGATGATGATAAATAATAATAATAATAATAATTCATTAATCACCCAATCCCTGCTAAACTAAGCTTGTTATTCCTGTTTGGTCCTTGAATCTGTTAAACGCCTTCATTAGGCTGTTAGGCTACTTTACTGCTCCCCCTGCTCTACCTATACGTAGGGACCGGTAATTCCCATTTCACTGTATCTGAAGAAGTGTGCGTGCGCGCGAAAGCGTCGACCTCGAATAAAACTCTGTCGGCCCCCGGGACTCAAACTTTGTTCTCGAGCAAAGAAAGGCTCCCGTGTCTGGCGATCCAGGAGGCGATCAAACTTCAAGGGAGGCTGAGGACCGAGGGCGGCAGGGACGGCGGGGGACTGGACTGTTCGTCTCGGTGCCTGGCTCACGGGCTGCTCCAGACAAAGCTTGCATTGGAGGAAGGGAGGGAGGAAGGAAGGGGGTCAGAGAAGGGGGGGGTGTCTTTTAATTGGGGAGGGGGGGAGAAGGAACAGGAGCTCCGGAGAGGAGCGCTCGGAAGAGCGGGAGAGAGCCAGCCAGGAGCCGCTGCCGCCGCCGCGACCCCCGCTTGCCTCTTCGCCTGCCCGGCCTGCCTTTTCTGCGACGGCTGCTGCTGCTGCTGCTGGCCGACTCCGCTCCGGCCCCTGCGCCGCCGCCGCCGTCCCCTTTCCCCGCTTGCTTCCTTCCTGCCTCCCTTCGCCGCCTCCTCCTCCTGCTCTCCCCTCCTCCTCCTCCTCCGCGGCGGACCGCGCCATCCGCGTTTTGCGGGCGACCGGAGCTGTATTTCCAGGGCTGTCCATGGCTCGGTGCTGTTGGCTCTCTCTCCGTCTGATCAGCCCAGGCTGTGCGGGGCTCCCTACGGGATCAGAGCGCTCCCCCGCCGGGACTCCACTCCTCACATCCTCCTGCTGGGACTCAGCTACATTTCCAGCCAAGCCTGGCTTTATTATGTGTGTCTGCACTGCAGCCCCAGCAGCCAGATCAGGAGGAGGAAAGCCAGCCAGGACAAAGAGAAGAGAGGGAGGCTGGCGAGAGCGAGCCGAGAGCCCGAGCCCAGGCAGCGGCGGCGGCGGCCGGAGCGGCGGCGGGAGCGATGGAGGCAGGAGCCGGGCCACCTCGCCGCGCTTAGCCCATGGAGGCAGCTAGCGAGCCCGGCGCCCCGGCGAAGGCACATTTCCCCGCTTTGGCCAAGTGCGTTGGGGCCGCCGCCGCCGCCGCCGGAGGAGGAGGAGGCGAAGGAGGACCAGGAGGCGGCCGAGCAGCCGGACGAGGAGACCAGCCCGGCCGGGCGCAGGAGAGGGGCCACTTCTTGCCAGCCACGTTGAGCTTGTAAAGAGCCGAAAGAGAGAGAGAGGGAGGGAGGGAGGGAGGGGGGAGAGAGGCGCGGGGGGGGAAGAGCATCTGGGGTGGGGGAAGGAGAGGCACCAGAGGACCGGGGGTGGGGTGGGGGGCGCCTCGCACTCCCACCCGAAGAAAGGAAAGCCAAAAGAAAGCGAGCAAAGCATCCTTCCAAGATCTTGCCGGCTTTGGAAAGAGAGAGATCCGAGGGGATCGGGGCAAGGAAAGGGCGAGTTGGGGAGGGGGGGTGCCAGCAGCTCCGGCGAGGGCATTGTGAGGTTCCCGCCCTCCCCCACACTTGCAACCAGGTTGCCTTACGGGGCATTTTTTTTTTGCTTTTTTTAAAAAAACACCCCCTTCCAATCGCCCCCCCCTTAATAATCTTCCAGCAGCTCCCTGCTTTGCAAACGGCCTCGACTGGGGCTTGAAAGAAAACAAGTCCAGCGAGAGAGAGAGAGCGCGAGCGAGCCACACACACACACAAAAAGAAACGGGGGGAAAAAAAAGGCCCCCCGAACAAACTTTAAATGAGAACGCACACACCAAAAAGAGCGGAAAGAGAGCTTGGATGGGCTTTTTAGGTTTTATTTATTGAGTTGCACCATTTATTATTAAAAAAATATAGAGAGAGTTGCAATTGCAAAGTAAAGGGTTGAGTAAGGGGAGACAGAGAAAGAGAGAGGAGCGCGCGAGAGCGAGGTCTCCGGGCGTCCCCCCCCCCAAGTGGGTGTTCAAAGACGGACTTGGAAGTTGCCGCATTGCAACAGGCAACCGAGGGGAATCGATCCGGCTGCTGCTCCTGCTCCCGCCGCCGCCGTCCCTGTCGCCGCTTCGCCTCTGCCCAGCCGGCAGCTCCCCCCCTCCCCCGGTCGAAGTTTAAAGCGGGAGAAAGAGAGGAGGGGGGAGAGCGACAGAAGGGGAGGAAGGAAGAGGAAAAAAGAAGGCAGAAGAAAAGGGGGAAAAAAAGAAAAAGAAAACCCCAGAGCTGGAAATGTCCAGAAGGAAGCAAGCCAAGCCGCGCTCGGTGAAAGGTAAGCCCGGGACTGGCGCGCGCGTGTGAATGTGCCTCTCGCGGCGGCGGCTTGCTGCTGCTGCTACGCCGGAGCGTCTGCTCGCTGGCTCGTGCCGCCGCCCGGCTCCGGCAAGCGGCAGCAGCAAGCGCGAGCCTCTGCCGCGTGACCAATCAGGGGTTGGGGCCAAGTTTGGCGGGGATTGCGAGTTTGCAGAGCCGGCCTCTCCAAGCCCAGGCTGCTTCCCTCCCCCCCCCCCTCCTCGCCAGACCCAGCCCGGCTCCTGTCCCAAATCCGGACCAGGCGTCGGCGGTTCTTCCTGGGCCGCGCCGGCTGAGTCTTCTTTCCGCGCGCACGCTTCCGCTTGGCTGCAAAAATCAGGGCCTCGGACGCATCGGAGAGGACTTTCCCCCCCCTTCTTTTTGCAGCGCTCGGCCTGTAGGGGAGTCGAAAGCTTGCCGGCTTGCCTTCTCTCCTGAGGAGAAGGCTCGCTTCCCTGTCCAAGGAAAAGCAAAATGCAAAAAAAAAAAAAAAAAAAAAAAAAAAGATAAACCCAAAATGCGAAAAAAGAAAAGAAAAGGCAAACTCAAATCCACGCAATTGCGTGCATTTGGGTTTGTCTTTTTTTGCATTTTGCTTTTTCTTGTACAGGGAAGCAAAGGTTCTCCTGCCCACCCCCCACCCCCGCCCTGCCACAGTTGGAGCCACTAAGGCACCTTCTCTGGAGGAGGGTGGCCTGCCATTCAAAAGCCCCCTCTCCTTGGAGAAGAGTTTAGGAGGCATCTCCGGCTGATGAGCCACCCCCCTACTGAAGAGTGGGCTCAGACCCCCACCCGATGATTGGCAGTTTTGCAAGCACCCTCACCCTCCTCATTATTATGATTCCACCAAACGAGCACAGATTTGTTAGAGGCCTGCTCGCCACTGGGCTGTGTAGTTACCAGTAGTCCCATTGTGGTAGATGTGACTGGCCGGCCAGAGGCTGCCTTGACTGATTTAATACAGTCTTGGGGGAGCCTCTTTGGAAGAACTGCCTGTACAGAGTCGGCTCCCTTTGGGGTTTGTGTTTGGGCAGCCAGGCGCTGGAGACCTTTCCTCTGGAGCAGTCCCATAGCTCTCAACCAGGCTTGGAAGAGATCAGCGATCTGAGTGATGCCTGGGTCAGAGGGGTGGTTGGATCTTCAAAGCATGGGCTCCAGAGTTTTCATTGTGGACCCCTGACGTTGCCTCCTTGCTTCCTCGAGAGTAAGTCCTTAACCCGCTTAACCCAAGGCGTTTTGAGAGATGCCGGTGCATCTCCAAATCAGGCCTTCCTGTTGCTGACTGAGGAGTGGTTCTGCAGATTTGAAAAGGAAGTCAAGTTCTGCACAGGCTACCTACCACCAAGGGCCCACAAAGGACAGTCACAAAAAGGCCCTTTTGCCCTACTTCCAAGGGATCCCAGCAGGACTCATTGGTCCCTGCTGGAAGTATATCCAGTTTTGGGAGACAGCTGCATGAATTGCTGAATCCACCGTCAGCTTTTCAAACAGGACGGTGGAGATGGCCCAGGAGTGAAGCCTTAACCTGTAGACCCTCAATAGGCCGTGTTACGTGGTTGGAGCCCAGGAACTGAATGGGACCTCTGTGGAATTGTTCCAGAGTACCAGAGTTTATGGATAGCTGTTCTCGTCTATTCCCCCCCTCCAGTCCTGGGGGGGGGTCATATTTCCCTGCCAATGTGGGTCTCCTCAGAGACACTCCCACGTCCCGCCTTGACCAACTTGGCAGATCCTGAGGTAAACCTTCGAGGGCCGAGCAAAGAGGCCTTCCCAGGAACGTCTTCCCCCACTCGCTTCCGAGTTGTGGAAAGTTAGGCCTTCCGAAAACCCGCACCTCTAAGTTGTCTCCTCAGATGGTCCGCAAAACCCACTTCTTGCTGCCGTGCCCCCCCGCCCCCGTCACATCCTCCTTCAACAAAAGGCGCCTTATAGAAAGGCACAGACCTAGGCAAAACAGGCCTGCTTTATTATCCCCCAGGGCAGCCTTGTGACATTCCGTTGGCAGCTAACACCAAAATGATTTTTATGCAGGCGGGGAGAGTAAAATAACTGCTCTTTCTCGCGGTGCCTTCGGACAGCCTTAAGGCTTGACTCCTCACCGTGGCTTGGGGCAGGGTTTTGTGTGGGACGCGTCCAGTGCTGACCTGTGGCTCTCTTTCCCCCAGATGTTCTCCTCCCCCACACCTCCTTTTAGTGGTTCCCTGCCCCTCACCTTGTATAATATTGAGAAGGATTGCTTTAAAACTTTGGGAACGAATGGTTTTTGGCCTGTTGGACTTGAGAAAGGGATTTCTGCTGCAGGAGGAGATAGGGGTTTCCCCATAAGCTGCCTCTGTGTATCAAAAAGGGGAGGCCACCTTGGTGTGGTGGTGATGGCTGGTTGCCCGGTTTTTCCCATCATCCATTTTAAGAACTTGCTTGCCCTCGGTGGGGTGGGAACTGAATGTCTGTGTGTGTGTGTCTGACCGCCTGGCACAATGAGCACCTTACCAAAGAGATACCTTCCCCCTTCCATTACCTTGCAGATCTTTGCTGTCTGCCTGGAATACACAGTGGGTTTCCCCCACCCTTCTCTCTCCCTCCCTCTCTCGTTGGAGAACGAGGAGGTAACCCTCACACTCAGGAGTATGGGATTTGCTGCTCCGATTCTGTAATGGCTGCTAGCCTGTACCACTTCCATTTGCTGCCCCAGTTGCCGAATGCAGCGGTGTGGTAGCAAGCCAGGAAGAAAAGAGGCATCGATTGGGGTTGTAGTTTGAGGAGCAGAAGTGGCCGGATGTGTGTGTGTGTGAGGAAGTAGATGACCCCCCATCTCTGTGTGCATAGTGAGGTGCATGTGTTATATGCAACGTGGGGATTTGGAATGATGGCACTCTGGCTCTCTCTGAGTGCTTGTGCATGCTTGGATCGCTGAGCATCACAAAGATACGATGGCAAAAGGGAAAGAGAGGAGAGTTCTGTCAACAAAGCGGAAATCAAGGGTGTCTGAATTTGTCTGGTTAAATTATTTATGGGAGGTACTAGGCGTTTCGGAGACCTCAAGGCTTTGAGCTCTGCGTTCTTTGACATCCCCGTGACCGAATGATTGATCTGGCCTTTTCAAAAGAAAACACTTTTTTAATAATAAAAAAGCGTTCAGTATAGGTTGAATGGCCAATGGTACGATACTGCTCATATCAAGCGATGCGCCTCCCAAGTAATGAAGACAGGAATAACTTCGGGATTGACCAATGTTATGCTAAAGAACCCTGATAAAACTAGATTGGTAATGAAGAAACACCGCCCCCCCCCCCGTGGTTGGATGGATACATATTGCCCTGGATTAGAAAGCTCTCAAAGTTTGGTTGCTTCCTTCTCAGAGGAAGCTGTAAGGGTGTGGCCAGATAAAAGTTTTGTTTGGCGTGCGCTCAATAACCTCCACATGGCTTATGCCATGCGGTGGGGGAGGTATCCTGGGGCCCATGTGTTGACCAAAAATGGGTCCATATAAATGACTGTCTCACCACAGTCCCATCTTGGTTGGCACTTGGATTTCTTTGAGTTTTGTTACTCCCATTTCCAGATCACTTTTAGTGGTCTATCACTAAACCTACCATAACCAGACGCTGCATAATAGTTTTTAGTTGCAAATCTGGTGTGAGTGTTCTGAATCCTGAGGTGTGAAAATAAACATCGTGCCTAGGCTGAGGAAGTGTTCCCATTTTGGAGAGTGTAGTGGAGGAGATAGATGTCTTTTCATCTGTTGCTACCCAGAATGGTAGATTCAGTTAGAAACTTGGTACGTAGCAAACTGGTCGACCTGGGACTGGAATGAGTCGGATCCATTCTGTAACAGCAGCACTTTCCTTCCGTGCCAGGACTCAGAGTCTTCTACTAAAGCAGGAGCACCTTTTACTAGAGAGCCATGGCTGTTGGTAGTGCTTCCATGTGCCAGGGGGAAATGCCACCATAACCAATGCTCCCTCTAAGCTGTGGAGTCTTCTGGGCAAAAATACTACTTTGTGAGCTACTGGCATTAAAGTTGTGAGTGGAGGATTTGGCTACTGCATCAATTCGTTTGCTCTGGAGCCATCCTCCCTGAGCTAAGACAAAAAGGTGTGAGCTGGAGGCTAAAAAACAGTGAGCTAGCTCACACTAACTCAGCTTAGAGGGAACACTGACCATAACTTGTAGATCCAGTCTGCTAACATCATGTGTCTCATTGCAATATAATTTATTGTAAATCATGTGGGAAAGAGAACTATTTCTATCCATGAAGCATCACATGAAAGGCCTTGAGAGGCGGGATATAAATCTTTGAAATAAATTTGTGCAACTTGTAGAAATCAATGCGATACCATTGGTAAGGAACGCCTCCTGCACAGCTGCACAGACCTATTTAAGAAACATTATCTGCACATGGGACTTTTTGTTGGTTTCTTTTCAAGGAAGAAAGCAGTTTACAAAAAGCGAAGTAACTAACCTGGTAATTTGTGACTGGTCTCAGTTATATCCCTTGGAGACTACTGGCAGATAGGGTTCATAGAATATGTTGGGAATCCCTGCTATTGGGCCTAACATTTTTTTTTGGTTAGAATTTGACAGCCTCTTTAATTATAACTATAGCTCCTGGTATCTTTTTGTGTGTGTGTTCTTTTTGCAGCAGGGCAGACCTCATTACTAACACTGACTGTAACCGTTTGAATTGGTAATAATTGTAGATGTCATTCATTTAGCGACACGATGAAGTGGCTGAGTTTTTAATAGATTTATGGCAGAGAAAATGCTCTTTACGTTTTGTCCCGCAGAGGTAAGGACTCTCGCTATAAAACGTGTGGTTAAGCTATCATAAAAGCAAGACCTTCACACGAATCAGAAGTCTGAAGGTGCCTCTCAAGAACTGACAGTATATTTTACCCTCCCAGCTGTGTGTCCTTTTACCAGCAGGGTGTTCTGGACCTCCACATTTTAGAACAAAATCTGACAAAAAGGAAGTTTAGTGGTAATTGATACAAGAAATCTAGCCACCCCTAGGTGTGGAGGAAGGAAGCAAGTTTCTGGTGGATATTTTTGTGGGGGGGGAAATGTTTGAAAGCCAAACAGTTGTACTTTGAGGGGCAAAAGGTGAGTTCTTCAAAGGCTGTGCCTTTTCCTAGAATGAGGGTGTTGCATTTAAAGGGTGGATCTTTGAAGCTTCAAAAATGTATCCTCTGTTGCAAGAAAGCAAATCCTATTCCATTCCCAGGAAATCACTGTGGGATACCCCAAAAGACCTGTTTAGTTGCTAGTGCTGATTTCAGCAACCATACTTAGACCCACTTTTAAATTTGAGCATTATAATATCTCCCCCCTCCCCCCCGTGTTTTGACTACAATTCTTTTCTACACTTCTCATTCTATAGTGTCCTTTTGTTCCCCACTTTGCCTCTTTGTGTATTTTGTAACTGACCTAAGTGGCTGAGTTTCCAGACTCCATGTTAGTGGAATTCCAGACTTGGTCTGTTTCAAATTTGGAATGGTTTCTTTCTGTTTAAAACTAATACAAGTGTTGTTGGAGGAATGATCAAAAGGCAAACTGGATATCACGTGTTCTGGTGCTAACTGGCCAGTGTGTGACCTTAAGGTGGTATTCATAGCAGAAATGTTCAATGCGGTCAATTTCATATTTTTTTCTTTGCATCTCCTCCTGCTTCATGACATGGACAGAAGATTTCTTTGTTCACGCTACACCTTCCAGTGGTTTGATTTTTCTGTTTTTTGTAAAAAAGTCCATCCTACATTTTGAGATCTTGGGAACCAGCAGATCTGTAGGTTGCTACCGTCCATGTTTCCATGGAAATAATTGAGAGGTAATAAATAAAGGAGTCCCACCGTCACAGGTTCCCAATCCCAAGTAAGACAGAAAACAGGTTTAAATTACAAAGAGCTCTTCAGACGATTCTCCTTCCTCCCCCCCCTCCTGCTTCAGATATTTTCATGGGTTTGTTTTGCTCGACCACAAATTAACTGTCAGGTTTGAGTGCTTTTAAAACCCTTCTCCTTTTCTTATGTATTACCCAATTTCTCTTCAGATATATTTCTATGCCAGAAGTTTAAGGGCTAAATGAGGAGGGCGGGTGATGCATCTATACCTGAAAAATGCAGATTGTAAATTAAGGCACGGATTAGGATCTATTTAAGTAGCAAATGAGACGGCGCCTCTTGCATAACATAGGGTGGCTTAATGTAAAACATAATTAGGAAAAGCTAAGCAAAATTCCATGGACCTGTTTTCTTCCGGTACATTCAGACTGATTAAAAAAAAAAAGAAACTGTACTAATTACTGTATCAGTATACATTCACTGAGACTGGAATTACTTCTTAGAGCAAAGGTTTACACCTTGCCATTAAATAGGCTGTTCTATGCTATCCATGCATTGTCGACAGAAATGTGAACCGAATAAGCTTTACTGTGAGTTGATGGCAAATACTTTCCTTCTGTATTAGTTTAGGGGGCTATAGAATACCTTGTCTCTCTCTCTCTAGCTTTGTGTCAACTTTTAAAAACATCATAATTAGCCAGTCTTCCTCCAAGTGGACCGTTTAATTAATTAATTTTTTTTTTGCAATATGGTTACAATCCATAACTGTGACACTTTCTCTTCTGTATTAAACTGGACTCAGCTTTTTAAAGAATGAGGAGCAGCTATGACAACTTGACTATGATATTAGCAATTTGCCTATTAAATCAACATTTAGAGTTTAATCACCTTGAAGGGAGGGTGTAATTAACCTCCGTTGAAAGTGATTCTGTGTCCCCATAGCCACAGAATGGTTGGAGACCAATATTCTAAGTGCTTTCAGACAGAAGGGTATAAGTAACTAACTACATTATCTTAACGTTTGTAATTCTCTTTCCATGTTAGGTAGGGGGCTTTTCAGCTCACTGAAATTGGGGTGGTTTTGTTGGGGGGGGGTTTCAATGTGACTTGCAGTTTTCAAAATTTGAGTAATTCTTTGCCTAATATGGAGGGGGGAGCTTATATACAGCTGCCTCAGGAGCAGACCAGAGTTTTAAACTGGAGATGCATGTTAGCTGGTGAATTTGACAGTTTTTTTTTCCGAATTGCTGTTGGATTGCGATGACATTTTGTGTGTAAATGTGCTAGTTGGTAATCAAACTGTTTTTGCAACGTAAAACAAAGAGAAGCGTGCTCATTAAGCTTAGTTTTGTTATCCGGCTTGAACTTACTGAATTGCTGTCACATATGTGTATGTGTGTGTATATATATATATATATATATATATATAAATATGTGTGTGTGTGTGTGTGTATGTATTTGCCTTGACTTTCACTTGACAAATATGCTGATAGGAACTTTAGGTTCCCAGCCCTCCCCTCTGTCATTTGTGTCAGTCAAAAACAAATGAGAACACACACGAAACCAAAACCCCCTCCCCAACTCACCAACCTAGGTTTTCAACTTCATTATATGCAAAGCTAAATTATAAAAACAGACACACACACACATATATACCCCATCCTTATTCTGGGCTCCCAATTAGTTGATTGCAATGGCTGATCTCCTTTAGAGGAATGCTGTTTCACCTCTCTGCTCATACAGAGGTTTGATTTTTAATGTCATGTGAAAAGGATTTCTTTTTGTCTTGATTGATGTCAAGAATGAAAGCATGATGGTAATATCCCTTTGAAAGCTATTGTATTGTCAGCTCTGGCTGACAGCGGGAGGCCCTCCTAGTGGTATAGATTAGCGCTGTGGAAACACTGACATTTTCTTTGTTATACGGCTGTTGTTCTGCCTGCAAAGTCAATTATACAGTGTCGAAGCTCAGTTGCAGAGTTGACTGTGGAAGTAACAATGTCTTTCATACTTGTTTTTAAAGATATAATTTCTCCATCTCTCCCCCCCTCCCCCCGGCATCATCCCCAGTAGATAGCCAAGAACCTTGATGGTACTGGAATAGTACATTCTGCAAATTAAATTTTTTGCCATGTATAATTATCGTTGAGACCTCAGCGATCCTTTCTTTTTCTTTTTTTCCTTTTCAGTTTTACAGCACATTCATAACAATTCCGTGCCTCCTTGTTGTGAATGCATTAACTGAAACGGAGAGGGTTTCCCTTTCAAATCAGATAGATTAAGATTCCTGATTATTTCCTAGCAAGTATAGCATTCCTTTTTTTGGGGAAGGGGACTTGACATTGGCGGAGACGCTGAAGATTCACAGGGAAGGCCCCGCATATTCTGAAGGCATGCAAATAAGCTAGGTAAGGAATCCCAGATTTATTTATTTTTTCTAGCTTCCATTGTCTTTATCTTCCTGCCAGAGTCCAGTGAAGTTCCCCTGAGAAGCTCTGGAACGGGGCGTGGGGGGTGGGTGGGTGTTACAGCTTAGCGTCTAACTGGTTGAAATTCTTTGCTTGTGTACAGAATGCTTACAATTGTGATATCGTTCCTGGAGTCTGTACAACTAACCTATAAAAGTGTGTCTGCTTTTTTCGGGGGGGGGGGGAGAGCAATTTCTAGGGTGTGTGCAGATTAATATTAAATGTTGCATAGTTCAAGATATCTAATTTTATACGTGCCTTTTTGTGGTGCTGGTAACAGACAATTGTTGTAAGGCAGCCACTTGGTAGCAGAGGATTCTGTGGGTTTCTGTCTCCCCCCTCCACACCCCCCCGAAAAACATTTGTATACAATCAGGGCGGTAGAAAGAACATCATTCATTACCAAATTGCTTTAAATAACAAGAATCCGGCGGAACAGTCTCTCATTGGGAATGTTAATTGTGGGATTTCTAAATTACTATTCTAAACTAATAGACAAAAGATTCCACAGTTACCAGTAATTTGTCAGGATTTATTTTGTTTCTCTTCAATAATTGAAAATTAATGTCTTGAAGTGAAAACAGATGTTCATGCCATCCTTTCAATTGGGTGTAAAAAGAGGGAAGGCTCTGTCGATTTAACGTTGGCTGAACATAGTTGATACTGGGCTAATGAAGGTTTTGGTCTTGCTATGTCTATGGGTGGAGCAGAAGTATAACAGAGATGAAAAATCGCACAGGGCTAAAGAATGTGGAGTTTTGTACGTTCTTGAAGGGTTGCTGTTCCAGTCTTTCCAGAAGACACAGATAATTCACTAGTCCACAAAAATATTTTACCAGCTTTCCCTCTTCTGTGTTTGCTTGTACGACACATGGCAGTTTGAGCATAGACTCCAAAAATGTGCTTATTTGAAAGAAGCAGGTACTCATTTGGGATAATGGACAACTGTACCAGGTTTGTATGTACCTGGCTTGGCTGTGGTGATGAAGAATTCCTCCCAGGAAACAAGGGAAACTATTTGAGTATCAAGTCTTTTGTTTTTTTTTGGACATCTCTCCATGTGTGACACATTAAGGATGCAACTTTAGGCAGATCTACTCACAAGTAAACCCCACTATGTTCAGCGGGCTAACTCACAGAAAAGTGTCCTTAGGATTACAGCCTTTAGGTAATAAAATAGTTTCTGTGGGCCAAGAACTTCTGCAGATCTCTGTGCAACACTGTACACAACTTCTGTGATGTTAAGAGTGTAATTCGCTTGCATTACACTAAGTTCTGCATCTGTGCATTGCTGTATATTGCACAATCCTTCCATTATAGCCGTCATTCGCAACTGGGCTTTCATGTGCTCAATAGACAGTCAAGGTGTGGATGATGCTATTGTACATTGATAGTGCAATACCCAATAAGATGTGGACGCAGGCTTAGAAAGACCATTGATATTATTTCTGAGGGGTTTTTTATAACTTCAGTTCTTTTCTTGTTACAAAATGAAAGTAATTTCTGTTTGAAGATGAAGAATTCGCCTTGCACCTTAAAACAAACCCTGTTTTCTAAAACAATCCCATTTTCCTTTTTCGCCGCTTGTGGGGAGGACGGTATAGAAGCCTAAATAAATAAATAAATAAAGTGGCCTTGAAGTGGCTTACCTCATATCTCCATGGCTAGGGGCAGAGAGTGCCGCTAGGAGAGAAGGTATCACCTCGACATCCACAAGTATGTGGGGTCCCTCAACAGACGATCCTCTCTCCAAAGTTATTTAGCATCTGCATGCACCCCCTGCGGTGTTGCGGTGGCTCAAGCGGTTAAGATGCTGAACTGCAGACCGGAAGGTCGGTAGTTCGGCAGTTCAAGACCTGAGTGCGGCATGACGGAGTGAGCTCCCGTCTCTGGTCCCAGCTCCCGCCAACCTATCAAGAAATTGCAAGTAGATAAATAGGTACCACTTTGGTGGGAAGGTCACAGCGTTCCGTGCACCTTGGTGTCTCGTCATGCTGGCCACATGACCATGGAAACATCTTCAGACAGCGATGGCTCTTCGGCTTGGAAACGGAGATGAGCACCACATCCCTAGAGTTGGACTCGACTGGCTTTTGAGCAAGGGAAATCTTTACCTTTACTATGCACCCCCTTGTCCAGCTGGTGCAGAGTTTCAGGGTGGGTTGTCATCAGTATGCTGGTGACACCCAGTTGTATCTGTTGATGAATGGCCGGCTGGATACTGCCCTTTCTATTCTGGCTGAAGGGCTGGAGGCCATAGCTGGGTGGTTGAAGCCGAGGCAGCTGAAACGGAATCCTTCAAAGATGGAAGTTCTGTGGCTAAGTGGAGGGGCTATGGGATTGGGGTGCCAAATCCTGGTTCTTGATGGTGTACCTTTAACTCTGGTACCCACCGCCCAGAGCCTGGGTGTGTTCCTGGATGCCTCCCTATCTATGGAGGCCCAGGTCACAAACGTTGCCAGACTGGCGTTTCTACAGCTGCGCCGAATCAGGCAACTGGCCCCCTTCCTGTCTCATCCTGACTTAGAATATACAACAACAACAACAGTACAGCACCCAGTAATAAGTAGCAAAGGATAGCAAAAAAACAACTGTGAACTGAATTTCCCGCAAAATATTCACAAAGGAGACTTTGTCAAAGTGAAACGCATCTATTGTCTGGAATAAACCTATCCGTATAATCCATCATTGGAAAATGCGGAAGGCAAAGAAGTCCATCATCGGAAAATGGAGAAGCCAAAGAATAAATATACAAGATAAATATCCAAGAAGTCCAACACTTTTACCTAGGTAATTTTTCCAGTGTTTCAGGCTTCTGGTCCTTCCTCAGGAACAAAGAACTACTATGAAGAGTCTCATTCCATCTCCTTTTAAGATAATGCTTTTGTATTACTCACTGGGCAAGGTCTCCTTCGCTCTAATCGGCACCCCTAAAGGCTGCTTCAATGTATCAGGACCAAAACCTGCCTCCAGAGCCTGGGTGTGTTCCTGGATGCCTCCCTATCTATGGAGGCCCAGGTAGGCTACTGTAATGTGCTCTACACAGGGCTGCCCTTGAAACTGGTCTAGAAATTACAGCTTGTCCAGAATGCAGCAGCAGAGGTCCTTACTGGGACCCCATCAACAGCACACATTCAACCAGTGCTTTGCCAGCTGCACTGGCTCCAAGTTGAGTACCGGATCAAGTTCTGGGTTCTGGTATTGACTTTCAGGGCCCTAAACTGTCTGGTACCAGTGTATCTACAGGACCACCTCTCCCAGTATATCCCCCCAAAGAGCATTATGCTCTGGAGATAAGAATCTCCTGGTGACCCCTGGCCCAAAGGATATCCAGTTGTCCTCAATGAGAGCCAGGGCGTTTTTGGCCCTGGTGCCGGCCTGGTGGAACTCTCTGCCTAATGACACCCATGCCCTGCCATGCCATGCCACCCATGCCACCATGTCTTACAGAGCATATAAGACAGAGATGTTCAGCCAGGCCTATGGTTGAGGACAGCAACAATTTGCCATCAAACCTGGCCTCCCTGTCTCCCCCCTCTGGGGAAGGATACAGAATGTCTAACGCCATCTGATTAGTTTGACTATTGACGTTTCATTGGTACATTTATTGTATTTATTAGAACTGAACCTGTAAACTGCTGTTAACTGTCCTGAGTCCCATTTGGGGGGGGGGCAGTACATAAATCAATCAAGCAAACAAGCAAATGACTCCTTGTGCAATTACCCTTAAAGATGAGTTTTGCATTTTAGCTTTTACGATTAAATTTTCAAGTGAAGAGAGGGTATCCGGACAGCCGTGGGAAATCCTAATTTGGGCATCCGCTTCAGAGAGCTGGTGTGGTGTACCAGTTAGAGTACTGGACTTGGATCCGGGAGATGCAGGCTCAGGTCTCCGCTCTGCCGAGGAACTTGGGAGCTTGCTGGGTGACCTTTGCCCAGCCGCATGTGCTCCGCCTATCTTACCTTACAAGGCTGTTGTGAGGATAAAACTAGAGAAAAGGGGAAATGTTGTAAGACCCTTTGGGTCCCCATTGGAGAGAGAAGTGGGACAGAAATGAAGTAAGTGAATAAATGAAACCAGCATGCTGTAGTAGAATACAGTATTACCTGTGGATTTCCTAATGGAGGGCAAAACCAATATAAGCCATTGGGTTGGATTCTACCAGTTTTGCTAAATGATAAGTCTTATCTTTTGGGATTGAAGTCAGAGAACTTGAGCACACAAAGCTGATTTCATCCATTCGGCCTACTATTGTGGTCGGATTGGCAGCGATTTTCCTGGTCTGGGTACCTTGAGGTCTTTATAATGGAAAAGAGCAGGTACTGCATGTAGAACTTTGCATACAAAGCGTGATGATCTGTGAGCTTTCGACTTGGTCCCTGCTTGTTGACGTGGCCCAGTGACTGTGGTCATGTTAAAGAAATAAATGCAAAAGGAATCTTGGCCTCTCAAATCCTGTTCATCTAAAGATAAATGAGCAGCAGCACAGTTGTTTAACTCTGGTCTGTGGCTTCAGATTTGTTTTCTTGTGTGGTCTCTGAAACATCCTGGAATTCCAGACTTATGTAGGATTGTAGGAAGCTGCCTTATCAGACCGTTTGACCCATGTAGCTGAGAATTGTATACTATAGTAGAGAAAGGTCTTCGTCAACGCCTCCTGCCTGGGAGGCTGTAATTGAAGATGCCAAGGATCTGGCATGTGAAGCTTTCATTCTGCTGCTGAGCTGTAGTTGGACGGGTGGGTGGTGCTTTGTACTTGAGAGAACCTGTGATTCCAGATTGACTGAAGAAACCCTTGCTCTGCGTGCAGATCGATACCCATCCTAGATGGTTGTGGAAAGCACCGCTGAGTTGCGGCCGACTTACGACAACCCTATGGGTTTTTCAAGGTGAGAGATGCTCAGGGGTGGTTTGCCATGGCCTACCTCTACACAGAAAACCCTGGACTGCCTTGGTTGTCTCCCATGCAAGTGCTGAGCAAGGCTGACCCTTCTTAGCTTCCAAGATCTGATGAGATCAGATTAGCCTGGGCCATCCAAGACAGGGCCATTCTAAATCCCATGGTTGAAATAAGATGCAATTTCTCCTTTTATGAGAGACAAGTAGAGAACTGCTGGATGAGTGATGAAGCCAATCACATATCCACCCATTCTTTTGAAGTAAGATCAAGTTGGGGGTCAAAATTTTGGTGCACTTGTGAACTGGATCTTGAAGCCTGATGGTCCTGTCAGTAGGGAAGCAGAATGCCATTGGACTTATGAGCTAAAGGAATGGATTCATGGTGGTGGCTTCTAGAGGAAACATCATGGAAGATGGCCATGTGCTTAGACAGGAAAAAATAATGGGGTGTACTTGGGGACACCATTGGGATATGGGCTAAATCACAGTTTGGGGTGGGGCCAGGCGTATTCTGTTGTAGTTTGCCTTCTTCCACTCTAGTCCTGTATACTGCCTGAATTGGCTCTGGCTGGCAGTGCCCAAAGGAGATGTCCTTGCAGCGTTGGCCACTTGAGTGGTCAACAAACATTTGGTCCGATCAAATACGTGCCAAGCATGGAGTTCCTTAAAACAGCAAAAAGGGAAAAAAAGGGAAAAAAAGAGAGATATGTTATTCAACAGTGGGTTTGATTCTAGCGACAAAAAACCCAAATCAGTTAACTTGGCATTGAGGAAATAATGCAACTCACTTTTGAAAAGACTGTAATATTATGTCCTGTGCAGATGTTAGTTATAGTTTCTGTAGATGTCAGTGACTTGAATGTTCTTTCTCTTTGGCTCTTATCCTGGACCACGAAGCTCAGTCTATATATAACTTCAAATACTTTAATTAGTATGGCCTTAAAATAAATAAATGGACTGCCAACTTCATAAGGCCTGATCTCATCAGAACTTATGAAGCTGAGCAGGGTCAGCCCTGATTAGTATTGGGATGGGAGACCACCAAGGAAGTCCAGGGTTGCTACGCAGAGGAAGGCCATGGCAAACCACCTCTGTTCCTCTCTTGCCTTGAAAACCCTACAGTCTCCATAAACCGTCTGCGATTTAACAGCATATTTCACCAGATCAGAACAAGCCTGAATTCTCCCTAGAAGCTAAAATGACAAACTGTGGGTCCTTGGGTCACATTATGAGAAGACCAAGAGTCACTGGAAAAGGCAATAATGCTAGGAGAAATTGAAGGCAGTAGGAAAAGAGGGAAGACCCAACATGAGTTGGATTGTCTCAGTCAAGGAAGCCCCGGCCTTCTGTTTCCAAGACCAGCGCAAGACTGTCAATGATGGGACACTTTGGAGGTCATTAGTTCCTAGGGTCGCTATAAGTTGGAAGGGACTTAGTGGAACATAAAACACATACCATGGCACATGAAACACATATCATGATAAGCACAGCTGGTAAGGGATGGGGAGGACTTGCTGGGAGTGGGTGGGAGGTCCAGGTGATGTGGCCATGTCAGTTGTGGTGTGCACCAGAAATGATGTCATCATGCTTCGATGTCACAGCGACACTCTGGTATTCGAGCAAAAACTCTATGGTAAAAATGATATCTATCATAGAGTTTTTGACCAAATACCAGAGTGTCGCCTGGACATCACTAGCGTGATGATGTCACTTCCTATGAACACCAGAAATGGTGTTGCCACATTGCCGGCGATGTTGTCTTGGCCTTCCTCTCTCTCCTGGCCAGCTGATCGGCAGGGGACCTCCACTTCCACCTTGTGGGGGCTGGCAACCCTAGTTGTGCTAAGCAGGCAGTAGGCCAGTTGTTCCTGTCTGTAGATGCCTATGATTAGAGCAGATGGCCAGCAAAGGCTTTGCTGTGCTGAGATGTTTGCCCTTGAGTGTGGCAGGGCTGGGGCAGACAGCCCTTACATTCCTGCCCTTGTTCACAGTGGCGTCCAAGGGTCCATTGTAATCTAAACAGCAACATTTTCGACCTTAAAGAATTCTTTGACTCTTGGTCAGATAATATATGATCATCTGTCAGTGTTTGATCAATCAGTTGACTGGCATGCCAATCCTACCTTATCAGGGGAGGGCCGTGGCCCAGTGGTAAAGCCTCTGCTTGGCATGCAGAAGGTCCCAGGTTCAATCCCCGGCATCTCCAGCTAAAGGATCTGACAGTAGGTTATATAAACGTCCTCTGCCTGAAACCCTGGAGAACCACTGCCGGTCTGAGTAGACAGTACCAACCCTGATGGACTGGTGGTCTGAATCAGAATAAGGTAGCTTCCTGTGTCCATGTGATAGAACTTCTAGACTCCCTTGGTTGTGGCTAGGAAGCCTCAACACATCCCCGTTGTGCCTGCATCCCAGATTGTAGCCTCTGAATATTTTCCCGTTGAGCTTCTCATTGATGGGATGGGGCCATGGCTCAACGGCAGAGCATCTGCTTTGCATGCAGAAGGTCCCAAGTTCAATCCCTGGCATCTCCAGCAAAAAGGATCAGATAATGGGTGATGTGAGCCACTATCAGTCTGACTAGACGATGCCGACCTTGGTAGACCAATGGCCTGATTTCAGTCTAAGGCATCTTCTTGTGAGCTGTATCGGTCCCAACGCCAAGTGAGCCGACCCCTTTCTGCTTAGACCCGCTTTTTATCTGCAAAAACCACGCCATCACTGTAGAGACTGATAATTTGGTGGGAACTTGTTGGTATTATAGGTTAAAGGCTGAGCCTAATTGGCAATGTTTGCTTAGAGCTCGCGACTTTTTTGTGCGCTAATGCGCGGTGCAAAATAATAGCTTGTTACGCTTCTTTATGTGCCGCTGGATAGTCACGAGCATCATTCATATTTATACGTCTTTCTCTTTTCCTCTCTGGATGTGTAAAGCCAACGTTGAAAGCCCCCTTTAAAAATGTAATTGAAATTTGCCCTTTTGTTACCTGGGCATGAATTATTTTTGAAATGTTGTCATTACTCACCCTGCTGTGAGGTTTATCTCTTCTGTTGATCCTAATTAAATAAAACATACTGTTGTTTGCCGGTTTCATGTTGAACTGAATTACCTGCCTCTAGGCTTATGAATGGAGGTTGGTTGGGCGAGCTTGCTTGCTTCTGTGGCAGGCACTGACTAACCCCCTTGCTCTTAGGATTTTTTTTTTCCATTTCAAAGGGATCAGTTGGCGTCGGTGACAGGCGAAATAGTGGATGCTTTACAGTCGCTTTCAAGAGCTTGTACAAACAGCAAAAAAGAAAAAAGACCCTTGTGTTACCAGAAGAGAATGGAAGATACAAATACAACTTGGTAAAGGGGCGAAAACACGATAAGAATCAAAGAATGGCAAGAAGATGCTAAGGAGTTTGACCCTCTTAGGCTACAGTAGAGACAGCTTACTTTGCTGTAGTCCCAGAAGCCATGTGGGGCACTTGTATCTGCGGCTGATTTGCATTCTGCATTTAGTTCTGCCTGATTAACTGTTGTGTAAAGGTGGTGGTGAGGCTGGTGGATGTGTTCAGTTACATGATGCCACTGAATCCTTTCCCCCCCCCTCTGCCTTTTAAAGGTCTCATTGAGTCCCAAACATTAACAAAAGCGCTTTGCGTAATGTATGCGTTTGCGCACGGGCAAGCTCTGTAAATCTGGTGATCGCAACAGTCCGGGGAGGCGTGATTATGGCTGATGTTGTTGTCATGCATTAAAAACGTATTCCAGTAATGACACAAGAGGCAAGGCGGCATGGGACAGCCCGATCTCGTCAGATCTCAGAACCTTAGCAGGGTCGGTACTTGGATGGGAGGCCACCAAGGAAGACTCTGCAAGAGGAAGCCAGTGGCCAACCACCTCTGCTTCTCACTTGCCTTGAAAGCTCCTTGCAGGGAGAAGTTAAGCAGCGTTAGCACTTGGATGGGAGGCCACCAAGGAACACTCTGCAGAGAAAGTTAATGGCCAACCACCTCTGCTTCTCACTTGCCTTGAAAACTCTTTGCTGTGAGAAGCTAAGCAGGGTTAGTACTTGGATGGGAGACCACCAAGGAAGACTCTGCAGAGGAAGGCAAGGACAAACCACCTCCGCTCAGCTCCTGCCTTGAAAGCCCCTTGCTGGGGTCACCGTCAGTCAGTTGCAACTAGACAACGCTTATGTACATAATAGCACCCCCTTTCCCCATCTCCTTGTACCTCTTATAGGTCTTCCTTGCCTCTGACGCTAGTTCCCATGTTACCTGAAGGTTCAAGAGTTCACAGGCTTGCCATGGGGGCCAATATCTTTGAACTTTGCTGAAATAATGTTTTGCTGGCCTATTCTCACTATTTTCATCTTATTTGTCACATAACAGCCCTGCAAATCCAGTCCCTGTTTCCCTTTCCCCCCACGTGCTCACCTGCAAGTGATTTTTATGTGGCCGTCACTGTACCTTGGTCTCCCAGCAATCCAGAGCCTCTGTGGGAAGATACCTTGCTTTCTGTGCTCCCAAGCCATCAAAAGCAGAAATGGAAAGCTTTGTCTTATAGCAAATCTGGATGGCTGAAGCCTTCTGCAGGTCCCCAGAAAGCCTATTCTGTAATTGGGAGTGGCCCCAGAGAGAGTCAGAGCAGAAATGGTTCTCACCAACCCCAGTGGAAGAACTGTTCAGAATCTCTGGTCTGACAATCAGAGCAGGCTTATAGGCATGGATGTTTGGAGCTGGGTCCCACAGAAATGAGGGTCCCAGGTCACGAAAACCATTAAGGTTTAACACTGGTATCTTGATCGTGGAATCAAATCGGTAGCCGCTGTAGTGACTTTAAACTTTGGGTAATGTATTAAAAACATTTATCCCCCATCAGTGACCTTGCTGTTGCTCTGAGCACCAATTGTAGCTTCAGTGTTGCTCCTAACCTGTAGTTTGGTGGCTTGTTCACATGCAAGATCTCCTTGATCCTGAACCCTGCTTTGCTCTTGATGACATTGCTCGTACAGTGGGGCGGACGATGGATGAACTTCCTCCATACTGCTCTGCTACTTCAGTTCTCTCTGTGTGAGCCAGTTCAAGGTGTTGGTATAGACCTTTCAAGCGCTGTATGGCTGGGGGCCAGCTACCTGAGCCCGTTTGCAGGGAGGGCGGGGTATAAATTGAATTAATAAATAAAATAATAAAAATACCTTAAGGATCACTTTCTCCCATATAAACCTACCTGAGAGCCAGTTTGGTGTAGTGGTTAAGTGCACGGACTCTAATCTGGGAGAGCTGGGTTCGATTCCCCACTCCTCCACTTGCACCTGGCTGGATGACCTTGGGCAAGCCGTAGTTCTGATAAGAGCTGTCCTTTGAAAAAGAGCAGTTTTTGTCAAGAGCTCACTCAGCCCCACCTACCTCACAAGGTGACTGTTGTGGGGAGGGGAAGAGAAGGGAGTTTGTAAGCAGCTCTGAGACACCTTTGGGTAGTGAAGGGCGGGGTATAAATCCAATCTCCTCTTCTTCTTCTCCTTCTTCTCCTCCTCCTCCTCCTCCTCCTTCTATTCCTGTCTTCTTTGGATGCCTTGTTTTGTTTGCTCCTGCCACTTGAGGCTATATGGAGGTGTCTTCTTGGTTGTGGCTCCAGAACTTTGGAACGTGCCCCCCAAGGAGAGATTTGACTGTCTCCTTCTGTCATTGTCTTCCACCAGTGGGGTGAACAGACTCTTTTGTTTTGCTTGGCATACCCCCAGTAAAACTCTTTAATTGGTCTCCTCCCTGATTATGTGTGTGCTTTTATGTTTATGTTTTTATTGAGTCCTTTTCACTGAGCTGGCCAGAGATGGATTGACTCAATAAAGGAAGCCACAGCCCTCAGTTTGCAAGAGCTGATCAAGGCTGTGAACAATAAGATATTTTGGGGGGGGTCATTAATTGAGAGGGTCATGGTCACCATAGGTCGGAAGCAACGACGGCACTTAACATACAAATGTTTTTATTGAACAAAGTTAAGACTCCAGTGGTGCCTTTAAGGCCAGCAAAGTTTTATTCAAGGTGTGGGCTTTTGTGTACATGCACACTTTGTCGGACAATGGAATGGAATTACAGATGGTAGTTGCATGTATAGATGGTGGCTCGTTAAATTAGAATGCAAAATAGTGAAGATGGTTTTTAACAGATAAAAAGAATGACAGGCTAGGTTCCTGGTAGTCATCTGGGTTCAGCTCGGGGGTGGGGGGAACAATAGAGGTAATCTTTTTATTGTACTCTTAAATATATTTATGTTTTAAATGTAATTTTAATGTTTAAATGCCCGACGTTCGCTGCCGTGGGGACCCTGTTTGGATTAAAAGGAGGCATATAAATGTTTTCAGCAGGGCTTTTTTTTGTAGAAAAAGCCCAGCAGGAACTCATTAGCATAATAGGCCACACCCAACAGCAGGAACTCATTAGCCTATTAGGCCACACCCCAAACAGTGCAACTAATTAGCCTATTAGGCCACCCCCCCATGCCTTCCCTTGGCTTGCCTGGGTGCCCCGTGGCTGTGGGGAGCCTGGGCAAGCTGGCCCTTGGACAGGCACGGGGATCCTTCCAGGGCCCCCCTGGCCCGCCCATCTCGGAGTTGTCGGGGGGTTGCTCTCCAGGCCTTCCCTCTCTAGCCACAGACGCAGAGGTTTTGGCTGTAGTGGGTGTGGCCGACTCTGAAGCTAGCCGGAACTCCGTTCCTGCCCAAAAATAGCCCTGGTTTTCAGTAAATAAACCCGAGAAGCGCCAATGCCATGAGTGTGATTTCCTACTAGGAACTGTCAGAAATGCTGATGAAAGCCAGTCATGATGAGTAATAATCTCCCTGCTGTAAGTCTTCATTCAAGCACTGATGGTCATCCCTTACAGGGAAATTAGGTTCGATTGTTAAATATGAAGCCAAGTTAACAATGACATACTTCAGGTGTCAGCGGACTTGGAATTTATTTGCGTCTAATTTCGTTGGAAGGCCTTAGAATCATCAGCCCGGAGTTCCCGAGACTGCGTTCTTCGTTGGGAGGAGGGGAACGTTCGGTGTAGCAAAAAAAGTTTGAGGGGCTTTGATTAAAAGAAAAGAAGCACTGTTGGAGATTCTCTGACAGCAGCTAAGACAAAAGCGTATTTGTCTAATGTGTTGCCGATTAATGACATTTAAAAGAGGGAGGGTGGATTGAAGCTGCAAAAGAAGCAGCTCCGATGGGAATATTCAATAAATGAACATCTACTCTCCATAAGAGGGCTGCAAATAATCATAAGACAGAGCTCTTAATAGAGGGAGTGAGAGAGGCCTTAAGTGACAATTTCTAATAGCATCTCTTTTTGTGTGTGTGTGTGTGTGTGCATCGTGGAAAAAAAAGTCCTTTTGTCTCTTCACTCCCTAGTCTCTGCCACGGGCCTCCTCGCCTGGGCTGTTTCAGTGCCCCCCTGTGGATCCATTGAAGCACAGATACCCCTATGGTGATGGACAGTGCCATCGAGTCACAGCTGACATGGGGACACCCCACTGGGTTTTGAAGGCAAGAGGCATTCAGCGGTGATTTTGCCGTTGCCTTCCTCTGCGTGGTGACCCCGGACTTCCTTGGTGGTCGTAAGAACAGAAGAGAAGCCGATGTTGGATCAGGCCAACGGCCCATCCGGTCCAACACTCTGTGTCCCACAGTGGCCAAAACCCAGGTGCCACCAGGAGGTCCACCAGTGGGGCCAGAACGCCAGAAGCCCTCCCACTGTTGCCACCCCAAGCACCAAGAATACAGAGCATCACTGCTCCAGATATAGTGTTCTATCTATGCCTTGTGGCTAATAGCCACTCACGGACCTCTGCTCCATACGATTAGCCAGTCCCCTCTTGAAGCTGTCTGTGCTTGTAGCCACCACCACTTCTTGCGGCAGTGGTCTCCTGTCCAAGTACCCTGTTCAGTTCCCAGCTTTGACAAGATCTGGCTAGTCTGGGCCATTTGGGTCAGGGCAAATACCCCCATATGTGACCCAGAACTGCTCGTACTTTTGCAAGCATCCTTGTGGAACATTGGAAGATGCTCAGCAAATATTTGCAGTTGTGCAGTGAGATGCTCACAGAGTGCACAGGCGCACATGTGCTCAGGTGGCCAACTCCTCACCACAAATCTCACTGAAAGCTAGAGTAGAGTCACCTGCTGTCGAGGATGTGGCTTTTCAAGCACAGGATGCGCCCCTGGCCTGGGCCTTGCTTTCCTTTAAATGACTCTCCCTAAACTTCTCCAGCATGACTCCAAGTTAACGGGAACTATAGGGTTTTTTGTGCGTGTTTGTAAAGTGCTGTTAAATCGCAGCTGGCTTGTGGTGACTCCGTTGGCTTTCCAAGGCAAGAGATGTTCAGGGGTAGCTTGCCATTGCCTGCCTCTGCGTAGCGACCCTGGATTTCCCTGGTGGTCTCCCATCCAAGTCCTAACCAGGGCCGACTCTGCTTAGCTTCTGAGATCTGATGAGAGTGAGCTGGCCATCCTGGGCAGGACAATAGTTTTTGTAGCCCCCCCTAATTGCATAGGAAACGTTAATTCCCATTAAACCTGGCGGGTCAGTAAATTCTGAGCATACATCAAAAACACTTTCTGGCCAGCGGCTTGTATGATGGCAAACACTGGTAACTCCACAATTGCAGATACATTCACAACCCTGCTCATTTTAGATGTGGGGTGTTCAGCTAAACAGTGAAAGTGGGCCTCTTGCAAGCGGGATAGATCCGTTTTCTTTATTTGGAAAGACTGTAGTGTTAAGTATGACACTTAACTCGATTTCAGCAAAGTGATTCAGCTTTATTCAGCAACAGCTCAAAGTCAACCAGAACAGCAAAACCGCAGTTCAACAGATGACAGAACAACAGTGGAGCTGGGCTCCTTTTTAAACGTTCCCGGCTAATGTAGCCACGCCTATTTACATATTAGTAACCAATGAGATTACAGAGATAAGAACCAATAGGGTTCGTTCCCCCCAAGAGTTTGAGGTTCGTCCTGATAGGACGGCACTTCTTAGACAACCAATCAGAAAGGTTGGATTACGATCCTTGTCTAGGCACGAAGCTTAACATGAGTTTCTAATGGAGACATTTCACTTCATTGCATACATTACATGTAGTATTTCTGGTGTTGTCCTCTTAGGTCTACAAAGAAGTCTGCATGTACACTTGGATCATTGTGTAGATGTGCCAGCTCATTAACGGGAACAGGATGTCTTGGCTGCGGAATGTGTATTTATTTATTTATTTATTTATTTTACGATTTATACCCCGCCCGACCCCACTGGAGCAGGCTCAGGGCAGTCTTTGTGCAAAAGCAGTTTCTGGCCGGCTACGTGTATGAAGGCAAACATTGCCAGCTTCATAACTGCAAATAAGCCCAAGACCCTGTTCATTTCAGATTTACTGTCCAGGGATATGGGGTGTTCAGCTGAACAGTGAAACTAACTGTAGCATTGCTGTTGTTATCCTCTTAGGTCTACAAAGAGGTCTCCGTGCACACTTGGATCATGGTGTAGATGCGCCAGCTCATTGGCGGGAACAGGACGTCTTGGCTGCTGAATGTGTTTTGCTTCCTCTTACTCTAGTCTTTGCGCATGCGCAGCTCTCTGTTCCCTCTAAGCTGTGGAGTCTTGTGAGCAAAAATTCTACTTTGTGAGCTACTGGCATTAAAGCTGTGAGCAAGTGACTTGGCTACTGCATAAATTAGTTTGATCTGGAGCCATCCTTCCTGAGCTAAGACAAAAATGTGTGAGCTGGAGGCTAAAAAACCGTGAGCTAGCTCACAGTAACTCAGCTTAGAGGGAACACTGCTCTGGAGTCATCCTTTCTGAGCTGAGACAAAGATCTGTGAGCTGGAGGCTAAAAAACTGAGCTAGCTCACACTAACTCAGCTTAGAGGGAACACTACTCTCGGGCTGAATGCTGATTTGCTTCTCCCTGTTTAGCCCCGCCCCCCCGCCAATGCTTCAAGCAGGGTGCTTCCTCCTTTTTTTTGTAACCTGGCACGTACACCCAATGTTTTTATATGTGTGCATTAAAAACATCAACCTGAAATTTTGGGAGGAAGTTGGCTACATAATGGACACAAGGGCCAGCCAGTCATCTTTGCTCTGAAAGGGGGCAGGTAGCCCTGTGATTGGCACTAGAAGCAACCAGTCAGAGCTGGGGATGTCTGGCTTCTGCTGGAAACTAGTGTGGGCGGGAAGGCTGCAGTATATGTATGTGTCTTAAGTGGCAATGTGTAACTCTCATATCGGGCTCACAACGTGGCTTTCCCTTCACCCTTAGGAGACTGTTACAGAAGTAAATCTGGGGCTCCTGGAATTGATATGGATGGAATGCCATTGGTTAAGTCACTGGGAGTGGGCGGCAGAAGTGACCGCTTCCTCCCCGGAGCTCAAATTTTCTTTGGCAAGCTGAACCATGATAAACTGGTCCATTGGCATTAACATCAGCAGCAGTTGGGGATCACTCGGTTCATGTTTAACTAGGGATCTGAAGCTTGTATCAAAGGTGCTTCAGAACCTGGGTTGACGTTACAGAGCTGGAAAAAGTATGGAAGAAGGAAACCAAAATGATTAGGGGGTTGGAAGAAGAAGAAGAGAAGAGGAGATTGGATTTATACCCTGCCCTTCACTATCCAAAGGTGTCTCAGAGCGGCTTACAAACCCCTTCCCCTCCCCACAACAGACCCTCTGTGAGGTAAGTGGGGCTGAGAGAGCTCTTGACAGAAACTGCTCTTTTTTCAAGAACAACGCTTATCAGAACTACGGCTTGCCCAAGGTCATCCAGCCAGGTGCAAGTGGAGGAGTGGGGAATCGAACCCGGCTCTCCCAGATTAGAGTCTGCACACTTAACCACTACACCAAACTGGCCCTAATAGGAGTACCTTCCCTCATGAGGAAAGGCTGAAGAGTCTGGGACTTTTCAGTTTAGAAGAGAGACAATGAAGTGTGCACATGATAAAGGTTTGTAAAGTTATACGTGGGGTGGAGAGAGTTGACAAAGAGAACTTTTTCTTCTGAAATACTAGAACTTGAAGGCCTCCAATGAAGCTGATGGGCAGTAGATTCAGGATGGACAAAAGGAAGTACTTCTTTACACAGCAAGTGATTAAATTGTGGAACCTGCTGCCGGAGGATATCGTGATGGCCACAGGAACAAACAGCTTTAAAAGAGGATTAGATAGATTCATAGAGGATAGGTCTATCAGTGGCTACTAGTCATGGTGGCGGAGGGGAACCTTCACATTCAGAGACACTAATCCTCTGAATCCCACAGCCAGGAGACAGCATCAGGGGAAGGCCTCGGCCTCTATGCCCTGTTGCTGGCCCTCCAGAGGAACTGGCAGGCCACTGTGCAAGGCGGGATGCTGGATCACTAGTCTGATCCAGCAGGGCTCTTTTCATGTTATTACATACAGTCAACGTAAGGGGTTAACTCTGGCTAGGAACTCATGGACTTCTGCCGTTTCTTTTATAAATTCCAGATTTTGTGTGTGCGTGCATGCATGGCAGTGCAGCTCAGAGGCTTTAATGGAGACCAATTTTCTTGTCTGTCTCATCCCATCCAAAGTGACAAGAGCAATAGGTTTGATTGGCGTGTACAAGGCAAAACTACATTTAAGAAAAAACTTTTACCGCAAGTTGTCTGCGTGTATTGACTCCACATGACAATTTGTAGTCCCTTTCATCAATTCCAAGTGCTAGCTTTTCTTATCTGGGGGGAGGTTGGCGGGATGGGGGCGGGCAGGCATGGTGAGGTTTTTGTCTACTAGACATGTGTGCCTCGGCTGTGCGTTTGCCAAAATGGTTGCCTTTCCGAGCCGCGTATTAAACATGGACGCTCATTTGACTTAGTTCTAACATAGTGCCTTTAACAATATCCTTTAGGATTTTTTTTTTTAAAAGTATATGATTGCAGTATGTGCAATGCCATCCTTAGCAGAATTATAGTTTTAACTCTGTTTTGTTTACTTTACTTTGGCTGCGATCACATGCGCAATTAGACCTGGCATAGGTGCGAATGCCGGGTGGATTTAAAGGGCGTGATCAGAGAACCACATCTGGGAAGCCCCCCGCAGCCATTGGCAACCCGTTCTGCTCCGCTGCAGAAGTGGAGTTAAAAGATACCGGGGAAACTCCGGTAGTAAACAGGTTGTGACGGGCCACGGACAGACTTTCCCCTCTCTGCTCGCTCCAGCGCGCTCTCATGGCATAGGGATGGTCTGATCAGGCCATCCTGACTCTGTTCTGTTGTCCCCCCCCTTTGTAGTATGCGCATCATTCCAAACTCCATAGGGAGCCCTTGGTGCGGAGATGCAATTCATTGATCCCTCGGTTAAGTGCATGGGGGAAAACGGCACGCAAAACGACGACTCACCCTTGGTTGTGTCTGATCACACACTGACGGGATGTGCCCACAGCTTCAAAGGGAGGTGTGATCGTACAACTGCAGGTCAGATTCCTCCGGAGGAAATAGCCTCGCTTCCCCCCCCCCGCTTTATCTTTCGCGTGTGACCGCAACCTTCGTTTCTACCCCACCTTTCTCCTCAGTCTCAAAATGGCCTACATCTTTCTCCGCTTCTCCATATTATCCTCACCACAACCCTCTGAGGTAGGTTAGACTGAGGGTTTGTAACTGACCCAAGGCCGCCCTGTGAGCTTCCGTGGCAGAGTGGGGATTGGAACCCGGACTTCCCAGAGATCCTCGTCCAACCGCTACCTGCTGCCTTCCCTCCCAACACTCTACTTAGAATGTTGCTATAAGTCTATTAATTGATTATAGGTAGATTGTCCAAGAAGTTACAGTGGAAAGTGCCCCTAAAGTGATTAGACAGCAAATTTTCCCAAAAGAATACATATTCTGAAGAACTGCAAAGGGTCTTAGAGGCATTTCTCTTCTCACACAAGAGGGAAATCCTCTTCCAAGGTGGGCAGTGGGCACCTGTTATGATCTCTATTAGACGATGCACACCAAGAAAGAGAACAAATTCTTCATAACTGCTCTTTTCATTTGCGTGCATGCGGTTAAACCCCTTGTGGTTAATATTTCTTTAATTGGGGTTGGCCTGCCTGATGGTTTGCACATTTTTTTTCTGAACAGTTGTGGGGCATCCAAGTGCCCAATTTTTTTGAGCTGCGGTCAGCTCGGAAGAATGTCATGATGTCATCCCAGTTGTTTTCCTTCTTCCTTTTTCTAAAAAAAAAAATAAAAAAAATTCTTTCCAAATAACACATAATACTACGAACAAAAGCCAAGGCGTAATATAAGTGACATATTAGATATCAACAACTATCACTGGATCTGGAAAGTCTGACTCAGGCTGGAGACAGACAATAGTTCTGCCGAGAGCTGATGGTGTTTTAGGAGAGATTTGGCTTCCCAGGGCGCACATTTCTTCTGTTCCATTGTTACATCCGGCCAAATAGGTTTTGTACTAAAAAAAGAAAAATACAAATGGAAAGCAAAATGGTTGCACTGGAAGGAATAAGGAGGTGAAAGGGGTAGACCTTAGTTTACCAACTCTGGGTTGGGGAATTGTGGGAGTTTTGGGGGTGGAGACTGGGAAGGGAGGAGTTCAGGGAGGGGAGGGAGGTCAGCAGGAATGTGGTGCCATAAAGTCCAGTCTCCAAAGGTGCCATTTTCTCCAGGGGAACTGGCGTTTCCAACCTGGGGTTGCCTAGGGAGGCGAGAGACATTGGTGGGGCATCATGTCATGGAGTCCACCCTCCAAAGCAGACATTTTCTCCAGGGGAACTGATCTCTGTGTTCTGGAGACCAGCTCTGTAATTCCAGGATAACTCTGAGTCCCACCTGGAGGCTGGGAACCCTAGACCCCCCACAAGCTGTGATCTGTCTTTCAGACTATCTTAAATTCAGTGGTTTTAGGTCTTGTTGAATAACATTAGAAACAACAACAACAGTGTTTTCTTCTTGGTCAGTTTGGTGTAGTGGTTAAGTGCATGGACTCTAATCTGGGAGAACTGGGTTTGATCCCTCACTCCTCCACTCGCAGCTGCTGGATGACCTTGGGCAAGCCATCGTTCTGTCAGAGCTGTTCTCTCAAGGACAGTCCTCTCAGGAGCTCTCTCAGCCCCACCTACCTCACAGGGTGTCTATTGTGGGGAGGGGAAAGAAAAGGAGACTGTAAGCCGCTCTGAGACTCCAAGTGAAGTGTGGACCGAGCTCTTCCATGGCAGAGTGGGGGATTTGAACCTGTGGTCTCCCAGATCCCAGTCCGACACTCTTACTGCCACGGAACCTTTATTGCGGTTTTAAATTTTCCATTCCCCCCAAATGATTGTTTCACTCTTCTGTTACTGCAGTTGACTCTTCCTTCCCTGAAATAAGAGTTGATGCATCTTCAGAAATGACAGAGTACCCGGTGCTTTCAGGACTGTGTCTGGTCTGTTCGATGGAATTGTGCATGGTGTGGAGAGAGTGCAGAGGCAGAAACTCTTCCCCCTCTCCCGTAATACTAGAACCCGGGGGTCATCCGCTGAGGCTGGAGGGTGGGAGATTCAGGACAGACAAAAGGAAGTACTTTTTCATGCGGTGCATAGTTAGAACAATGGAACTCACTGTCACAGGATGTGATGATGGCTGCCAACTTGGAAGGCTTTAAAAGGGTTATGGGCACATTTCTGGAGGACGGAGCTATCAGTGGCTACTGGTCATGGTGGAGATCTGCTCCCTCCAGCACCAGAGGCAGGGTGACCCTTGGTATCAGTTGCTGGGGAGTACTGGTGGGAGGATGCTGTTGCAGTCTGCCTGTTGGTGGTCTTCCTAGAGGTTGGCCACTGTGGGAACAGAAGGCTGGACCTGATGGGCCTCGGCTCTCATCCAGCAGGGCTCTTCTAACGTAGAGTTGACTTCTCCAACCACCCCTTCCTACTACTTCTGTCTTCCAGTGTTTCTGTACCTCCTGTGACCAGTTCTTTGCCACCATGTTTACTTTTGCTCTGGGATGGACCCACATATATACAACTATGTGATTTCACTAGAAAAGGGTTTGGGCCGGAGTCCTGGAAGCTGTTGTAAGCAACCAGCCCAGGTCACAGGGTGGCAGGTTGGCACGCCATCCAATTTTGAGTAAGGTGACACATATCTAGTCTAGTCTCTAAAGAAGTGTGCTTGCGTACAAAAACTTAGGTCTCAAACTAAATTCTGTTGGTCTTAAAGGTGCCGGTGGACTCAGACTTTGCTCCGCTGCTTCAGACCAATATGGCTACCCACCTGAACATATCTAGTCCGTTCACTTCCCTTTTTTTTTGTCTCTGTGATCTGCCTTATCGGCAAGAATGATGGAATTGCCCAGTTGTGTCATTTCTGTCTGCGTGTTTGATTCTGCTTTTTGTATTGCCTTTTGGAAGTCCTTTCAGCTCGAATGAACAGTCTCTTTCTCTCTTTTCCCCTGAATAAAGTGGTATATTTTTCTCTCCAAGGCATCTTTTGTTTGCTTAATTTACCTATTTAAATGTTTTATTTGATTAACTGCTTTCACAGGCTTCTATTCAAATGAGCCAGAGTTCCTTTTCAGAAGACTAAGGAAATATACTTTCACCGATGTATTAAAAAAACACAAAAAAACCCCTGCCCACATATTACATTCTGAGGGCTAAAATCTATATATTTTATTCTCTGAGAAACAAAACAATAGTTTGCGTTTTCGTGAAGCGATATTGAATTGCTTTATGTTCAAAGAGAATTTTTGGGACTACGTTGGCTGTGTGGTAAAAAAAAAAAAAGTGCGTTAATTTTCCTCAGTTGAGTTTGCGTCGCTATGTGGGTTGGAGGGCGGGGGAATTCTAATTTTGGAGATTGTTGTATTGACTTAGTAGAGGGAATGCAATTTGCTCCATGAATTAGCTCGAGCATTATGTATCCTTGCATTTCCCATTAGTGGCTGTTTGCGCGGTGCTTTCGAAATGTAAAGTATATGTAAGTGCTTATTATTTACTGTGTTGCTGTTTTTCTTTCACTGAAAAGGGCCCTCTGGGGAGGGCCGTGATTTGCATTTCGGTGTTTGGATCCCAAACCGTCGCACAAGTTTGTTTCTTTATATGAGTTTCCCCCTTCCCCCATTTGCGACGGTTAACAACCGTGCGTTTAAACTTACCTACTTCTTTTCCAATTTAGTTCATTTTGCTGATTTATACCCAGGTTTGCACACACTTCTGTATCTTGAAGGCGTCATGTAAAAAATTCTTTGCTATTCTGAGAGACTTTATAAGTGGTTGCAAAAATACCTGGGTAATTTAAGGGATAGATCTTAACAATAATTAACAAATGATAAAAATGAAAATCATTTGAAATAAGCATATGGTTTATAGTAAATGTAGAGTATAGACTCCAGCACTTGACTCTCTTTCTGTCTTACTATAATTCTTGTTTCCTTTTTTTCTGTCTGTTTACTGTTTAAAAATAATAAAATTTGTTGTCGAAGGCTTTCACGGCTGGAGTTCATTAGCTGCTGTAGATTTTCTGGGTTGTGTGGCCGTGGTCTTGGCATTGTAGGACCTGACGTTTCGCCAGTAGCTGTGACTGGCATCCTCAGAGGTATAGCACAGAAAGACGGAGTGCTCTCTATGTCAAGGTGTCTTAAATTTTCCGTTCCGGGTTCAAGGTGACATAGAGAGTACTCCATCTTCCTGTGTTATACCTCTGAGGACGCCAGTCACAGCTGCTGGCGAAACATCATGTCCTACAATGCCAAGATCACGGCCACACAACCCGAAAAATCTACAGCAACTAATAATAAAATTTCTTTATAAAAAATAATAAAAATTTCTCTATATAAAAAAAATTATTTGCCATTCTTTTTTGTGGCACCATAGAATGGGTTTGACAGTTGGGTATGACTGTCACATCTTACTTTGGGAAGTTCACGAGGGAAACATCTGGCCCCACTGTTGGAGAGCCAGGTCATAATCTCCACTCTGCCATGGAAACTCACTGGCTGGCCTTGGCCCACTCACACACTCAGGTTTTTCAGATCACAGCGGCCTTTCGCATTTCTGCGTGTGTCGTGCCACTTCTGATGATTGCGCCATCAGTGCGATCCTTCAGACTTCCTCACAAGAGTTCCATCTGTTCCGGGTTCGAGAGGCTTTTTTTGCCTTCTTATTTTTTTACACATGCGTTGACGCGTTGGAGCGTTTCAGCAGCCTGATTCACTCTGCTTTCTTTACACAAGAGCGGCCTCATTTACTCTTATGTAAAGCACAGTAGCCGAAGCACAAAAGATACTTTATTTGCACCTGTATCGGCTTTGGTATTGCAGAGGGTGACAGAGAATTATAGAACCACAGAGTTGGAAGGGGCCGTAGAGGCCATCTAGTCCAAGCCCCTGCTCCGTGCAGGACCGGCCTAGAGTGCCCCTGACAAGGGTTTGTCCAGCCACTGCTTAAAGACTGCCAGTGGGGGGGAGCTCACCACCCTTCTAGGCAGCTGATTCCACTGTTGCACAACTCTGACTCTCAAAAAGTTTTTCCTAATGTCCAGCTGATACCTTCCCGCCCTTAATTTAAACCCATTATTGCGAGTCCTCTCCTCTGCTGCCAACAGGAACAGCTCCCTGTCCTCCTAAGTGACGTGATCCTGGCTCAAGCTGGAGAGAGGGGCAGAGAGAGGAGATCAGACCAGAGAGAGAGAAAGACAGGAAGCTTCCCCAATGCGGGCACTTCCAGTTGCTGAAACGTTTCATCATTGAGATGCCAATTTTTAAAAAATCACCCACACCAGCCTACCTTTCCGGGTGGGTTTTGGCGGGGTGGTAGGTTTGCCAGAAGTCACCAATGCAAAAAACTTAGTTCAGATTACAGAGCAGAGGCTTTGTAGCGAACACATTTTGTTGTTGTTGTTGTTGTTGTTCAGTCGCACAGTCGAGTCCGACTCTTCGCGACCCCATGGACCAGATTACGCCAGGCCCTCCTGTCTTCCGCTGTCCGCTGAAGTCTGCTCAATTTCATGTTCGTTGCATCGATGACACTGTCTAACCATCTCATCCTTTGCCGTCCCCTTCTTCTTTGACCTTCAATCTTTCCCAGCATCAGCATCAGCATTTTACTTTCCCCCTAAAAAAGTGTGGTAGAAACCGGTTTTATTAGGAATGGGGAAAAAACAGAGACGATACGAGAGAGTGCTGGGATGTTTATGAAGTTGTGTGGACACGAGAAAAAAGCCACGTTTACGTTGAGTGACGAGAGTGGATTTTTAAGGTAATGTGAAAGACCTACCTCACAGGATAGCCTCGCCCTCCTCACAGGATAGGATTTCGTATGTAGAGGAAGGGGGGTAAAGAAGAAGAAGAGAGAAGAGATAGGATTTGTACCCCGCCCATCACTCAGAGTCTCAGAGCGGCTTACAAACTCCTTTCCCTTCCCCTCCCCACAACGGACACCCTGCGAGGTAGGTGGGGCTGAGAGAGCTCTGACAGAAACTGCTCTTTTCAAGAACAGCTCTGGAAGAACTATGGCTTGCCCAAGGTCATCCAGCAGCTGCAAGCGGAGGAGTGGGGGAATTAAACCCGGTTCTCCCAGATTAGAGTCCACGCACTTAACCACTACACCAAACTGGAGAAAATACAGTGTGGAGAAGGGTAGAGAAAGTACAGTCCTTGGACATTTTCCTTTCTTTCCCCCTGGATTGTCACGTTACTTGGCTAAACTTTCTGGCATTTCTCCTGCAACCAGAGCCGGGTGCCGCCTGGATCACCACCTAGCAAGCTGCAGATTTCCACTTCAGAACCCACTTCAGGCCCTAGTCCTCGCAGAACTGGTCTGCCAAGACTAGAGTTTTTGTAGCAATGGCCATATGCCTCTTTTTTTTTGTGAATTGGACTCCATAGTTCCACATAGATTGAAGAGCAACATTCGAGTCCAGTAGAACCTGAGAGGCGAACAAGATTTCCAGCCTGGAAATTGCAGGGCAGAAGCTTTCAAGAGTCAAAGCTCCCTTAGTCAGATACTAGAGATCCGAAGAGAACTTTGACTCCTGAAAGCTTCTGCCCTGGGAGTCTGGTTGGTCCTTAAAGTGCAACTGGACTCAAATCTTATCCCTTCTACTGGAAACCGATACGGGCTTACCCACCTGAAACCTGTGTTCCCTCTGCGCTGAGCTAGTGTGAGCCAGCTCCCAGCTTTTTAGCCTCCGGCTCACACATTTTTGTCTCGGCTCCGGAAGGAGGGCTCCAGAGCAAACTTATTTATGCAGTCGCCGAATCGCTGGCTCACAACTTTAATGCCGGTAGCTCGCAAAAGTCGAATTTTTGCTCACAAGACTCCACAGCTTGGTGGTAGCATTGCCTGAAAAACGTATGGTGAAATGCACTAGCGCAGAAACCAAGCTAACAAGGTTTCCACTCTTGGAGAGCTGGCCCTCAGAAATGGAAAACTGGTCGACGTAACTCGGCTTGCGAAACAGGAGCGAGGCACGAAACTTGAAGATGTCTCCAAAAGCCAAACCCAAAACCACACGCATATGCAAGAAACCACAACTACTGATGACTGGAGAGAAGGAAAGGGAGTCACTCAGCAAGCGGGGGGGGGGGCGGTCGGGCTGAGAAATAAGAGGGTCCTCCCTTCCCTAGCCGCTGGCTTTTTCAGTTTTGTGCCCTTTACATACTGGTTCCCGGCTTACCCTCTCTCCTCTCCTCCCCACCAACGTTTCCTTCCTGTTTCCTAGGGACTGACCCCTGCCAAGCCTGCGATAACAAACAGCCTGGGGAACGAGGCAGATGGCCTTCCCTCCAGACCGTGGGGACCTCTCTCTTCTGGGGCTGCTCCCTGCTGAGACTGCGACAACAGCAGCCCGCAGAACTGGGCAGATGGTCTACTGGCCACTGCTCATGATTGTTTCGGCTGGTTGCTTCTGCAGCTAGCAGAGACTCCCATTTCTAGGCCTCTGCCAGATTAGTGTTGGATTCCCCTCCCCAGTCTTTATTTTATTTTTGGTATTTTTAAAATATGTGCATATGTGTGTGTCTGAGTGCGTGTGCATCCGGAAGTCATGGCGACCAGAAGAAGAAGAGAAGAGATTGGATTTATACCCTGCCCTTCACTACCCAGAGGTGTCTCAGAGTGGCTTACAAACTCCTTTCCCTTCCCCTCCCCACAACAGATGCCCTGTGAGGTGGGTGGGGCTGAGAAAGCTCTTGACAGAAATTGCTCTTTTTCAAGGACAGCTCTTATCAGAACTACGGCTTGTCCAAGGTCATCCAGCCAGGTGCCAGTGGAGGAGTGGGGAATCAAACCCAGCTCTCCCAGATTAGAGTCCGCCCACTTAACCACTACACCATACTTGCTCCGGTGACTGACCCCTACTGGGGGACTGGAGGATATTCAGAAGGGTGGCTGAATAAAGCCTGCCCCTGAATATTTAGAGAGGTGGCTGAATAAAGGGCACACTCTTTGACCTCTTTTTTCTAGTTGTGTACCCTTTACTTTTCTTTCTCCTTACTTTTCTTTCTAATCCGCAACTGTCACCTTGGGTAATATCTTTTTTTGTCATATTTTTGCATTTTGTGTATGTGTGTGCACCAAGCCTGGCAACTCCTCTTGGGGCATGGAGGATGTTCTGAGAAGTGACTTGATGCAGCCTGTCTCTGCCTCCCGATGCTAGTATTCTTTGGAGGTCTCCCATCCAAATACTTGCCAGGGTCGGCCCTGCTTAGCTTCCAAGATCTGATGAGATTGGACTTGCCTGGGCTATCCGGGTCAGGGCACCTTGGATAATATCTTGACACTCTTCTTGGCGTAGGAAACCAGAGCCCTGGTGCTGTTCAGATGGACCCCTTGACCTGGATGTGGAGGATTTCTGCAAGCAATCCATAACTTTTATATTTGGATCGGTCTGTTCTCGTGGACTGCTGAAGAGCATGAGAGATCAAAAGTGGTTTTCTTCCATAAAGTTTATGCCGGCATTCCAGTGGGATTACACAACCAGCTCTTTTTTGCTTTGTTCTCACATGGAGGTGATGAACACCATCCCACGTTCCCCTGCATGAAATAAGGAACTATGGCAGATCTTGCTTGGGAAGAAGGTGGCGAACCAAACCCTTCTCCACCCAGGAAAACAGCATTTTAGCACATAGCGGTGGATTTTTCCATAGCACCCAGAAGGTGTAAGGGAAGGCATGGTGGTGAAGTTCTTTTGCAGTTCATTCTTACAGCCCTGAACTTCTTGCATGATGGGACCTTGTGAGTTAAGGTCTCCTTTGCCCAGAACTCCGGGGAATTCACATGGGGAAGAAGCTGTATGAATTGAATGCAGTTGGAGGGGATGTCCGCTCAGCAGTGCTTTGTCCTGTGACTTCAGCTATTCCAAGACTGGGTCACAGTACTGGGGGGGGGACCCCAATACGACCTCAGCTTTAATTAACTTCTGCTGCCTCTTAATAACATCACTTTCTTTCTCAGATTGCTTCACCCCCCGACCATTCTTTTCTCTCTCTCTCTCCGTGCACCCCCTCTGGTGAAGCTGAGGACAAGAGTTGGGTGGTATCCAGGCGTGTTTCCGCTGCTTGCCATCTGTACATGCTCCGCTTGCCTCTCGTCCTGAAGTGTATTGTGCATTCGTGCCCAGTGGAGATGAAATCGAGAGCCCCGTTTCCAGTGACAGACACGTAACTCTCTCCCCCGTCCCAATTTCATAACGGCTGCTGGAAAGTGTATTCTCAGTGGGCTAGCTCCAACTTCTGGGCCTCAGCCAAAGGTCTCCTTGTCTCTCCCCCCTCCGCACGTCTCCCTGAGCACCTGATTCTCTTCCTTTTTCTGTCCCCAAAGAGTGCTTTTGGGCTCCAAAGCATCTGTGTTCCGGGCCCGGTAGGGGAGAGATGGGAAAAACGTACTGTGGGACCTGCTGACTTTGTTCTGCCTTTAGTCTTCGGGGTGTTGCCAACTACATCAGTGTGGCGACCAACGCATTGCTGACCATCAGGCGCCCTTAATCCTGAGCAGGAAGATTAACTTCTGTCCCACAGAGTCCTGCTTTACTGTCTCTCCCTCCCTCGGTTATATTTTGTGCCCCAGCTGACATGCGGCTTGCCCCCTGCCTATTTTCGTGATTGGCTCCTCCAGTTCTCAAGAAAGCTTTTTCTCCTTGACAGGAGGGGGACTTGGCTCGATTGATTCCCCCCCTTCCTTTCCCCCTTCCTTTGTTTATTCAGGGGGCTTAGGATTTGGTGCTAGAGACGACAAAATTCTGCAACTCAAAAAGCAAACGCATCTGCAACTGGAATATATTATGCAAATCAGATGGGTTGCTTTAGGCTTGTTGTGTTCGGACTCCGCTTTGCGGAGGAGAAAAATAAATTGTGTGCAGGAGATAGGGGGGAAGGGGGGGGGTCGAGACTTGTAGATCATCAGGTGTAATCTTATTGTGCGTCCCACCCAGTCATTAAAAAAAAAAGTTCTAGCAGAAATTGCACACATGCCCATACTTTTAGGAGTTCTTTCTGTTATGTCTGGACCAGCCTTCTCATGGAACAGACTGTTTTGTCTGGGGACACAATGTCATTCGGTGGATGGTGCTGTTCTGTGGAGTGAAGCCTCTTGTTACTCTCCCAGTTGGGTGGGGTATTTTTCCTACACGAGAGGGGGGAAAAACGGGCTCCTCTTTCCATTCCGGCCGTCATTTCCCTAGCTTGCTTCTCCCAGAGCCGTAACAGTTTCCCCGCCCTCTCTCTGTCCCTGTGGGAGTCCCTCCTCCACATTAGCTGCCTTCCTAAAGTCCTTCCTGAATAACCTTTTCTTCGCTGCTTGCTTTCTTTTCCTCTGTCATTAGTGTTTCTGTCCTCCCCCATCCCAGTCTTCATGTTCTTCCTCTCTGCCCCAGATGTAGGGGGCCCAGTTTGCACGAGCAATTGCAGTGGTATAGGTGCATGGATTGTAGCCACGTGAGAGTGACTCCCTCTGGAAAGCTGTACGAATGGGTTTCCCGTGCCAATCCGATTGTCTGTACCCTCGCCATCACAAACCCACCTGGCTCTTTGTGTCACTGTGGCCAAGCCAGGGTCTGCTCCACAAGCAGCAGTGCTTTAGCGGTCACACCGAAAGTGGGCGTTGCTTCCCAGTCCGCATGTTCAAGTGGGACGTGTGTCTCTTCTCCGTTCGGTCTAGTTTTGACACACTGCACTTTATTTATTTAATTTGTTTCCTTTATACACCGCCTTTCTCCACAATTTATTTATTTATTATTTTCGATTTATATCCCGCCTTGCCTGCAAAAGCAGGCTCAAGGCAGTGTACAACAAGATAAAATACAGTAAAACACAAGTGCATAAATGCAATGCTATAACATTTCAGCTAAAAATAATATTCATATAAAGTGCAGGTCAATGTAGATGGTGTTTGCTGTATAGTGATCTGGGACCCAAAGCGGCATACATCATTCCCCTCTCTTCTATTTTAATGCTCACAACAACCCCATGAGGTAGGTTAGGCTGAGAGAGCATGACCTTGGCACAAGTGGGGATTCGAACCTGGGCCTCCCAGATTACTAGTCAGACACTCTTAACCACTACACCACACTACACTTTTGGACCTGTACTCTCTTCTATGCCGTTGTTAAACAAACTGGACCAACCTAAAACGTAATCTTTCCTTGGTGCATGCATTTTGTCACGGGTTGTGTTTAAACCTGCATTTAAGGTTTTATTGACGTGTTGTGTTCAGTTTTTTTCTTCTTCCAAAGACAAACCAGAATTGTAAAACAGCCATAGAATCTGACCTGTTGCTAAGAATATGGCTTTGTTTTCTCTGTTTGTCCCTGAATTCTTAGCAAGTGGTATTAAGGACTCGAACTATTTATGGGATTTCCCCAGGGACACAGGCGCTCTTCAGAGGATTCTATACTTGACGTAGCTAGATTTCAGCAAGAGATTTCGCTGGAGGCGTTGCATCCTGTTCTATTGTCTGCGAAGGAGGAGGTGTATTTCTGCTATGGTGTCAAGGTTTTCTTAGGGATAAGTTCAAGTTTGTCCTTCTGAGGAGCGATTCAGGTGCCGAATTTCACACCCAGTTTGGGCTGCTGGAATTTTCGGTAATGGGGTTGGTGCTTTATGATGCCGACGAACAGTGCAGAAGGGTACTCCTGTTTGCGAATGGCATTCGTAGCTTCTGCTGCTGCTGCTGCTGTCAGAAGCATAGGCTAGTCTCTCTTTAAGAAGTCCCCCACCTATGGAAGTGTGAGCATTTTTCTTCTCTCTTGTCAAGTCTAGGCTGCAGCCACGTGTGGTTGCATAGTGTGCTATTGTTATGCTGTAGAAATCATTGACCTGGATTTTCCTATGGGGACAAGACAAAATGTACGAGAATGGTGTGTTCCAGTCTCCTTTTTTGCCTTTGCAGTGAAAGCATTTCTTCTGGTGTTGGCCACTGGGATGCCCATCTGTTTCCCCCCTAGCCAGGGTGCACATGCACCCCCTTGTTTGGGGAGGGGCTGTGGCTCACTGGCATGCAGAAGGTCCCAGGTTCAATCCCCAGCATCTCTGGTTAAAAAGGACCAGGCAGTGGTTGATGTGAAAGACCTCTGCCCGAGACCCTGGAGAGTACAGCTTTCCAGAGGGAGTCACTCTGGACCAAGAGTCTGATTCAATATATGGCTGGTTCATCTTTATTTTTGACAATTCCATTTAAGAAAGCTCAGACAATGAGTGGCTAAATGCTCTGTACCCATGTGCAGAGATTTAAACAAAACCCTCCGTGTGTCTCCCTAGTTACTGTTGGGCAGTTCAGTACACAGTCTTCTTAGGCAGAGTTACATGTTTGGAAAGAACATGGAGATGTTGTCCTCCCCCTGCTCCCTCTACATTTCCTGACCAAGCTTCACTTTAGCTTTCAGTAGACATTTTTATGTCTGTGTGTCTGTTTAAAATGCCGGGAGAAGAAAGTGAACGGGAGGGAAGTGCACATCTACCGAGATACTTCTTGGTAAGCCAAGGAAAATATTATGTTAGCCCAACAAATGGGTTATTCAAGCAAAGTTCTACCAAGACAAATAGGAGAAAGTCAAGGATAAGTGAGTTTTCAAGCAATAAGGGATGTGAGCCTCTTAAGTCATGTTATTCAAAGCCCTGCCTGGTTATGAGTGGTGGATTTTGATTTAAAATCCCACCTCTAAAATGGACTCCAGAACATATGTGCAAAATGGCAAGCAAATCTTCACATGGTCTGTAAGTAGGGTTGCCAAGTCTGGGTTGGGAAATTCTTGGAGATTTTGGGGGTGGAGCCTGAGGAGGGTGAGTCTTGGGGAAGGGAGGGACTTCCGTGAGGTGTAATGGCATAGAGTCCACCTTCCAAGGCAGCCATTTTCTCAAGGGGGAGATCAGTTGTAATTCCAGGAGAACTCCTGGCCCTACCTGGAGAATGGCAATCCTATCTGAGGAGGAGGAGGAGGAGGAGGAGGAGGAGATTGGATTTATACCCCGCTCTTCACTTGACCTCTCAGAGTGGCTTACAAACTCCTTTCCCTTCCCCTCCCCACAACAGACACCCTGTGAGGCAGGTGTGGCTGAGAGAGCTCTTTCAAGAACTGCTCTTTCAAGGACAGCTCTTGTCAGAACTATGGCTTGCCCAAGGTCATCCAGTGGGGAATCAAACCCGGTCCTCCCAGATTAGAGTCCGCACACTTAACCAGCTGTATTGATTAATGTGTTATTGATTTTTAAAAATGTTTTGTTAACTTCCTGAGATTTATAAAAGGTGGTACATAGATGTGTAATTAAAAAAAAATCTGTTAAAATATGACTTAAACCACAATTCCCACTACAAACATCAAAAAACGATCCACAGCGATAAAGGCCTTGTTTGCTCTTGGGGACTTTGCTGCCCGGGACCTGTGTAAACAAACATTCTGGCCCTGACTTTCTGGGAGACACCCAGGAAAAAGTAAGCCTATTCCTGTAGACCGTTCCAAAGCCACAAGGTGTAACCTGAAAAGGCCCTCTCCTTCCATACGCCGTGTAAACTCTCTGTGGGTGGAGGAGGCCCTCTGTGTTTGTACAGAAAGAGGTTGTGTCTAAGACCCAACTGATGTATTATGCCTCCGGATGCATCTTCTCCCTACAGGAGAGCTGTAAGATCTTCGCGGGGATCTGCCTCTCCCCCGGTATCTCCTTCCTGCCCATGTCTCCTCATGCGTCTCCATGGGAGCCTTTAAAGAAGACATGCAACTTGACAGTGTCGCGCTTGGTGTTTCCTGTTCTCTGATTTAAATGTCATGCTTGCAGGCCAGAAAATGATGTGGCATGCATCCAGTGGTTTTTGTCCTGGTCTCTTGGCTGGAGATCCATAGCCTGGGCGAATGCTATGCTTACGTGCTATCTTTGCATGTGCACAGGCTCAGTTTAAAATGTGACTCTGGGTGTTTGCTAAGTTGCATGAGGGTATAGTTATGCTTATTGTTTTTTATGTTGTTTCAGTTTTTATCCTACTGTTCTCCCTGATCGGGGACCCAAAGCAGCTTTTCACATTGCCCCCCCCCCTTAATCCTCACAACAACAATCCTGTCAGGGCAGGTAAGGCCAAGAGATTGTGAGGGGCCGAAGGTCACCTGGCGGGCTTCCATGGCAGAGCAGGGGATTCGAACCTAGTTGTCCCAAGTCCTGGTCCAATGCTCCAGCCATTGTGCCATTCCAGCCATTGTGTTCTTCTCATGATGTTTTAATCAGGCCTCAGTCAGTGGACTTGAGGTGGTAGCACCAAATGTGATTATCATGTTCCGCATTGTCTTTAGAGATTGTTGAGATGTTGGTTGGTAATGGCCAGAGGAGGGCAACGAAGATGGTGAGGGATGTGGAGACTGAGTCCTATGAGGAAAGGTTGAAGGATCTGGGTATATTTAGCCTGGAGAGGAGATGACTGAGAGGTGATATGATAACCATCTTCAAGTACTTGAAGGGTTGTCGTGTAGACGATGGTGCAGAGCTGTTTTCTGTTGCCTCAAAAGGTTGGACAAGAACCAAAGGCTAAACATTAGGAAGAACTTCCTGACAGAAGAATAAGAATAATAAGAAGAGGAGATTGGATTTATACCCTGCCCTTCACTCGGAGTCTCAGAGCAGCTTACAAATTCCTTTCCCTTCCCCTCCTCATAACAGACACCCTGTGAGGTAGCTGGGGCTGAGAGAGCTCTTTCCAGAACTGTCCTTGAGAGAACAGCTCTGACAGAACTATGGCTTGCCCAAGGTCATCCAGCAGCTGCAAGTGAAGGAGTGGGGAATCAAACCTGGTTCTCCCAGATAAGAGTCCGTGCACTTAACCACTACACCAAACTGGCTCCTCAGCGGAACAGGCTTCCTCGGGAAGTGGTGGGCTCTCCTTCTTCGGAGGTTTTTGAGACAGAGGCTAGATGGCCATCTGACAGCAATGCTGATTCTGTGAACTTTGGTAGATCACGAGAAGGGAGGGCAGGAAGGGTTGCATCAGTGCTTTGTTCTTGTGGCCCTGTCTTACACGCTCAGGGGAATGCTGATTGCCACTTCGGGGTCAGGAAGCAATTTTTCTCCAGGCCACTTTGGCTGGAGATCCTGGAGGGTTTTTGTCACCTTCTGGGCGTGGAACAGCGGCCACTGGGGGTGTGGGGGGAGGTATTTGTGAATTTCCTGCATTGTGCAGGGGGTTGGACTAGATGACCCTGGAGATCCCTTCCAACTCTATGATTCTATGATTCTATATATTTATGCTAATACGTAGGTTGGGTGAGTAGGGAAACTGAAAGGTAAATACCAGTGTTTTGAACTGAGCCTAGAAAGTCACTGACCGCTGGCATAACTTATTTTTTTTTATTTGAGAGAAATGTTTGGCACCCTCTATAAAAATCTTAAAGAAGGAGGAAACTGAGCCCCCCCCCCCCCGCCACTGCCTTAATGTACCAGCACAGTTCCAAATGGCTCAAAATGTTAAGTTTTGATCTATCTTAGTATCGGGCCTGGGATGAAAATGTTGTGGGAAACATACAGGAAGTTAGGAAATGACACAGAGGCTTTATCAAAGCTTTCATTTGGGTATTGTGTTTTTAAGGGACTGGTGTGGTTTCTGCTTTAAAACCACTAGAAAAACTTCCTTCTTGCTTGAATGTGATTGGGGACTATTTCCTAGACTTTTTGTTGTTCTTTAACACTTCAGGCAGGGACCATGGCTGGGTTGCCAACTCTGGGTTGGGAAATAACTGGAGACTTTGGGGGGGGGGTGCTGGGCAGAGATGTAATGCTGTAGAGCCCACCTTCCGAAGCTGTAGTTTCCTCCGGGGGAACTGATCTCTGTTGGTTTGGAGATCATTTATAATTCACATATAAAATGGGTTGGTGAGGAGGATTTAATTCTTTCAAACAAAAATGCTTTCCTTTCCTCTCTCCACAACAGACACCCTGTGAGGTAGGTGGGGCTGAGAGAGCTCTTTTGAGAACAGCTCTGAGAGAACTGTGACCGGCCCAAGGTCACCCAGCTGGCTTCATGTGGAGCAGTGGGGAATGAGACCCGGTTCTCCAGATTAGAGTCCACCGCTCTTAACCACTACGCCAACCTGGCTCTCATGTGTTCGTGTGCCCTTACAGAAAACAATACTCCCTGTCTTCCACAGTTTGGGGCAGCTTGTGTGTGTTAAGGTGCCATCGTCACAGCTGTCTTGTGGCGACCGCAGCAAGAGGCTCACAAGGCAAGTGAGAAGCAGAGGTGGTTGGCCATTGTCTTCCTCTGACGTCTTCCTTGGAAGTCTCCCATCCAAGTACTAAACAGGGCTGACCGTGCTCAGCTTCTGAGATGTGATGAAATCAGACCATACCATGCCACCGTCCCTTCTCGGGGCAGCCGACGATACCTTTAAAACAGTACTTTGAAAACCAGGTCAAGCCCACCTCCAAGAACACAAGGATGATCAAATAAAACCACAGAACAAAGTCCTGCTGTAATTGAACGTCGACAGCCTTTTGACCCAGCCTGGGTTTTCAGACACGGTGAAAGTGTGATCAAGGTGGGGAGCCATGTTGGTCCGAAGCAATAGAACAAAGTTAGAGTCCAATAGCACCTTTAAGACTAACAAAGTTTTATTCAAGGTGCGGCGTCTGATGAAGTGTCCATGGACACGAAAGCTCACACCTTGAATAAAACTTTGGCCCCGTTCACACGGAGCAGTTGCCCCGCTGAAGGCACGGTAGCCCTGCAGACTTTCTGTGCGCGATCATACCAGCACATCTGGGAGGCGTAGCACTCCCGTGGCCAACCCGCGGCTTCCTGTGGAAAATGCGGAGTAAAAAACTACTACGATTGAAGTACTAGGCTGATTTCCCACAAGCATTCCTCCATGCTCGTTCTTCCCTTTGCCCCATGGTACATGTCAATTTCACACTAAGTGCTGCACACTGCATTTTGCCCTGCAGCTTCCTGTGATTTTCCCCGGGTCTACTCAATCCTGTTTTTTTGAGGATTGAGTAGAGGTGGGGAAATTACACAAAGCTGTGGGGCAAAAGGTGGACTGCAGCACTTAGTGTGAAATTGACACTAGTTTCTGGAAACCCTGGGGCAAAGGCCGGCGTCTGATCGCGGGAGTGCCAGTATCCCGCGGCTTCCAACACCGGCCCATGTCCCGGGTTTTCCGGATGTTGTAAGTTCCCATGGGATGCGCACCAATGCTGAATGAGGCATGTGCATACGCAAGACACTGACAGCGGCCCTCCCCCCCAACGACACATGCGTCCTTTGCTACAGCACGGCTTGCTGCTCTGCTGTGCTGCTTTTTTGCCGTGCTGTAGCAGTGTTGTGTGATCGGCGCTGGGCGCCGGAGTGCGGAAACCCAGTGGCCCGTGTGATCGGGCTACCTCGCCTTATTTTTCTGTGGGGCGAACAGCCATGCCCCCCCCCCCGCGTTTTCTGGCCCGTATGACCAGGGCCTTAGTTGGCCTTAAAAGGTGCCACTGGACTCTTAACTGTGAAACTGTAGCAGCGAGAAGACCTTTGTGCTTCCATAGCCAACCCATTCCCCAGAAGAGGAGCTGTCACTGAGCGAGCTTGGTGTCACTGTGTGACGTGGCAGGCAGGTGGCACTGCTGGCAAGGCCTGTTGGAGATGCCTCAGTCTGCATGTGGGGCCATAGGTGGGAGGGATGTACCAGAGAAGCACCATAGGGGTGTCCTTTTGACTTTTAAGTCACTGGGAAAGAAGAAGAAGCATTTTATTTAGTCTAAATATTTTATCCCACTTTCCTCTCCAGCAGGGCCCATAACTCCACCCCAAACAACACAATTTACATGGATTTCAGTAAAGCGTTCTAAAAAAAAACAACAACAAAGCATACAACACAAGGACACATTGACCCAGAGCATTGGCCCATCAAGTCAGTATTGTCCGCTCGGACTGGTAGCAGCTCTCCGGGGTCTCAGTTGAAGGTCTTTCACATCACCTTCTACCTGATGTTTTAACTGGAGATTCCATGGGTGGAAGCCGGGAGCTGTTGCATACTGAGCAGATGCTCTTCCCCTGAGCCATGGCCCCTCCACGTATCGCGGGCTGGTGTCCATCAGGTCAAGACCACAGGCTGCCAACCAAGGTATCTCAATCAGTCAATCAATCAACCTTTATCGGCATAACCTACAGAGCATACAACTCAGTTTGCAAAGGATACTCAACGTCTTCTTAAAACTTCATGCAAAATTTTTGCAACAGATTCAGTTATTACATGGTTCTGGGTTGTCAGCAAAAAGTAAATCTTACTTTTATCAGGTTTCCTTGAAAACTTTCTCAACCAAGGCTCAGTGAATATAAAACGCGAGTCTGAATAAAAAGTACATGACAGAAACACGTATTCTAGAGTTTCTATCTCCTGCTTAGTGCAAGAGCACAGTCTATTGTTGAATGGGATTTTTTTGGAATCTCCCATATAATACTGCTGTTGGCAACACCCTAAACCTCACTTCTTCAGGTATCTGAAGAAGTGAGGCAGTGACTCACAAAAGCTCCTACCCTGCCACAAATTGTGTTAGTCTTTAAGGCGCTACTGGATTCTTGGCTCCTTTCTGCTGTTATGGAAAAACACGGCTACCCATCTTGATCTATAACCAAGGACCAGGAACCCTTGAGCTCTGCCCCTTTGAAAAGTACTCCCCAGCCCATTCCTGGGCTTGAAATACCAACTGCAGGAGAGAGTCTGAATGTTATAAGCTGGCTGCCATCTTCTAGATAGGCTGGAACCGTGGGCTGAGGCAAATAAAATGAAATTCAGTAGAGATAAGTGCGAAGTCCTACACCTAGGCACAAAAAATCAAAGGCACAAATATAGAATGGGAGGGACTTGGCTTGACAGCAGCACACGTGAAAGGGATCTAGGTGTTCTGGTTGATCACAAGCTCAACATGAGCCTGCAGTGCGATGTGGCTGTGAAGAAAGCTAATGCAATCTTAGGATGCATTCACAGGAGCATTGTGTCCAGATCACAGGAAGTGGTAGTTCTGCTCTATTCTGCTATGGTCAGGCCTCACCTGGAGTACTTTGTCCAGTTTTGGGCACCACACTTTAGGATGTTGACAAGCTCTAGTGTGTCCAGAAGAGGGCAACCAGGATGGTGAGAGGGTTGGAATCCAAGTCTTATGAGGAAAGGCTGAAAGAGTTGGGAATGTTTAGCCTGGGAAAGAGAAGGCTTAGAGGGGACATGATTGCAGTCTTCAAGTATTTGAAGGGCTGTCATGTAAAAGATGGAGCAGATCTGTTCTTTCTTGCTTCGGACTGCAAGACTAGATCGAATGGGTGGAAATTACAAGGGAGTTGTTACTGGCTAGCTATCAGGAGAAACTTCCTAACTGTAAGAGTGGTTGAGCAGTGGAACAGCCTGCCTCGGGAAGTGGTGGATGCTCCTTCCCTGGACGTTTTCAAGCGGAGGCTGGACGACCATCTTTTGGGTATGTTGTAGGTATGTGGAGCTATCTTTTGGCTATGCTCCTGCAGAGTGCAGGGGGTTGGACTAGATGACCTGCAAGGTCCCTTCCAACTCTAACATTCTATGATTCTGTGATTCCCATAATTCTCCCTTCTGAAATCTTCCTTAGGCCTCCTGTGATCTTCGGCTGTCCAAAGAGAAAGGGGGCATTGTAGCCTCTCCTCTAGCACGGGAGGCATGTAGGTCCTCTGTCCTCTTGATGCGTGCAGAACCCGGGAGACGTAGCGTGCCAGCTGCTACTTAGCTACTGCTGGGTATCCTGTAGGATTTCTCTTTCTTCTCCTTTCAACATATGTTGGCAGAAAAATTATAGTGACTTAAAAAAAACCAAAGGAAACGGGCTGTATCCTGAGCGACATCCTGCGTGCCATGGCAACACTCGAACAGAGTGTTTCAGATTCTCAGCCCAGGGAATGGAATTTAGTCTGCATAAAAAATGTATTTCGCCTACTGAAAATTAAGTACAAGTGATTTTTTTTTTGCAAATCTAAGAGCTATGACCAAATGAACAGTCGCTTTAATTGAAAATTAATTACCAAGAGAAAACACCGAAAACAGCAGTGATGCGGGCTTGATTTTAATAATTTTTAGGCCAGCAGACCGATATTACAAAGTATTAAGGTAAAAATGTGACCAAATTAGAATGATTTCTTCCCCTTTTTATTTATAGATAAAGAGAGAGATTTTAAATTGAGATACAGTAGATGGGACACTGATAATGAGGTGGATCCTACCCCTTATCCCACCACTCCACTGAACAAGTTTATTCATTCATTTATTAAAATATTTATACCCTGCCTTTCCTTTTGGCTTAAATTTAGTCTTTGACCATCCTAAGGGACTCCCTCCAACTTAAGACGGCTCTTCCACTGGAAGAAGAGCTGCTTAAGTTGGAGGAAAGTTACTTTGAGGGTGGTTGGTTTGAAGAAGAAGAAAAAGAGAAGAAGAGTGGGTTTTCTACTCTTCTCTTCACTACCCAACGGAGTCTCAGAGAAGCTTACAATCCCTTCCCCTTCCCCTCTCCACAACTGACACCCTGTGATGTAGGTGGGGCTGAGAGAGCTCTGAAAGAACTGCTCTTGAGAGAACAGCTCTGAGACGACTGTGACTGACCCAAGGTTACCCAGCAGGCTTCATGTGGAGGAGTGGGGAATCAAACCCGATTCTCCAGATTAGAGTCTGCCGCTCTTAACCACTACACCACGCTGGCTCTCACTTTTAAAGCACTTTGCAGCTCAAAGTGCTATATAAAGAGGCAACAGCAGTTCCGAGGACTTGTAGGAAAGGGAAGGCCCATTCATCCCCCACCCCCGACTTGCCTTTCTCCTACTTACTCTCGCACCATGGGCCCTGATTTGTCTCTCCATTTGTTTCTTCCCCCTTGGTGCCATTTTGGTTCACTATGGCAACCTGAGTTGCTGCCTGAACTTTGGCACTAGCTAACCTCCAAATTAGCCCTTTTTTGGGGAAACAACATTCCATAGATCTTGTGGTTCTGTAGCCGCCCCTGTTGCATGAATTATGCCTGTTCACCATGAAGGTGCCGGACCTTGGTTCTCAGAGCGGTTCCTCCTTTTGCCGTGACTCATATTTGGGCACAGGTTTTGTTCCTGGAAATAATTTCTGTGGCTGGAATTCAGAGAGAGCAATGTCAGTGAGTTGCTTCTACGCCAAGTACAACTGGTTGTGTTGTAGCAGTTGCTCATGGAGCCCATGGCTGCTTTTGTGGGGAAGGGGGGACAAGGCAGAGCCAGGGGGAACGAGGGTCTACAGTGGGGAAGAAAATGGGTTGGAGCTGTGGAACGTGTAGGGAAGCTCCCTTGCTGCTTTTTGGCCACAGTCTCTTGGAGGAAACTTCTTCCCAGGAACAAGTTGTCACCACCATTTTGATTTGAATTCACAGAATCATAGAGTTGGAAGGGACCTCTGGGTCATCTAGTCATACGACATCTTCTGTTTCAGGTTACATCATTTTTAGTGTGGTCATGGATGTCCCCCCTCCCCCTTTCTTATATCCCCATGTTTATGCAGAGCGATGCAAAGACGACATTGACCCACAAAAGCTCATACCCTGCCATGTATTTTATCAGTCTTTAAGATGCTACTGGACTCTTGCTCTTTTCTACTATTGAAGATGATGTCTTTCATCTTTGCAGGGGAAATCTTGGGGCAAGGAAAGATAAATAGATGCAAAAATAAATCAACAAGTTTAGTTATCTCATAGGAATGAAATGAAATCAGATATTTTCATCAATTCGGACAGCTTACAAAGTTCAGTCTTGTCCAAAATTCGGTTTCCTCCTGAATTCTTACCATCAAGATACCACATTAGGCAACGTGGTGACCGGGGGTTCCGTGGCACCTGCTGACATCTTTCCTGGTGCCGTACAAGTGTTTTTACAAAATGGGTGAGGCCAGATGGTGCTTTTGGCCATCACGGCTTCTGATTGGCCATTGGACATAAGCATATTTTTAAAAACATTGGGTTGGCAGCAGCTGCCACCACATCTCAAGGATCTTACAAGGAAAGGCTGAAAGAGTTGGGTATGTTTAGCCTGGGAAAGAGAAGGCTTAGAGGGGACATGATTGCAGTCTTCAAATATTTGTAGGGCTGTCATGTAGATGATGGAGCAGATCTATTCTCTCTTACTCCGGATTGCAAGACTAGATTTAATGGGTGGAAATTACAAGGGAGTCATTACCGGCTAAATATCAGGAAAAATTTCCTAACTGTAAGAGTGGTTGAGCAGTGGAACAGTCTGCCTCGGGAGGTGGTGCATGATCCTTCGCTGGACGTTTTCAAGCGGAGGCTGGATGACCATCTTTCGGGTACGTTGTAGGGCTATCTTTTGGCTATACTCCTGCAGAGTACAGGGGGGTGGACTAGATGACATGCAAGGTCCCTTCCAACTCTAACATTCTATAATTCTATGATTCATGGAGTGAGTTAAGGTAAGCTGAGGCAGCCACTGGGGTGGCTGGCCCTGCCTCCCTTGGCAGCCATTGTGTGGTAGCCATTTTGTGGCTGTGCTCATCACACTGTGTCAGAATGTTACCCACAGGCTCCACAAAGTTTGGGGACCCCTGTACTACATAAAAGGTAAAGGCTTCCCTTGCTCAAAAGCCAGTCGAATCCGACTCTAGGGAGTGGTGCTCATCTCCGTTTCCAAGCTGAAGAGCCAGTGCTGTCCGAAGATGTTTCCGTGGTCATGTGGCCAGCATGACTAGATGCCAAGGCGCACAGAATGCTGTACCTTCCCACAGAAGCGGTACCTATTTATCTACTTGAAATTTCTTGCTTTCAAACTGCTAGGTTGGCAGGAGCTGGGCCCAGAGATGGGAGCTCACTCTGTCATGCAGCACTCGGGTCTCGAACTGCTGAACTACCGACCTTCCAGTCTGCGGTTCAGCGTCTTAACCACTGAGCCACCGCAGCCCTCTGTACTACATAGACATGTTTTAATACACCCAGCAAAGTGTGAAATCGAGGGATCACTCCAGGGGCGGGGAGCAGGGAGCATTGTAGACTCCTAAAAGCTTTTGAGGGAAGCTCGGTATTCCTTGTGTCTTTTCTTGGGGAAAAGTGCAGGTAAACTAGTCGTCACAATAAAAGGCTTTAACGGTTTTATCACCTGACGTCTCTTGGCATCTTTACGTCTGTGTGCTGCAAGCGTCCGTGAGCTGTATCTTCCTACCTGTGCCGTGTTCCCGAATAAGTCTGTTGCAATAAAGGGGAAGAAAAAGAATTATGTGAAATTAATTTAACCTTGCCCATAACAGTGGGGGGTGATTTACTCCTGTCTCTTATTATTTTCTAGTCATACTTAATGAAGATGGATAAGAGAGGCTGGCCTCTCTACAGAGTTAATTTGCCAGCTTTTCAAACTGAAGGCATTAAATAAGATGTATGGGAAATGTCTTTCACATATTTGACAGTAGTAGTGTGTGTTTTCGTCAGTGCGCATTAAATCTTAGTGGGCTTCCCCCTCCACCCCTTAATAGTGGCGGAACACTCAAGGGTTTTGAAGGGGGGGGGAAAGGGGCCTAGAATATCCTCGCGGCCCTCCGTTCACTGAAATAAACAAATGATAATACGGGTATAGGCACAGTTTTCTCAACTGTCTGTGGTTGTGTTGGTGTCGTTTTCTGTCTCCATTGCCGAGGTGAAGTCTTGCACAGGGAGACACACCACGATCTGCTTTCTTCAGGTTTACACAAGTGCGCATAAATAAATTGTGCATTGTTTGGGAAAAGATTATTGATTTTCTATCCCTTCTTCTCCCCATTTTTTCAGAGGGTAGCCACATTGGCCTGCAGTAGAAAACCCAGATTCGGGTCCCGTAGCACCCTAGAGACCAACCCAATCTTAGGGGTATATTTTTAAATGACCTCTCTTCCCCGCCCTTGCAAGGGTGTGGCTCCACCACCCTGTGTCAGTATTCCAGAGGCGTCCACGGGTTCAAAAGGGCTGGGACCCCTGAGTTAAATATTCAAAATGTAATTAGTTAATTCACAATAGAAATTAATGCCAGGAGAGTGGTCTGCAGTCTTTCAGTCCTGGCCCCCCTTTTACCTTGTTAGGTTTGGTCCTCCCCTCCCCCCAGGCAGAGTACATAATGCGAAATGCCGACCTGGATGAATCACAAGCTGGAATTAAGATGGCTGGGAAAACCATCAACAACCTCAGGTATGCAGACGATACCACCCTAATGGCAGAAAGCGAAGAGGACCTAAAGAGCCTCTTGCTCATTGTGAAAGAGGAGAGTGCAAAAGTTGGCTTGAAACTCCACATAAAAAAAAACTAAGATCATGGCATCTGGCCTCATCACTCCTTGGCAAACAGAAGGGGAAGTCATGGAAGCAGTGGCAGAATTCACGTTCCTGGGATCCAAGATCACCGCAGACGGTGACTGCAGCCATGAAATGAAAAGATGCCTGCTCCTTGGGAGGAAAGCTGTGGCAAACCTAAACAACATAATAAAAAGTAGAGACATCGCCCTGCCAACAAAAGTCCGGATGGTCAAAGCAATGGTATTCCTAGTAGTAATGTATGGCTATGCGATTTGGACCATGAGGAAGGCTGAGCGCCAAAGAATAGATATGTTTGAATTGTGGTGCTGGAGAAGACTCTTGAGAGTCCCTTGGACTGCAAGGAGATCAAATCAGACAATCCTTAAAAAAAACAACCCTGACTGTTCCCTGGAAGTCCAGATACAGAAGCTGAAGCTCAAATACTTTGGCCACCCAATGAGAAGGGAGCACTCACTGGAGAAGACCCTGATGCTGGGAAAGATTGAAAATCAAAGAAGAAGGGGACGACAAAGGATGAGGTGGTTAGACAGTGTCATCGATGCAATGAACATGAAATTAAGGAGACTCCGGAGCACAACGGAAGACAGGAGGGCCTGGCGTGATGTGGTCCGTGGGGTCGTGAGGAGTCAGACTCGACTGTGCGACTGAACAACTACAATAAAACAAATAGTCTGAATTTATCTGCAGATCTCTCCCATTCCTTCCTTGAAATTTGAGAGCCAGTGTAGTGTGGCATTTAGCATGCTGGAGGTGGACTAGGGAGGCCTGAATTGTGGTCCCCACATTGCTGTGAAGCCTGCAGAGTGATTTTTGTCAGCCTAATTCACCTCTCTGGATGGTTGTGAGGCTAAAAGAGGGACCATGTATGTCGCACCGAACTCCCTGGCGTAGGCTAAAAATAAATAAATAATCCCTCATCTCACTTGCAGTTTAAGCTCAGTAGTTTATTTCTCCTGATGAGCAGTGAGAGGGTTTTTTTTTAAAACTCCATTTTTTAATAACTCCTAGGTGTAGTCCAAAGGTCCCCAGTCTTTTCAGGCTTGTGGGCACCTTTGGAATTCAGACACAGCATGGTGGACCCAGCCACAAAATGGCTGCTGCAGGAGGCGGAGCCAGCCACAATACGCCTGCCTCGGCTTACCATCTTTAAAGATCCTTGTGCTGTGGTGGTAGCTGCTGCCATAGCAACGTTTTAAAGAATCTGTATATCCAATCACATCTCACAAGAACATAAGAACATAAGAGAAGCCAATGTTGGATCAGGCCAATGACCCATCCAGTCCAACATTCTTGTCACACAGTGGCCAAAAATACCAGGTGCCCTCAGGAGGTCCACCAGTGGGGCCAGGACAATAGAAGCCTTCCCACTGTTGACCCCCTGAAGGGCCAATCAGAAGCCTTGCTGGACACAAGCCCTGCTCACTTTTTACAAACACTTGGTGGGCACCAAGGAAAAGTGTCACTGGGTACCATGCCATGCCTGGGCACCATGTTGGCGATTGGTCTAGGTAACTGAAAGGTATGCTTCCTTGTATTCTACTTAAACAGTTACTAAGGGAGCAATGGGGCTGTGGTGACTCAGAGGTTAAGACGCTGAGCTGCAGACCAGAAGGTCTGTAGTTCGGCACTTCGAGACCCTAGTGCCGCGTGATGGAGTGAGCTCCCGCCTCTGCTCCCAGCTCCTGCCAGCCTAGCAGTTCAAAAGCAAGAAATTTCAAGTAGATAAATAGGTACTGCTTCAGTGGGAAGGTAACAGCATGCCGTGCACCTCGGCGCTTAGTCATACCAGCCGCATGACCATGGAAACGTCTTCGGACAGCGCTGGCTCTTTGGCTTGGAAACGGAGATGAGCACCACCCCCTAGAGTCAGATTTGACTGGCTTTCGAGCAAGGGAAACCTTTACCTTTACTTAAGGAGGCAATACTCTTCCAGCACTTATAGATTACTATAAATATATATAGTTCTTTCTTTCTCTCTGCTGGTCGGTGTGTCCACATACATTTCCATCTGAAGTCCTATGGAATATGATGTGATACCCAGAATGCAGCTTTCTGAGAATCTCGGCTTTATTTTCATTTTATAAAAAGATCAAATAACTAGTCTTTAGGGTGTCAAAGATGTGCTCGACAGTTTGTTGGTAGTACAGACAAGGGGTGCCAACTCCGCTTTTGGAGATTTGGAGAGTGGAGGGTGGGGAGGGTGGGGTTTATGGGGGGCCCTTAGTGGTGTATAATGCCACGGAGTCCACTCTGCAAAACAGCCATCTTTGTCCAGGGGAACTGATCTTTGTTGGCTGGAGATCAGCTGTAATTCTGGAAGATCTCTCGGGCCTGCCTGGAGGTTGGCAACCCTGTTACAGACTGTGATTTCTAGTGAATGGGGGCCAGAACTTCCACGCCCTTGTCCCATCCCTGTGAATGGGGAGACCAGAATAAATGATACAAGATATGCTAAAAATGCTGAATGAATTATGGAAAATATGAAGACACACATGCAACTGTGCTCGACTTGTATAATTTATTCAGGTTCTGCTGTTGAGCTTTCTGTTTCTTTGGATCATTTTGCATCAGTATTTCAGAGTGTTTTTTTTTTTTTTAAGTGGGAGGTACTGTGGCCCAGTTTCATTCTTTGCCTCCGTTTTTCATTGATCTCCCTGGCCCTTTGCCTGGAATGAGAATCCCAGCCAATCTCTGTGTTATGTCGTACTTACACATGGGGATGCTTAAAACATTTGTCGCTCAGTTCCAAGGTTTTCCTTGACAGTTTCCGAGCACTTCCAACGGGGCTGATATCTTTTGTTGTAGGGATAGTTTGTTCTAGATGCTGCATGGGCTCTTGTGGGAGATCCCACGCACACATGTGCTCCCTGTTAAGTTTCAGCAGTGAGGGAAGTGCTATAAATACATCACCACTGCATGTGGAGTGCTCTCATTGGGGAAACCTGTACTTACCAAGAATTCAATTCAACGGTCACATCAAACCCTGGTTTGTGCTAACCATGGTTCAGGCCCCAAATTGTGGTACTAACGTTCAAGTGTATGACAGGCAATCTGTGACTTGGAGCTGTTTTTTTTGGCCCTCTTGATATGATTACTTCTCTTCATCTTTGTGCCGCACCACAGTTTGTACATTCAGACCAGCCAAACCGTGGTTTGCAAACTCGCTTTAAGCCATAATGTTTTGACTGTGTGTTACTGTCTATTTGCAAATAAGCTGGCCTGTCAAGTTACTTGTCATGATTTGTCAGTTCCGGCTTCATGCCAAATGATAGCTAAACTTCCCTCGCCATTGTTTGGCATGATGCCTGAATTGAACCAGGGGGTGCAGTAGTGTTCCCATTAAGCTTTGTCTCTTAAGTTGGTATATTATCTCTAAGGTGTCTTTGGAATTTTATGGGTATTTACTAAACGTTGAATTTGACGTGCAGTAGCAAAATTGGTAAGAGCGCAGCTGAAATGAGACAACCACTGATAGCAGAACAAATGACAAATTGTCACTTGTCACTTGCGTAAAAACAGAATTCCAATCTCTAGTTTAACTTTGATTGGGAGTCCAGATTTGCAAGAAAGGAACGCACCGTGATTTGTCAATTCACCCAGTTTGGATGTTGCAAAAATTGTGGTTCATAAAACCAGGAAATCTTTACAACCTGTGCGCATGGTGATGTATGAAGAGGACTTTCAAGGCTTGTTTCCAGAATCCAGCCTTCAAGTACAGAAAAACTGCTATTTCAATGCAGGCTTTCCCCCTTCCACTCCATGCTTTCTTTATTAAAAACTACTGAATAAAATTTGGCAGCAAGGTGCGCTATTATTCTCCCTCTCCCCCTACCGCCCTGTCTGATTGATGAATCTTGGCAGAGTAAATTTTAAATGTGAGCTGTTCTCGGAATAATAATGGATTGTTCCCTGTGTTTTAGAAGTTGTTTTGTTTTATTAACAGAGACGTTTTGTCTTCCTGATAGTCTAAATGTGCTTTAAAAAAAAACGACTCGGAAAGCACACACCCTTTTGGAGTCCCCCCCCTTTTTTTTTTTTTGCGGGCAAAATTTTGTTTCCAATGATGATGTTAAAAATAATCTGACATCATACTCAAAATTGGACTCCAAGGTTTAAGAAAATACAGAGTGGCGGGAGGCTTTGGCATAGATGGTTGGAGACCAATTTTGAACAAAATATTATGTAGGCATATGGAAAATACTTTCTTGATGTGCGCTGTACAGTATGAATAATAAAAAAAGGCCTCCGATTAATCAGTGAGAGGGAGCAATTTGTGGCATTGCTCCTAGTTAATGGTGACATTTCTTTTAATAAATGAGGATCTCTCCATGTCCTTCTTTCCCTCCGTTTCTTTGCGTTTGAATACTAGAATAGTATTTCTCAGTAGGATGGCAGTGGCGAGAGGGACTGGTATCGTTCCAGGATGCCTCAGCGAGGGATGGAGCCAGAGTGTCATTGCAATATGTTTCCATGAGGGTGCCTCTTACGGTTGCCAGCTCCAAGCTGGGAATACCTGGAGATTTCAGGGGTGGAGCCTGAGAAGGGTGCGGTTGGAGTAGGGGAAGGACTTCAGTGGGGGGTAATGCCGTAGAGTCCAACTTCTAGAGTGGCCATTTTCTCCAGGAGAACTGATCCAATCCAATCCAATCCAATCCAATCCAAAGACCTTTATTGGCATAAAAAGAAAAAAAAAGGTACAACATGGCCAACTTACAGAGAATTTCAATTATAAAAACCATCAAGCATCAGATAGAATAGCCAGACTTTTGCTCCCTGATTGTTATGGCAGCCAAGCAGTACCTTAATGTTCCCTCTAAGCTGCGGAATCTTGTGAGCAAAAATTCTACTTTGTGAGCTCCTGGCATTAAAGTTGTGAGCGAGCGATTTGGCTCCTGCATCAATTAGTTTGCTCTGGAGCCATCCTTCTTGAGCGAAGGCAAAAACGTGTGAGCCGGGGGCTAAAAAACGGTGAGCTGGCTCACACTAACTCAGCTTAGAGGGAGCGCTGCGAGTTGCAACTGAACTTGTAACGTGGGAATGTAGTTCAGATAGTAGAAGAGATACTAACTTTGCCTGGGAACTGATCTCTGTGGCCTGGAGATCAGTTGTCATCCCAGAAGATTTCCAGGTAATACCTGGAGGTTGGCAACCCTGGTCCCTCTCAAGCCTGGTTTTATGGAGCCTCCCAGCAGAATGAGTGGGAAGAATGGACAGTAGGCCTTCAGACTCCAGACAGCCAGAGCGGCAAAGTTTGAATGGTCCTGTCAGGAACCTCAGTCAAAATACTCGACAACAATTCTTCATGAAGTTCAGTTTATTGAGGTTAGTACTTAGACACCATGAACTCTTGTGTCAGGAATAACGAGAAAACCCCGGGAACCCCAGTTACACCCCTTTCAAATGACACCCCCCCGATTCCCGTAAACCAATAGGCAAGCACCTGGGAGCGTGGGGAGACAGTAGCTGTTGCGTTCTCAGCAGGAAGGCCGAGACAGGTCAAAAGCAACCACAAGGACACTGGGCAGATAAGAGGGCGGCTGAAAGCAAGAGGTAGAAGCATCCCCCACTTTCCAATCCATGGCGGCTAGCTTGACAGGTCCCCTAATTGAAAATGGAGTAGAAAATGTAAGCATAGAAGAGGAGAGCATGAACCGGGGTCTCCAACATGCTGGCCGTAAGTGCCTGCCAAGTGTTTTTTTTTAAAATGGGTGGGTTCAGGTGCAATGCTCCCTCTCAGCTGTGGAGTCTTGTGAACAAAAATTCCACTTTGTGAGCTCCCCTGGCATTAAAGTTGTGAGCAAGCCATCTGGCCGCTGCATTAATTTAGTTTGCTCTGGAGCCCTCCTTCCTGAGCTAAGGCAAAATGAGCGAGCCGGAGGCTAAAAAACTGTGAGCCAGCTCACACTGGCTCAGCTTAGAGGGAACACTGGCCAGGTGGGGCTTTTGCCCAGCAGGGCTTCTGGCCGGCCACTGGAGATCTGATTGTCCGCGTAGGTTAAAACAGCGTTTCGCCTGCCCCCTCTCCCGAGTTATTTTTTAATTCTTCCTCACTCATCTTTCGCTGTGTATTTTAAAATGTATCCTTCTTCATTTCTGCACTTCAGCTTCCTCTTTGTTTGGCTTCGCCCCCTGCACCAGCCATTTTGTGGCTGGCCCTGCCTCCTGTGGCAGCCATTTTGTGATTTCACCCACGGTGACCCTGTATTAGAATTCCAAAGGTGGCCACAGGCTCAAAAAACTTAGGGCTATGGTATGTCCCTAGTGTGCTAATTTTCTCATTTCAGGGATTCTTAAAACATGGTAGAGCGTTCAAAACATATTACTTACCCACGGTCTGAATCCGTTCATTCCACCACATCGTTTTGGCGTGTGCGTAAATCCAGTCAACTTGCAGCAGAGGGAAGAGGCGGAGGGGGCTGTACCACTTCAGAATTTTATTTTAGTGATGTTATTTATAGTCTGCCTTTCTCACTGGGACTCAAGGCGGATTACACAGAGTGAGTCGATGCAGTCAGCGGGAAGGGATATTCAGTGAACAGTAAAATAGGTTTTGGATTGTGGCGCCAGCCAGAGGACTAAAAGGCATAGGTGTTAACATGACACATTAAATGATGCAGAATTACACAACAGGATCTAACCCATAACAAACTATAGAAGAAGAAGAAGAAGAAGAGAAGAGGAGATTGGATTTATAGCCTGCTCTTCACTCGGGGTCTCAGAGCAGTTTACAAACTCCTTTCCCTTCCCCTCCTCATAACAGACACCCTGTGAGGTAGGTGGGGCTGAGAGAGCTCTTTCCAGAACTGTCCTTGAGAGAACAGCTCTGACAGAACTATGGCTTGCCCAAGGTCATCCAGCAGCTGCGAGTGGAGGAGTGGGGAATCAAACCCGGTTGTCCCAGATTAGAGTCCGCGCACTTAACCATTACACCAAACTGGTTATACACAGTAGTACAGACCACAGTCCCTGGTAATGTATCCAAGTAACTTTGTGAGCCATTTTGTAGAGTGCTGCCCTACTGCTTGCGTAGAAAGCCCTCTTAAATAATTTGGTCTTCCATAGTTTGCGGAAATCCAGGATTGTGGGAGCCTTCCAGATCTCCTGAGGTAGGACATTGCACAAGGTCGGGGGGTCACAACGAAGAGTGTCGAGTGGGATTTTTGTTAAAAAAATGTTCCACTGTGGTAGTCAATTCCCCACATAAAGAAAAAGGAGTGCAACATGAACAAAGATTATTTATCTATTTATTTAGCCACTTTTGTCCCGCTCTTCACCTCATGGAGGGGGACAGTTTCAGTAAACACGATACAGTTCAAGTAAACACAAAGAGAGTATTGAATCACACCCTGATTTCAGCTCAGCTCTACCCTGTTCATTTTTTCCTTGTTACATAGGAGAGCGCTCACAAAAATGGTTGCCAATTGGATAAAGAATGCTGTGTGTTTTAATATCCTTTAGAAGAGGAAGAAGATCTGGTTTTTATACCCTACTTTTCTCTACCCTAAGGAGTCTTGAAGTGGCTGACAATTGCCTTTCCCTTCCTCTCCCCACAACAGGCACCCTGTGAGGTAGGTAGGGCTGGGAGAGTTCTAAGAGAACTGTGACTGGCTCAAGGTCACCCATGTGGAAAAGTGGGGAATCAAACCCGGTTCTCCAGATTACAGTCCGCCGCTCTTAACCATGACACCAAGCTGGATCTCTTTAGATTTTTTTTTAAATTAAATCTGGTATTCACGGATGTGAGTGACATTTCTTTACTTCCCTCTGTTGCCCGTAAACAAGTTCTTCATGGATCCAGAAATGTATGGCTTAAATTCTACATTTTCATAAAACAGTTTACACATGCACGTGAATTGGGATCCGGGGCCGGAACTTGTGTGCTTAAAGCGATAAGGCAATCGATTCCAATTCCGGTAATTCTCCAAGGCTTGGCGGGGAGGGGCTCTTTGCAAAGGCCTTGATCTGGCTGCGCATTGGGTGACGCGCAAGAGGCTTAACGGTGGTGATCTTAAATATTCGCTAGCAAAGCGAGACGATAAGGCAGAGGGTCCCCTCAGCATTCGACAAAACCGAAGCCGTGCAGATAACCAGTCAGGGAGACGCGACAAGCTGGGTAAAGATAGGAAGTTCGAAATAGTTCTGGGAGTTAAGAATTTACATGTCTTTATTAATTATTAGACGTTATTAGTGTATGACTAAGGAGCTGGGGAGCTCTAAGCGTTCGTTTGAAGTTGTGTGCCCAAATTAGGTTGCAAAATAAATAAATAAAATAAAAATATCCACTAATGTCTGCTCTAATGAATTTTTCTAAATACACAAATCACGCTTTATTAAGGCAGTGGATCTTTTAACTGTAAAAATATTATGATTGCGACGCTGGGGAAATCCATTCAGAATTAGAAAACGTTTGGGCTGTGTGTTGTTGTGTATTTTTTTTTGAAAAATGTAAACGTTAAGCAGGGTTGCTGGTTTCTAGGTGGGGCCTGGGGATCTCCTGGGATTACAACTGCTCTCCAGATGAAAGAGGTCAGTTCCCCTGGAGAAAATGGCTTCTGTGAGGGTAGTGTTCCCTCTAAGCTGAGTGAGTGTGAGTTAGCTCACAGGGTTTTTTAGCCTCCGGCTCACACATTTTTGTCTTAGCTCAGGAAGGAATGGCTCAAGAGCAAACGAATTCATGCAGTAGCCAAATTCCCTTGCTCACAGCTTTAATGTCGGTAGCTCACACTTCAGCCTTTCCCAGCACCAGGGTCTTCTCCAGTGAGCGCTCCTTTCTTATTTGGTGGCCAAAGTATTTGAGCTTCAGCTTCCGTATCTGGCCTTCCAGGGAACAGTCAGGGTCGACTTCTTTTAGGAATGACTGATTTGATCTCCTTGCAGTCCAAGGGACTCTCAAGAGTCTTCTCCAGCACCATAATTCGAACGCATCTATTCCTCGGTGCTTGACCTTCCTTATAGTCCAACTCTCGCAGCCATACAGTACTACCGGGAATACCATTGCTTTGACCAGACGGACTTTTGTTGGCAGGGTGGTGTCTCTACTTTTTAATATGCTGTCTAGGTTTGCTACCGGGGCATTATATATCAGTGAGGCCCCTCCCCTCCCCAAACCCCACCTTCTTCAGGCTCCACCCCTCAAATCTCCATATATTTCCCAACCCACAATTGCCAATGGCAACCATTGTTGAGGTTAGAAACTGTCCATGAGTTTTTGAGAATGGGTTCTTGGGGAAGGGGAGATCTAAAAACTCTTTTCTTTGCCTGCCCCTCTCAGTGTTTTTTTACACGCGTGCCAGTTCGGAGCATGAACTCCTTTCCCCTTCAGCCTTCTTTGACATCAACTGCTTGCTTAACAAGATGTTTAAATCTATTTACGGTACGTTAGCAAGAAGCCTCGGTTGTTAAGGAGTCATAAAAAATATTAGTTTTCACTTTACAGGGTGGTTTGGGGGGCTGGTTTCTTTTTTCAGCACCCCTTCCCTTGGCCCTCAAATTGAACTTGATGCTGTAAGAGGTAATAGTCCTCCTTAGCGGTGTTCCCTCTAAGGCTGAGTTAGTGTGAGCTAGCTCACCGTTTCTTAGCCTCCGGCTCACACATTTCTGTCTCTGCTCAGGAAGGAGGGCTCCAGAGCAGACTAATTTATGCAGCAGCCAAATCACCTGCTCACAACTTTAATGCCAGAAGCTTGCAAAGTAGAGTTTTTGCTCACAAGACTCCACAGCTTAGAGGGAGCATGTGAAAAACAACAACACAGCTCTTAAAATGCAGCCAAAACTGTTTGAGGCTGTTCAGGAGGGTCGCCAGTCCTCCAGGAAGGGGGGCTGGAGATCTCCTGGAATTATAACTGGTGCCCAGACTTCAAGAGATCATTTCGTCTGAACAAAAATGGCCGCTTTGGAGGGTGGACTCCCCTAACCCTCCCCTTACCGGGCTGTACCCCCAAATCTCCGGGAATTTCCCAACCCAGAGACAGCAACCATACTGTTCAGGCTGTTTTTAAAACCGGCGTTGAGTTTTTTTATAGGGCTGAGCTGAAGTGGAGAGAGACCCTCTTTATGAAATGAATCCTCCCCTCTGTAGGGTGGCCTGCTCCTGGCTGGGGAATTCCTGGAGATTTTGGGAGTGGAGTCTGGACAGGGCAAGGTTTGGGGAGGGGAGGGTCCTCAGTGGGGTATAATACTGTAGAGTCCACCTCCCAAAGTGGCCATTCTCGCCAAGGGGACGGACCTCAGTAACCTGGAAACCAGTTGTAATTCTAGGAGATCTCCAGAAGCCACCAACTGGAGACTGGCAACCCTACCCATCTGTGGGGAGAGGAAAAGTTGGCTTCACCCACAGCACTCTGGAGTCTGGTTGATGCGTTCCCTCTCTGGGCAGGCCGGGAAGGATCTAGGTTGTGTGTATTGCTGGGGATTTGCCTCCCTTAAAGTGGCCTTGGAGACACCCAGGAGAGGTGATTGGGAGCTATATGCGGTGTCCAGCGTGGGCCCCTCCGTTTTCTTGGCAAGAGGAAGCGGGGGATTCTGATTTCACAGCACAAGGTGACTCCCCCCTCTCTGGGGAGTGCTGCTCTTTAGGAGATAACTGAGCGCTCCTCACATTTCTCCTTTCGCTGTGAAATACGAACACTAGGGAAACTCAGCTCAGGCCTTGTGGTTCGGGTTTTCTGGTGGGACCGGCCACAGACTCTGAGGCTTAAGGTTACTCACGGACTCACGGCACACGGTGATCCAGCAATTCCATCTGAGCGGCAGAGCCCCAGAATACACACGGAACTTCCGCACGTCTAAGATCTTTTCCCAGTGCAGTGTGGTGTAAGGGTTAGAGCAGGGGTGTCGAACTTATTTGATATGAGGGCTAGATCTGACATAAGTGAGACCTGTTTAGCCGGGCCACGTGTGTCATAAAATGTAATGCCAGGGAGCGGAGATATAAACTTTATAAAGGACACAAACATGGGTTTTTTTAGTTAAAACAAAAACATGCTTAAAACATTAGCAGTCTTGCACTATTTCGTTTATTTAACAGTGTCTGATAACTGACACCTCTTGCTCTGAATTATTGCATCAGAATGTCTGTGCTGTTGCAATCTTGGGTATGCCGTTCAGGTGTGTATCTGTAAGGTGCAAACCTACGATGACGCAGCAGCAGCAGAACTGGAAGAAGAAGCAGAAGACATTTCACTGCGGGCCTGATAGCAGCCCTCCGGGGGCCTGATCCGGTCCCCGGGCCGCATGTTTGATACCCCCGGGTTAGAGTGTTGGGCTAGGATTGAGAAGGCCCAGGTTCAGATCCCTGCTCTGCTGAGAATGCTGGCTGGGCAACCTTGGTCCAGCCACACACTCTCAGCCTAACCTACCTCGCAGGGTTGTTGTGAGGATAAAATGGAGGAGAGGAGAATGATGTGAGCCACTTTTGGGCCCCATCGGGGAGGAAGGCGGGGTAGAAATCAAGTAAAAATAAAGAAATCAGTAAAACTTGCGCACAAAGGTGCGTGCATGTATGGGTTGTGTCCCCATATTTTGAAGCGAAGCGGGGAAATGAATGGGCAAGCCCACTGAACTGGAAGAGAGAGGTAGACGTGGGGCTCTGGAGGGTTAGGTAGGGAGGATTCCATTTCGGCCTCCGTTTGTACTTTGTACTTTGGCTCTAGTTCCGTGCAGCAGGGGAAGTGGCGATTTCATATCAGATATTAGTGCCTAGAAATAGAGGTGCCTAATTTTAACGGACTGTGCATTTTCCTGTGGTTGGAAGCGGTCTTAATGATGTGCGTAGAAAGAGAGGCCTGATGTGATGGGTTTCTGTCACAGAAAAACTTGGAATATGCTTGCTGCCAATATGGAATATGCCAGTTTGGTGTAGTGGTTAAGTGCGCGGACTCTCATCTGGGAGAACCGGGTTTGATTCCCCCACTCCTCCACTTGCAGCTTCTGGATGACCTTTTGCAAGCCATAGTTCTGTCAGAGCTGTCCTTGAAAAAGAGCCGTTTCTGTCAGAGCTCTCTCAGCCCCGCCGACCTCACAGGGTGTCTGTGGTGGGGAGGGGGAAGGAAAGGAGTTTGTAAGCCGCTCTGAGACTCTGATTGAAGGGCAGGGTATAAATCCAATCTCCTCTTCCTCCTCTTCTTCTTTTTGAGCCAGTGCTGTGGTTCTTTCTCTTGAAGCCAGTTTCTCACTGGAGTCCGGAAATCACCCAGAATTACAGCTGATCTCCAGACTATGAAGATCGGTTTCCTTAGAGGAAATGGCTGCTTTGAAGGGTGGACCACAGGGTGACTTTGGGCCGGCAACTTGCTCTCAGTTTAACTAACCTTGCAGGGTTGTTGTGAGGGTATTGGGTTGTTGTGAGCCAGTCTGGTATAGTGGTTAGGAGCATGGACTCTAATCTGGGAGAACTGGGTTTGATTCCCCACTCCTCCACATAAAGCTGCTGGTGTGACCTCGGGTCAATCACAGTTCTGTCAGAGCTGTTCTCTCAAGGGCAGTTCTTGAGAGAGCTCTCTCAGCCCCACCTACCTCACAGGCAATGTTCCCTCTAAGCTGAGTTAGTGTGAGCTAGCTCACAGATTTTTAGCCTCCAGCTCACACATTTTTGTCTTAGCTCAGGAAGGGAGGGCTCCAGAGCAAACTAATTTATGCAGTAGCTGAACCACTCGCTCACAGCTTTTATGCCAGTAGCTCACAATGTAGAATTTTTACCCACAAGACTCCACAACTTAGAGGGAGCATTTCTCACAGGGTGTCTGTTGTGGGGAGGGGAAGGGAAAGGAGATTGTAAGCCTCTCTGAGAGTCCTTCGAGTAGTGAAGAGCGGGGTATAAATCCAACCTCCCCTTCTTCTACAATGGAACAGAAGAGGACTTCCCTGAGCTCACTGGAGGAATGGCAAGAGAAAAGTATAATAGATGCTTGGAAGCGTTAGAAGACATCATCGAGTCTGTGACCTTGCTGGCTTCCCTGACAACAAACCCCAGGCCAGGGCCCTGATTCTCACTATTCTTCATTAGTTTATTTATTTACTTCATTCGAGGCCCAAAGCGGTTAAGTGCAGTGTAGTGGTTAAGTGTGTGGACTCCAATCTGGGAGAACCGGGTTTGATCCCCCACTCCTCCACTTGCAGCTGTTGGATGACCTTGGGCAAACCATAGTTCTGTCAGAGCTGTCCTTGAAAAAGAGCAGTTTCTGTCAGAGCTCTCTCAGCCCCACCTACCTCACAGGGTGTCTGTTGTGGGGAGGGGAAGGGAAAGGAGTTTGTAAGGCACTCTGAGACTCCAAGTGAAGGAAGGGGTATAAATCCAATCTCCTTCTCCCATTTGTGGGAGGTAGTTTAGGCTGAGAGTGTGTGACTGGCCCAAGGTCACCTACCAAGCTTCCCCGGCACACTGGGGATTCAGACCTGGGTGTCCCCAATCCTCTGACCACTACACTGCACTGGAAGAAGGGCAATAGAGGAGTATAATAGATGCCTGGAAATGTTCGAAGACGCCATCGCGTCTGGCTGGCAGCCCTGACAATAAGCCCCAGGCTGGGACCCGCAGCCTGACACCTAGCAACCTTGTTCCTGTTAGGTACCAACACAACAACACTGCAGCCTCAGGGACAGACTTTGATATTTCCAACTTCCGTGGAATGGAATGGTCTGGCAGTTCCAGCGCTGGAGAGTGTGTCAGCTATGTGTGTTAGTATTTCTGCGCGGGAGTGACGTAAAGGAGCATTCGCATGTTACAAAAATGGAATGTGGTCGGAGCCCGCAATTCCCAAGTGGTTTACCTTAGAGTAGTCCTGTGGGCTGCACTGAGACTCCTCTGTGTTCCAGAAACCACTTCTTTCAGTTCGTCCATGTTATTTTGCCATGGATGTGGCCGGCTTGCCTCTTCAGTAGTTCTGTTTGGTTTTTCCCCTCCCACTTGATGGCTAGGATATACTTGGCGTAGCTGCAAGCAACAGGGACCTCTTTCGTGCTTGAGAGCTTGTACTAAATGCTGCGTTGATTCTGTTGTTAACAACTGAAATGTTGGAACCAGGCGAGATCGAAAATGCTGATTTATACTCTGCAGCACACTTTGTTATCGTTGAAAAAAAATGAAGAAATATGTAAGAACATAAGAACACAAGAGAAGCCAATGTTGGATCAGGCCAGTGGCCCATCCAGTCCAACATTCTGTCACACAGTGGCCACAAAATACCAGGTGCCGTCAGGAAGTCCATCAGTGGAGATAATAGCATTAAAATGAAGAAGAAGAAGAAGAAGAAGAAGAAGAAGAAGAAGAAGAAGAAGAAGAAGAAGAAGAAGAAGAAGAAGAAGAAGAAGAAGAAGAAGAGGAGGAGGAGGAGGAGGAGGAGGAGGAGGAGGAGGAGGAGGAGGAGGAGGAGGAGGAGATTGGATTTATACCCCGCCCTTCACTACCCAAAGGAGTCTCAGAGTGGCTTACAAACTCCTTTCCCTTCTCCCCACAACAGACACCCTGTGAGGTCGGTGGGGCTGAGAGAGCTCTTGACAGAAACTGCTCCTTTTCAAGGACAGCTCTTATCAGAACTATGGCTTGCCCAAGGTCATCCAGCCAGGTGCGAGGGGAGGAGTGGGGAATCAAACCCGGTTCTCCCAGATTAGAGTCCGTGCACTTAACCACTACACCAAACTGGCTACAAATTGGCACCAAACCACTACACCAAATGAGAGAGTTTGAGGAATATTAGCTTTCTTTCTTGAATGCACGCTCATGGCCACATGTGTGTACACACACAGCGATACTACACTGTTCGTTAAAGAGCACAGACTTCAATTCCAATCAACAATCCTTACTTGCTTAGAAGACGGTTTCACAGAAATCGGTTTAGGGTTGTTGATATTCTTGAATATTCTCTTTATACTTTAACCGCTGCACCACATTGGCTCCCATGTGCATTTTGTGTCTGTTGTTGGGAGTGTGCTTTGGTGTGTGCATTTGCCATGAAGCATGACAGAGGGGAGAGGTACTAAAGAGGGTTGCAGATACACTGGGGACAGGGGCGTCTTACGACTAACAGAGACCAACTGTTTTGCTTAGTGTTCCTAGATGTGTTCATGGCCAGCGTACTTTTGGAACCGCCACTCCTCTTATACCTCCCAAAGAGCACTACGCTCTGGGGAGCGAAATCTCCTGGTGATCCCTGGCCTGAAAGACATCCAGCTGTCCTCAACAAGAGCCAGGGCCTTTTTGGTCTTGGCTCCGGCTTGGTGGAACTCTCTGTCTAGTGACGTCTGCACCCTGCATGACCTCGTGTAGTTCTGCAGGGTCTGTAAGACAGAGATGTTCCACCAGGCCTATGGTTGGAGACGGCAACGGTTTACCATGTTGCCGGGCCTCCATCTCCCCCCCCCGCCATGGGGAAGTTATGATATCAAAACACCTTGGATGAGTTTTATGTAGTATTATACTGTTTTAACTATTAATTATTTAAATTTATTTATTTATTTATTTATTTATTTATTTATTTTATAATTCGATTTATATCCCGCCCTCCCCATACGGGCACAGGGCGGCTAACACTTTAGGCACCAGGCCATGATTAAAGCAACTAACAATTAGGGCGCAAGCCATGATTAAAACACAAGTTAAAACTATCCAATTCAACACTAAAGTGCCAGTGCTCTAGTTGTTGCTACTGTCCTCTCTTCCAAAATGAGTTCTGGAAGAAATTTAACCCAGAACAACAGCATAGTTCCATGGCAGTACTGCCATCCAGTCTTTGTCCCAGGGCCGCTTTGCACCCTGGTGGTTCCCACCCAAGTCATGGTGGCGGTGTGTTGATGGTACAATGGCGGCGGCAGCTCCTACCTAAAAGCCTGGTGGAAGAGCTCCATCTTGCAGGCCCTGCGGAACTCCACAAGGTCCTGCAGGGCCCGGATCTCCTCCGGGAGCTCATTCCACCAGGTAGGAGCCGCCACCGAAAAGGCCCTGGCTCTGGTCACAGCAAGTTTGACAACCCTGGGGCCAGGGGTTACTAAAAGATGTTGAGCCCCTGACCGTAGTGCCCTTGTTGTACACTGCTCTGAGCCCTCCGGGGGAGGGTAGCTTATAAATTGAATCAACCAATCACTCCTGTTGTACCTGAGTTTGTGCCTTGTAGAAATAAAGTTCCTTAACTAGGGAGAGTCTGCACAAGTCCTTACCCACCTGCCTTGATTTCCTTGGCATGCTACAGAGATATACTCCTGTGGAGCTGGTCTTGGGCAACCCACGGAGAGAGCCCCGCTGGATTTTACCTGAGGTGGTGGCAGTGACAGTGAAGGGGAGGGGAGACAGTAGCTAGCCCTGCCTCACAATGTGATGGAGATGAGTCCCTTCTTGGGGCCGAGCTTGACCCAAGGAGTGATGTTTGGGCTGACCTTGCTAGTCTGTTTGGGCTAGCAGCAGCCAGAATGTATAAAGCTGCTTTATACTGAGTCTGATCGAGGGTTGCCAACTCTGGCCTGGATAATTCCTGGAGATTTGGGGGCCGTATCTTGGGAGAGCAGAGCTTTGGAAGGGAGCTCAGGAGGGATGTGGTGCCACTCTAGGGTTTCTGTTTCACGTAGGCTCTGTGGTGTACCATTGAGGCTGCCCACTGAAGCTGCCATATCCTTCAGGGGAACAGATCTCTACAGCCTGGAGTTCGGTTGTCATTCCAGGAAAACCCCAGGCCCCACGTGGAGATCAGTGATGCTGGTCGGACCATTGATTCATGTGATTCAGCATTGTCTGCTCTGAACGGCAGCTGCTCTCCAGGGTCTTCGGTGGCAAGGGGTTTTCCCGTCATCTGTTGCACGAGATACTTCAAGCCAGAGATTGAAATTGGGCCCATCTGCGGGCAAAGCAGATGCTCTACCACCGAACCTCTTCCCTAAAGACAGGGCTGTCGGAAGTAGGGTTTGAACCCAGGCCTCCCTTCGGAGATCTGAACGTGGACTCACGGCGTTCCTATCCGGCTTGTGTGTGTCGGGTGGCGCTGAATCAGCACGTTTGCCGCTCGGAAAAGCGCTGCGCGAGCGAGAGGAAGCAGCTGTCTGGAAAACGCCCATTGAAAGAGCGAGTCAGGAAAAATGGCCTCTTTCCCCTTTTTCCTGTGTTGCCTGCTCAGGAATTAATAGCTGGCTGGTGGAAAACAAAATCTTAACTTCCAAGGATTAGCAGTAAAATGCGGTGTGCATGTTTTTTTTAAAAGGCAGAGGGAGAGGAAGGCAGGTGAAGAATGATTTATAATTCCAGGAATGATTAATGGGCTTCCCCAATGAACAGAATGTGTACGTGTGTACATGTCTTGTACGTCCGCCCGTCTGCCCGTCCGCCCGTCCATCCATCCATCCATCCATCCATCCATCCATCCATCCATCCATCCATCATCTATCTATCTATCTATCTATCTATCTATCTATCTATCTATCTATCTATCTATCTATCTATCTATCTATCTATCTATCATCTGATATTTGTTGGGCTTTTTTGCTGTCAAGTCACGGCTGACTTCTGGCAGCCCCATAAGGTTCTCAAGGCAAGAGGTGGTTTGCCATTGCCCTCCTCAGCCTCACAACCCTGGCATTCCTTCGTGGTCTCCCTTCCAAATACTGGCTGGGGCCGACCCTGCTTAGTGTCTGAGATCCGATGAAGTAAGGCTACCCTGGGCTATCCAGGTGTGTGGGAGAGAGATGCTAAGTTTGTTTGGACCAGCCAGCCTCGCTTGCGTGTCTGAGCTGGTTGAAAGTTCATCGGTGAGAGTAATAATAATAAAGTCTTCTGCTACCTGTCAGTTTGCCCTTCTAAAACCAGAGTCCTAAAATACGCTGCCGTTGCAGGGCTAGATTTGCTGTTAGGCGCCTTTTGAACTGGAGTGTGGCCCATCCGTCATGGCTTTATGGCAGATAATTACCTGAACATAGAGTTTGCTTATATTATTAATGGCCTTTGATGGTGTATTTTCTATGCTTTGGTCTCACAAGCTCTGAGTGGCAGCCCACCCACGGAGATTTATGACTCGGGATCTCCCACATCAAAACTGAACACTCTGCCCTGCACTGTGCCAACCCTTAAACCCCCCTCTCCCCGACAACAACTCTTTTTATGAAAGGCTGGAAAGATTATTTCAGATGTCAGTTAGGAAGCAAGTATGATTGGGTGTTACCACTGAGGACCAAAAACTTCATGCTCAGAAAGCTGATTTAGCCTTTCAGTTTGTTTATTTACTTCATTTATACCCCTCCTTCTCCCCAGCAGCTCACGTTGTTGTGCTCCTCCGCCATTTTATCCTCACAACAGCCCTGTGGGGTGGGTGAGGTTGAGAGTGTGGGACTGGCCCGAGATCCCCCAGCAAGCTTCCATGGCAGAATGGGGATTCGAACCTGGGTCTCCCGGATCCTAGGCCGACACTCTAGCCACTACACCGCACTGGCTGTTGAGAGAACCAGCTAGGAGTGTTCCTTCCCAAGAACTCAGTTCATGTGGGTCTGAGAAGTATGCTGTTGAATGAGGGGACCCCCCACCTCTTCGGGGAGCCCCTTCCACAGAGCCGGAGTCACGATGGAAAAGGCCTGGACTCCAGTCGATGCCAGACAGGCCACCCTGAGTGGTGGGATAGCCAATCGATGGCTGCAGGATGACCATAGTTGAAACACATGGAAGGAGGCGGTCCTTCAGATTCCATCCATCCACGGCAGACTGTGGTTTGTGCCAATTTTAGTTTAGAACCCAAGCCTTGGTTTGAGCTCTCAGACATACTGGCCAGTCATTTCATTTCATTTTATTTCATTTCATTTATCTTCATTTATCTTCATTCATTCACTCATTCACTCATTCACTCATTCATTCACTCATTCACTCATTCACTCATTCATTCACTCACTCATTCATTCACTCACTCATTCATTCATTCATTCATTCATTCATTCATTCATTCATGCTCCACTTCCCCCTCAGTGGGAACTCACAGCAGCTTACATTGTTCTCCTCTTGTCCATTTTATTCTCAAAACAACGCTGTGAGGTAGAAAAGAGCAAGAGTCCGGTAGCACCTTAAAGACGAACAAAATTTGTGGCAGGGTAATGAGCTTCGGTGAGTCACTGCTCCCTTCTTGAGCAGGAGGAAAGAGCAAGCGTCTAGTGGCACCTTGAAGACGCATGAACTTTGTGGCAGGGGTATGAGCTTCCGTGAGCCACTGCTCACTTCTTCGGATACCTGATATCTGAAGAAGCGAGCGGTGACTCACGAAAGCTCATCTCACAAATGGTGTTCGTCTTTAAGGTGCTACTGGGCTCTTGCTCTTTTCTGCTGCTACAGGCAGATTAACCTGTCCTGATCCATCTCATGAAGTAGGTCAGGCTGAGAGGGTAGGACTGGCCCAAGGCCACCCAGCAAGGTTTCATGGCAGAGTCGGGATCCGAACCCAGGTCCTCCAGATCCAACGCTCTGACTCCTACATCACACTCGCTGTCCGTCCTGAGGTAGGGCGGTTTGCCAGCTTTGGTTTTCCATTGTGCTGCGTTCTCATGCATCAACCGTTGTCTGAGAAGTTGCGGTCTTCAATGAAGCTTTGTCCATCTGGGCGTTCCAACGAATCCTCATTCAAGCCAGCTGAAATTCGCAAACCCGATTTGACAAATAGTGTTCTGGTTTTCAGTTCGCTGGCTAACTACAAACCATGGTTTGTCCATTCAGACATTATACCAAACCGTCATTAGGATCGACATGATGTCTGAACGAAGCCCTCCATCTCGACCATTTGTTCCTCTCTGCTGTGTCTGGAAAGCAGGAAGTGAGACAGATTTTGCTGGAATATTAATGTCCTCGAGGACTTAATCGCCCATAATGAGATCTTCTTTCCAGAAGTCTGCTAGAGAGACACCTCTTTTTTTTTGTTTCGCCTGCTATTTTGATAACCTTTGCCTCCTCCTTTTTGAATTTTTCTTCCGAACCTTTCTCTCTTCCTTTCTTCAGGCAAAACGAACAATACGCTCTCTGCTCCCCCCCCCCCCGACCAACCCCGTCTTGACCCAGCATGTTTTTAGCTGCCTGGATTTCATTCCCACCTCTTCCTTCATGCAGAAAAGCTCCCTTTCTTTTTGCCAACAGAACAAAAACGCTTTCTCCCACCCCTCCTGGTCCGCATATACGCTCTGCCAATCTCTATTACCAACTCCGCAGAGAAGTGGCTGGAAGAACCTGCGTGAGTTTCGCCTGTGAAGTAGCTAAATAAGCCATGTAAAACGCCCTCTTGTCTCTTCCGTGGGCCCGCCTGGCCATGAAAGGGGTGAGGTATAAAGGCCCTATTAAGGGGTGGCTGGGGAAAATTTGGCAAAGGGCCACCTCTCACACAGAGTCTTGCTCTGAGGTTTAGGAAACGCCAGATTGCTGTTCTTCTACTCTCCCCGACAAGCACAACCTAGCTGAGCTCAGAGATTTTTGAATTGCTGATTTGTGAACCTTATGGCATCCTGAGTGGCGAAGAGTACTAACTTTTGCTGCCCGGTGCAAAGGAAACTCTGTGTTGTGTCTGATGGCTATGGCTTGGCCTCCCTCCTGTTCTAGTACTGGGGCTGTGGTCGCGCACCCTAAATAATCCACTTTCAGTCCACTTCCGATGAACATAAGAACATAAGAGAAGCCAATGTTGAATCAGGCCAATGGCCCATCTAGTCCAACACTCTGTCACACAGCGGCCAAAATATACCAGGTGCCATCAGGAGGTCCAGCAGTGGGGCCAGGACACTAGAAGCCCTCCCACTGCTGCCCCCTCCAGCACCAAGAATAGAGTGCATCACCTGCCCCAGACTGAGAGTTCTCATCTATACCCTGTGGCTAATAGCCACTGATGGACTTCTGCTCCATATGTTTATCTAATTCCCTCTTGAGACTGTCCATGCTTGTAGCTGCCACCACCTCCTGTGGCAGTGAATTCCATATGTTAATCACTCTTTGGGTGAAGAAGTATTTCCTTTTATCTGTTCTAACCCGACTGCTCAGCAATTTCATGGAGTGCCCACGAGTTCTTGTATTGTGAGAAAGGGAGAAAAGTACTTCTTTCTCAACCTGCTCAATCCCATTCATAATCTTATAAACCTCAATCATGTCACCCCTCAGCCGTCGTTTCTCCAAGCTAAAGAGCCTCAAGCGTTTTAACCTTTCTTCATAGGGAAGGTATTCCAACCCTTTTATCATTCTAGTTGCCCTTCTCTGCACTTTTTCCAATGCTATAATATCCTTTTTGAGATGTGGTGACCAGAACTGTACACAGTATTCCAAATGAGGTCGCACCAATGATTTATACAGGGGCATGATGATACTGGCTGATTTGTTTTCAATTCCCTTCCTAATAATCCCCAGCATAGCGTTGGCCTTATGCACTTTCCAAACTGGATTTTGCCAGTTCACACAGTAAAAATCCAGTTGGAAAGTGAGTTATTTAGTGCGTGTGACTGCAGTCATATGGGAGCGGTGCCTGGTGGATGGAAATTTCCCACTGCTCTACGTATGGCTGTGTCGCTGTGTTGGGAGAAAATGAACCTCCTGGGCAACTGACATTGGCTGCGTTCACACACATTAAATAACCCACTTTCAATCCACTTTCAATGCACTTTCAAACTGGATTTTGCCAGCTCACACAGTAAAAATCCAGTTTGAAAGTGGATTGTTTAGTGCGTGTGAACGCAGCCATTGTGTCTACATTGAGTACATGACTATCTTGGTGTGCCCAGTCTAGTTCGTCATCTGTCACCGACTTTGGGGATATGGTGGTGAGTGCTTCCGTGGAAAAATATGCTCATGGTATCCAGTTCAGGTGGCTCAGTGCCCGAGGTTGAGTTCTGGGCCTTTGGTTTCTTTCAAACCCAGGGCTCGCCTTCATCTCCAGCCTACAGCATGGGACCTGCACATGTGGTGTTTCATGTGGATTCTGATACAAAGTCTAGGGCTGTGGTCACACACACTAAATAATCCACTTGCAATCCATTTTCAGTGCACTTTCCAACTGGATTTTGCCAGTTCACGCAGTGACCACAGCCTAAGAGCAGTTTCCTGGAAATCTGCTCCATTCATTATGTTTGTGTTCTGGCTGGATAGAAAGTAAACCTGCATCCACATATAATTGCATATTGTGCTTTGGTTGGGCTGTTGCAATTGGCTTATACTCACAGGGTAGTTTATTTATGAACACAAGTGCATAAGAAGAGTCCTGCTGGATCAGAGCAATGATCCATCTGGTCTAGCATCCTGTCTCACAGAGTGGCCAACAAGTTCCCCTGGAAGACCAACAACAGTGCCTTTCCCTGATGTTGCCACCTGGCACTGGTATTCAGAGGCTTACTGAACGAAGGGTTGCTACAGGACAACAGTAGTGCAGTACCCAGCGATGTTTGGATATCCCTAAGATTTCTCGTCCTGTTGATTGTGGATAGGAATTTTGAAATAGTAAGGAATGAATTTTCCCTTGTTTGAATTTTGGTGAGGACAGTGGTTTTTAGAGCTGCTGTTGTTGATAAAGACTGGTAAGGGTCTTTTAACATCTGCGTTTGTAAGACTGGAGTTGTCTTGACCAGGAAAGAGCATAAATGGGGCTTCCATAGTTAAAAGAGAAAGGAAGGAGCCAGATGTGGAGCAAAGCATCTTAGGTCGCGATCACATGCACAATTAGCCGCACCATAGGTGCAAATGCCGGGCAGATTTAAAGGGCGTGATCAGAGGCAAACATCTGGTAAGTGTCCAGCACCCGTCGGCAATCTATTTTGCTCCACTGCAGAAGCGGAGTAAAAAGACACTAAGGAAAGTCCACTAGCAAACGGGTTGCTACGGGCCACAAACAGACTTTCCCCTGTGTGATTGCTCCAGCGCGCTCTCATGGCGTCGGGATGGTCTGATCAGGCCATCCTGACTCCATGCCGTTGTTTTTCCCCCCTTCTCAGTATGCACATCATCGCACCCTCCATAGGGAGCCCTCATGCTGAGGTGCGATTCATTGAGTCTCCGTTTAAGCGCATCGGGAACAAACGGCAAAAAAAGAGACTCACCTGTGGTTGCGTCTGATCACGTGGTAGCGGGCTGTCCCCGGAGCTTCCAAGGACTGTGTGATCGTGCAACTGTGGGTCAAATTCCTACGGATCAAAGAGCGTCGTTTCTCCCCGCATTATCTCACACGTGTGACCGCAACCTTAGTATGTTTTTGAAGCTGACAAACTAGTTGAAATTTCTGGGTCTGAAGGACCGACTCGTCCTGTGGAAGCATTTGAGTGAAATATCTCAGTTCTGATTTTTTTTTTTTTAAGAAAACGGCCTTCTTTGTTCCTTGTGTGTGTGTGCGTAAAATGCCATCAAGTCACAGCTGACTTATGGTGACCCCATAGGGTTTGGAGGCAAATGATTAAGCAGAGGTGGTTTGCCATCGCCTTCCTCTACAGAGGCTGAGTTTGGCCCGATACAGGCAGTTTGGCCCGATACAGGCACATTTCGCAAATGGATTAAATGGGCCAGTTCACACAGCCACAGCTGTCAGGCGTCCCCCAGCCGTACTCAACCCGTGCTATGATGATTCCCTACCACGTTAAAAAAGTACCAGGTGAAAGCCATAGCAAACCCAGGAGAGCACGTTGATCCCGCTTCCCGGAAGTGTGCACAGTAAAAGCCGCGTGAACAAGCCACTTTGATAATTGCTGCCGTGCCTATGCGCATAGGTGCATGTCGCTGGAGTGAAAAAAGCTGCTTACAGCCATGCCTCCGCCAGGGGCGGGCCAACAGTGCAAACGCTCCCTTACGCTTCCTCCCCGGTATGCTCCCACATCAGTAGGTGCAGTGCGACTGGGAATCCCCGGCACAACTTGGTCCAGGTCTTTTTGCCCCGCCTCCCTCGCGCTTGATGCTGCCAGTCTGTCCTTAGCCAGAGTCTTCCTTAATGGTCTCCTGTTCAAGTACCAACCCTGCTTAGCTTCCAAGACCTGACGAGCTCAGGCGATACTGTACCATTCCACATCCCATCTGTATTTCTTACCCCTTCATTCAATATCTCTGGGTATTTATTTTGTTCACAAACAAATGATATGTTACATGAGAAGCCTCAAATGAAGCTCTGGTGCACCGTAACATCGGAGCCACTTTGGTGTAGTGGTTAGGAGCACGGACTCTAATCTGGGAGAACCGGGTTTGATTCCCGACTCCTCCACATGCAGCTGCTGATGTGACCTTGGGTCAGTCACAAGCTCTTTCGAGGGCGTTCTCTCAAGGGCAGTTCTCAAAAGAGCTCTCTCAGCCCCACTTACCTCACAGGGTGTCTGTTGTGGGGAAGAGAAGGGAAAGGAGATTGGAAGCCATTCTGAGACTCCTTCTGGTAGTGAAGGGCGGGGTATAAATCCAATCTCCTCCTCCTCCTCTCCCCTTCATTAAATACCTCTGGGTCATTATATTTGTGTTCACAGATTATATATTGTGTTTTACCTTGCAAAACTCTGGGCTTGCTTGCTGGCTGCCTTGGTCTGGGGAGGGGGAGAGTCGTAGATGTCACAGTGCCACTCCTCATGGAGTGCCCAGATGTGATGTTTGCAGTGCTCTAGGATCATAGTAAATACCATGGAGGCTGGAGAAATTCCTAGAGCATTGGATGCTATGATGTCACTTCTGGGTGCTCAACCAGAAGTAACATGACAATGTCTGCACAGTTCACAGTTTAAAAGGTTCAGGTAGTAGGTCATGTGAAAGACTTCAACTTCAGACTATGAAGAGCTGCTGCCAGTCAGAGTAGGTAATGCCAGTGAGAGGCTTCAGGCATGTGCATGTGTAGTTTGGGTTTGCACGACTGCATCCCATGCAAATGTTGTTTCTAGCTCCAAGATCAGAAGCAAACTCATCTGCTTGACATCTCATGTGGTTTCTCTTAGGAATCCTGGTTTAGGAACAAGGAATAAGCTGTAGTTTGCAGTACAGACAGAAGAACAAACTGTGGTTTCATGCAAACTAGGAAAAATGTGATCCCTGAACTGTCTGCAAAGAGAGTTCTTGTAACAGTGTAGTCTGCCGTTGTGTCTGAAGGCTGCTAAGGTTTTCATTCATCAGTCTGAATCACACCGATACTGCAGCGGTCTCAGGTATTCAGATGAAGTTGCAGCTGATGCCACGTTTTGCAAATGACTTGTACATGGCTGCTCTGTTATAGCCAGCATGGAAATATAAAAACACTTAAGATTTAGCATTCGGGGCCGATTCTTGGGTGCAGCAGAATGAGATGGGATGGTGGAGATTTGAGGAGGGCAACATAAAGTGTTCTGCTGCAGGCGGGAAATTGCAAAGGGACATGTCTTGGAATGCTCCTTTGTTTAAATAAAACACCCGACCAGGGAGCACATCATCTCTCCCTGTTGTGCTGGAATTTTTTAATTGGTATGGAATTTCTGACACAAAGAAACATTCAAGGCTGGGAACCCACCACCTGCAGTCTAACGTGGTCTACAGTTCATTCTACCAGCTCATTCTCCTGCATGTGTGAACTGGCCTTAGTGACTATCTGGTTATATACCACAGTGATGGAACAGTCCACCAGTAGTCTACCAGAGGTGGCTTGTAACCTGGGCTGTTGCTTCCAGAAACATGCAAGTTTGTTGTTCAGTTCATACGTACGTTTAACCTGAATCCAGAACTGTACTATTGTGGTTGAGTTTGTGTCTTGACTCATGAAACAAAATGGTGGATGGTAAATAAGTGGGTAGTAGAAATTGTCTTGCTGGGCTGTCTACTGTGGCATGCAGCCATCTGGCCTACTGTGCTCCAGCTCCCAGCCAGACTTGATGGTGCTACGGGAGGGACAAATGGGATGTGAACATTGTGACATAACTTCCGTTTGGGCTCCCAGAAGTGATGCCGCAGCACCCATGACACTCTAGGAATTTCCCCAGTCTCTATGGTATTCACTACGTTCCTAGAGTGTCACAAATGTCTCTTTCAGGCCCTCAACAAGCAGTGATGTCACTGCTCCCCAGACTCCACCCCTAAAATGCTCGTGGTGAAGTCTGGTAACTCTAAAAAATTACTTTGGTTTTCAATGGGAGATGGAACTCTTTTGTTCTCTGTAGTTCTAAACAAAATTTGTTACTCCCCCCCGCCCAGTACAGTTTTTTAAAGGAGGAGAAATTTTAAACATGGTGTTCCAAGGGAAGGGCCTTTTCCTGAAAGAGTCAAATTTGTACGCCAGTTCCATCGTAAATATACAGTTCCATCAAAAGTCCATAAATTGTAGTGCTTGAGTATTGATTAGAGTGCATCGGGCATTTATCATTCATATTAAAAGGGCTGTTACTTTTTCCAATTTCTTTTTTACCCCCCCCTGCATCAATTTGGTAGGCCAGCCAGCAACGCCGCGCCAGGCCCAGGGGGGCAAGCGGGGTAGTGGCCTCCCAGAAAATAAAAATTTAATCTAAAGGCCATAAACTGCTTTAAAGTCTGTTTGAGAAACTTCCATTAAGTCTGGTTGAAATTGTGCGTGAGTGTGTGTGTGTGTGTGAATGAATTTAAAATGAAACGGTGAGCCCTGCATTTTAGAATTACTCTTTGAGATGAGCCAAGGCCTGGTTTGGAGGTAAAGTGTCCTGAAGCTGAGCAATTTGTCTGTTGATGACCTTTCATAATGAGGATATCAACATTTTTTTTTAAAAAAAATCTCAAGATAGCAAGATAGTTGATTGCAGAGTGGAGGTCGCGTTGCCAGCTCCACTTAAGGAAATTCCTGCAGATTTTGGAGGTGGAGCCTGAGGTGGGTGGGGTTTGGGGAGGGGAGGGACTTCAATGGGGTATAATGTTACAGAGACCACCTTCCAAAGCGGCCATTTTCTCCAGGGGAACTGATCTCTGTTGCCTGGAGATCCATTGTAATAGTGGGAGTTCTCCAGCCACTACCTGGAGGTTGGGAGTCCAAACAAAGCATCCATGACAAAAATAACGAAGAGTCAATAAAGATAGATGTATGCAAAATTGTTTACTGTAATAATTACGATTCTGTGGGAAGAGGGTTTCCCACAGTATCTATAAAGTACCGAGACTGATGCATTGAAGAGTGATTTCAGCTCATACTTTATTAGTGCACAGGAGAAATTGAGATAACTAGCGTGGCCCATGGCCCGCTTATATTCCCATTCAAACCACACCCAACGCACACCCCTACACCCGTGATAGGTTTTATTTACACACTGCTTTCCCCATAGATTCCCGTCAGGCTCTGTGCTAGCCAACTGGCGAGTTCTCGGATCTTTCTCTTCTGTTGTCCTTAGATTTGAAGCTTGGTCTGTTCACCTGGCCACGTGAGAGCTCGACCATGTGTGCGGTCTACCTTGGCACACAACAGAATCATAATTATTATAGTAAACAATTTTGCATATATATCTTTATTGACTCTTCATTATTTTTGTCATGGATGTTTTATCTGGACTTCCATCTCCTCCCGTGATCTCTCACTTTTGGCCCACTACCTAGAAGTTGGCAACCCCAAGTGGAGGTGAAAACTGGAAGTGGGCATCTGTTTACTTTGACTGTACCAGAAGGGGACTAGTTGGAGTGAAATGTAGATTTCTGTTTCGATTATCCAAATTTCACCCAGTTTCCATTCCATTCAGTTTATGAATGCTCACCGATCAATTGATCACAACCAAATAAAGAAAAGATCCAAAATATATAATTATAAATACAATATTTTACATTATGGGATATTGTCATTAAATGCCATAGACAAAAATGCTAAGACCCAGATGTATAAAATAAAGTTAGTGCTGGGTATGCATGGCAGTCATGTTAATGAATAGGCATTTTAAAAATATGTTTTATTTTGCGATAGTGCCAGAGAAGCCTTTTCCTTTATAATGTCCTGTATTGGAGTGCTCTCCCCTCCCCCCGCTTGGCCATCTCAATAGATAGAGTTGCCAACTCTGGGTTGGGAAACTCCTGGAGATTTGGGGGTGGAGCCTGGTTGGGTCAGGGTTTGGGGATATAGTGGTGTTTTGTAGGTCTATTGCAGGGGTAGCCAAACTTGTTTAATGTAAGAGCCACATAGAATAGACATCAGATGTGTGAGAGCCGCAGGACATCTCTCCTTATATATAATTCTGTTTTGGTCATGGACTCTCCTGAACATTCCACATGGCGCCCACAGCCTTTGGCTCTGTGATCTGTCCCTCAGAAGCTGTCCCTATCCACTGGCTGTGTTGCCTGAGTCTTGCCTCCAATATTCTAAACAGTTCGCTGTTCCTCTCCCCCCAATAGCTAGTCGGAACACAGAGGTCATTTGCATATGCGGCCTGATTGGCCTTTGCCTCTAACATTCTAAACAGTTTGCTGTGGCTGTTGGGGAGTCACTGAATGTGTCCTGAGGTAAAGTACATTTTCCCTTAAACGCTCACTGGAGTTGCCAATCTTCCTGTGGGGCCTGGAGGGCTATCAGAAATCACCGTGTTCCCCAGCCACAGCACATCATTTCCCCTGCAGAAAATTTCCCAGCTATTACAATGGCTGCTTTGGGCAGTGAACTCTATGGCATTATACCCTGCTGAAGTCCCTCTGCATCTCAAACCCTGCCCTCCCCAGGCTCTACCCCTCAAATCTACGGGCCTGGCCCTCCCCTTAGTATTGCTAGCCTCCAGGTAGCACCTGGAGATCTCCAAGATCAGTTCTCCTGGAGAAAATGGCTGCTTTGGGCAATGGACTGTATGGCATTGTACCCTGCTGAGCTCCCTCCATGCCCCAAACCCTGCCCTCCCCAGGCTTTACCCCTCAAATCTACAGGTATTTCCCAACCCAGAGTTGGCAGCCCTGTAACTGGCTATGGAACTGCTTTCCAGACCCTTGGAACCCAGAAGACATGGTATAGGAGGAGGTGCTTTTCTACCTTAGCTGCCACTGCATAACCCCAAATCAACATAAGTCAGGGGTGGAGGGAACCATACCTGTTACCATGAGGCTGTCCTCCCATACTACCCACTTGGAGCAGCAAAATGACTTGAGACAGCCCTACCTTATAGCTAAACAGAAGGAAATAAACATGGCTTGCCTCCCTCTATTTTCCCCTTCTCTCTACTGCCCCACCAGCCACAGCCGGGACACTCACCTGGAGCTTTCTTCTAGAGCCCGTTGTATTTCTTCCCACAACAGGCCTTACTCCCAGTGAACAAATATTACACGTTTTCACTGAAAAATATGCAGATTTGCTTTTTATTAACATTAAATGAGACTGCCGAAAATCAAAACAAAAGGGGTAAAAAGTGATAGAAGTTCAAATGCATCCTCCAAGCCCCACCCACCCCATCACCTGTCGGCTGGCTTGGCAAAGGGATTTAAAGAGACAAATGTCTTCTCCCAAGCCGGATGGCGCGGGGGTGGGCTTTGAGAATGCGTTTAAAGTTAAAGTTGCTTTCTTTCTCTGCTCCCCCCACCTCAAGCCTACCCAGGGAGGGGAACACTGGCTGTGGAAGGGAAGACCAATTGGGGAGGTATGCCTTCCCTTCGCTTCCCCAGCCGCCCTGCCGGGAGCCACACGATATGTGTGAAAGAGCCGCATGTGGCTCCTGAGCCACAGTTTGGCCACCCCTGGTCTAATTCCACAGAGTCCACCTTCCAAAGCAGCCATTTACTTCTGGGGAACTGATGTCTGTAATCTAACAGCTGTGATTCTGGGAGATATCCAGGCTGCACCTGGAGGCTGGCATCCCTACCCAGTAGTGCAGATGCTCATTTTTTTTTAAATGTACATTCACAGCTTTGTGTAGATAAGAACATAAGAACATAAGAGAAGCCAATATTGAATCAGGCCAATGGCCCATCTAGTCCAACACTCTGTCACACAGCGGCCAAAATATACCAGGTGCCATCAGGAGGTCCAGCAGTGGGGCCAGGGCACCAGAAGCCCTCCCACTGCTGCCCCCTCCAGCACCAAGAATAGAGTGCAGCATCTGCTCCAGACTCTGAGAGTTCCCATCTATACCCTGTGGCTAATAGCCACTGATGGATTTCTGCTCCATATGTTTATCTAGTTCCCTCTTGAAACTGTCCATGCTTGTAGTTGCCACCATGCTTGCAGATAAGAATTCCCCTCTTCTTAAAACTGCATAGTAGTGCAAGCACAAAATAGTAAACTGAAATATGAATGGAAAACTTGTACGTCAGCATATTCAAGGACTTTCGTTCACTGGGAATTCAGTACTTACATTGGCCTTGGAAGGCTGGGGTTTGGATTCCTGCTCCCAGGCTCAGTTTTCCCATCACTTAAATGGGAGTCAGTGCTCCCTCTAAGCTGTGGAGTCTTGTGAGCAAGAATTCTACTTGGTGAGCTACTAGCATTAAAGTTGTGAGCGAGCAATTTGGCTATTGCGTAAATTAGTTTGCTCTGGAGCCATCCTTCCTGAGCTAAGACAAAAATGTGTGAGCCGGAGACTAAAAAACTGTGAGCTAGCTCACGCTAACTCAGCTTAGAGGGAACACTGGTGGGAATGTATGTGGCCTGTTTACAGGGTCATCTTAAGAATGAGCATAATGAGAAAAACTGTAAGGTCACCTGTATGTGATATGTAGGTGGATTTATTAATTACTTGAGTGTGCAGTCAAATAAATGTAATGGCCAGGGTCTAGAAAAAGTCAATGACTTGATGGAGATTATTTGGATCTACCCTGTTTCTAACAGTATGTCGTCTTTGCCGGTGTTTATTTTTGGCCCTGAAATGAATGTAGAAATTCAAAACGGTACTCTTCTTTCTTTTCCAGTTGAAGAGGGCGAGTTGTCTGATTTCACTTTGAACTGGGACTCATCCGTGACCCAATCAGGTAAACATTTCCGGGCTTCTCCTAATTTGCCAGAAAGATGCTGAGCTTTAAACAAAAACTGTGTTTTGTGGGTGTTGTGTTCCTGCCTTTACTCCGAAACCTATCCGTTGCGACACAGTTTTTATATTGGTTCCATATGGCCAATAAACCCCATTACATAGAGAGACTAATATACTCTTTATTCTCCCGAGAGCCATTCTTTCTTCATGCGGGCACATTGAAACGGGTTATGATTTTCTCAGGTATAGCTGCTTTGAAGTTTCCTGCAATGGGCACGGTTCCACCTTCCAATCTAATTATATAAAAGCCACTTTAATGGGAATTTCTCAACTTCGATCCCAGAATTGTAACGTTTGTGTATTTCTCCGTTTCGGGAGAAATGAGACAGGGTGGAACATGGCGGCTGATGAATTGGTGATTGGTACGTTGGTAAAGACCCAGGGCTTGCGTTCCTGATGATGTGAAAAGACGGAAATGAAGATGAATTATAACGGCGGTTCAGGGTTCTGTTCGTGTTAACGACATTCATTGCACCTTCAGAAATGGATGTGAAATAAAAAGGGTTACTGGAGAAAAGAACATTAGCTGCCGAAGGTTGTTATTTCTGTGCACTTGTGGGTAGGTGAATACAAATGTACACCAGAACTTGAACTTAGTGTTACCTGAGGTTGGCTGTAGGTTTTGCTGGCCAGAGGCAATGCGAGGGATGGTCATGAGTCTGAACTGTAGGAAGTCATAGGCCCTGCTCAGATATCATGACCAAATTGGACTTCAGTACAGGCACAAACCTGGTTTACTGTCGGCATCTCGTGTGTCCCTTCCGTGGTGCCCCAGGACCGAAGACAGAAGTCTTTAATCTGATTCTAGCTCGTCATAACATCTGAATGCTAGTTCTTTAATAGGCTCAAGTGTGTCTCTCGCTAATTAGTGAGATTCCGATCCAGAATCAAATGGCAGCTAAGAATCCTAGTTACTGAGGGAAAAAACCCCTCACCCAAGTTTAGTTTCCTGAGGCGCGGGTGTCCAGGTATCACACGTAATTGGGTGTCAGTGGAAGACTTCAGTCTTGGTGTGGTTCAGTAGTTAGAGTGTCAGGTTAGTACAGGGGTCCCCAACACGGCGCCCATAGTGCTGACACCTTCCCCAATGCCTGTTAAATATTTTTAGAAATTTGATCAGGCCAGGTAGGGCTTTTGCCCAGGACGGATTCTTACATTGAAGATCAGCTTTTGGCATCAGGCGCGACTGTAGCACAATGATCTTCATTGTGTCGGGTTTAGAAGAAGAGAAGAAGAGATTGGATTTATACCCCACCCTTCACTTGGAGACTCAGAGCAGCTTACAATCTCCTTTCTGTTCCCCTCCCCACAACAGACACCCTTTGAGGCAGTTGGGGCTGAGAACGCTCTGAGAGAACTGCTCTTGAGAAAACAGCTCTGAGAGAATCGTGACAGATTCTCCCAAGGTCACTCCAGCAGCTGTACGTGGACGAGTGAGGAATCAAACCTGGTTCTCCCAGATTAGAGCTGGCGCTGTTAACCACTACATCAAACTGGCTTTCAGTAAGAAAACACGTTTAAATAATACATTCATTTAAAAAGGCATCTTGTTAAGGAGAGCTTCTGCCTGAAATGTTGACGTGTTACTATTAGACTTATGCGTAACCTCAATTCCTGACATTTTGTGTTTGGTTCTGTTTCCTGTGGCAGCCATTTTGTGGTTGGCTGTGCCTCCTGTGGCAGCCATCACCCTATGTCAGAATCCCAGAGGTGTCTGCAGGCTCCAGAAAGTTCAGGGCCGCCTGTGTTAGTGGCTAGAGAGGGCCTGGGAAACCCGGATTTGAATCCCAACCATGAAGCTCACTGAATGACCTTGGACCACTCTCTCTCAGCCTAACCTTCCCTGGCTGGTTGTGAGGCCAAAATGGAGGAGAGACAAACCCTGGACGTCGTCACCCTGAAGGAAGGGTGAGATCGAAATACGATAGGGAGGAGCCAAGGAGCATGTGACCAAAACTAGCAGTATACCGGGTTTGTACCCTTTGTAAACAAACTAATTAAGCAAACTCGGGAGCACCACGGAAGACAGGAGGGCCTGTCGGACTCAACGGTGCAACTGAACGACAGCAACAAACTAACTCCAGTTTGTTTGTCAATGTCTGAATGCAGATTTCTAGAGGAGCAGCAGGATGAAAAGCAGGAGACAGAGGCTCTTAGAGTGGCATCCTGAGAGATAATCCAGTAAACTGGTGAGCCTGAAGAAAAGTAGGCCAGGGAGGTAGTGGAGCGATTCCTTTTTATGAACTTGACAGTCGATGGGCTATTTTCCCGGGAAATGCCAGACATGGGAGAAAGCAAGGGGCTGCCTTGGTAGGCAGAATTGGTCTGGAAGAAGGGAGACTATCCTCATTTAGGGGACATTCTGACCTGCAGCTTCCTTTAGCCCAAAGCACAGATCGAACCATCTCCCAAGCCTTTTCATTTCCTGTGTGACATGCAGAATGACATGCAGAATGAGTATTTGCATGCTTTCCTCTGCAGCAGAATGCATGGGTTCTAGAGCCATGCATACAGTATAGTGTGCTTGGTAGAGTGCTTAGGGGCTTGCTTTGGAAAGTTATGGATTCAAATCCCAAGTCAGCCATGATGTACAGAATGCAGCCTTAATCCGGATTCTGAGCAATAACTTTACCCCACAGAAGATACGATGAAGAACACCCCCCCCCGGCGTGCTTCTCAGAGCTCCTCAGAGCGGAGGGCAAGATGCATGACCCTTGTCTTTGCAGTCCGTGTTTCCATAGATGTGAAGCCACAAGGAATCGGATTCTTTTGGTGCAACAGGATAACTGCAGCAGAGAATAAAAACCATGACATTCCTGCTTAGTAACCTGTTCCCCAAAGACCCTCCTCTAACAATCCACAATATGGTTGTCCCTCTATGCATTTGTTTGTTTCATATAGGAATGTATGTCCTGCCTCTCTGTAGGCTCGAGGCAGCAAACAACTTATTCCGTTTAAAAAACCATCACTAAAATCACAGCAGTTAAAACACGATTGAGTCAGCTGTAGCAATTCATAGCCCGTACACCGAAAGATTGACCTTGGGCTCCGAATGCAAAATCTTTCTGAAAGAACTGTTTTCGCATTTGCCTGCAGAAGGACAACGAGGAAGCTGCCCAATGGGCCTCCTTGGAAAACCTGTTCCAGAGGGAAAGGGCTAGGAGGCTCTTTGCCTAGTTTAAGAGGTTTGTACCTGTCAGGCACAAGTCATAAATGGGTTTGTGGATAAACGAGGGGGAAATGATCCTTCAAACCCCCAGAATTATAACCCTGTAAGGCTCTTTTTGCACAGGGATAGGTTTGCATGCCAGAAAGGTGGTTCTTGCTTTCCTTTCCCAAATAGCCGTTTCCTATCCCGGGCTACTCTCTCTTGCATTGCAAAATATTTTTCAAACTTTGATTTGGCCTAGAAAAATAGAATGCATGTTTCTGGGATGCTTTGGGGGGTTGGCGGGGGTGGTGGTGGGGAAGAGAGCATCTCTCTTGTGTGTTGACTACATCTGTAAAACTTCCTTTTTTTGTTGTTGTGTACAAAGCATATTCTATTTCTTTTTCTGAGCAATAGTTTTTTCCAGTATGAGCAAACTGGGACTTTGCCTGCCTTTGATGGTGGGTATTTCTTCCCCAACCCCCCTGGCTGTAAGGCAGAAGTCCCTTCACGCCTGGGGCCATTGGTGCACGGCAAGGGAAAACTCTCTCTCACACAATAGTAGACGAGGTTTGTTTACTCAGTTCCTATTTAACCCTTCCTCATGGCACATACATCGGGGTCCTCAATGTGGTGCTCATGGGTGCCATGCGGCTCGCCAGCACCTCTTCTGGTGCTCTCCAGGTGTGACACTTGCCCAGCATGTCTTCTGATTGGCCACAGGAGATCCGATTGACCGGACAGATTAAATTAACATGGTTTCAGTGGCAGCTGGCATCGCAGGGCTGGTTTTATATGTTCTTGTTCCTCTTTTCCTCTGTATTTTGTGAGTTACCCCCTTTCTCCCCTACACTTGGGCGTCCTCTGTGTGGGGTGACTCCGCCTCCTGCGGCAGCCATTTTGTAATAGGCTCCACCTCCTGAGGCAGCTGGTTTTAATGGTTACGCCTACCTCCCTGTGTCAGAATTACTAAGGTGCCCAGAGGCTCAGAAAGGATGGGGACCCCTGGCATACATGCCCTCTCCTTTATTTCACCTCACTCTAGGGAATGCCAGCCTACAGGTGGGACCTGGGGATCCCTCGGAATGGCAGCTCCTTTTCGGACTACAGAGATCAGTTCCACTGGAGAAAATGGATGCTTTGGAGCAGGGGTGTCAAACATAAGGCCCGGGGCCCGGAATTGGCATGTCCAGGGCTCTTATGTGGCCTGCAAGCAACTAGTGCAAGGGAAGGAAGAGGAGACTGCTCGGGGGGAGTGGGCAGAGCCATTCCGATTGTGGCTTCAGTGTGGCAGAACAACCTCATCTGCGGCAGTCAAGCAGCGTGGGAGTATCTGCCAAGTGCTGCACTGCTGGGTCTCCAGTCCACCCATGCAGGTTTTCCTTTGCAACCCCCTCCCAGCCCATGGGGCTTTGCAGTGAGGATGAAAAACTTGGGGCTTACCAGCTGCTGTCCTTTATACAGCTTGGTGTAGTGGTTAAGTGTGCGGACTCTAATCTGGAAAACTCTTCCGTGATAATGGAGTTGCTACTGGAAAAGCCTGTGAGCAAGCAGTCATTGTTCATAATCTCAGGGAGGCTAGAACCTCTGGAAGGCTCTGCCTATCAGAGCTAGGGCCGTACTGTGAGAGCGAGTTCCCCAACGATGTGAACTCCAGGTCTGGCAGGGCTTGAAAGATCCAGAAGGGCCAGGCCACCTCAGTCTTGTCAGATCTGGGGAGCTAAGCAGGGTTAGTCCTGGTTAGTACTTGGATGGCAGACCATCAAGGAAGTTCAGGGTTGCTATGCAGAGGCAGGTGATAGCAAACCACCTCTTAACGTCTCTTGCCTTGAAAACCCTACGGGGTTGCCATAAGCTCGCTGTGACTTGACGGCACTTTACACACATAACACACACATTCACGTGCTTAGAAATGAAATTGGAAGTCCACCGAGGGTACTCTACTTAAGAAGAAGCTGAGGATTTTGTGAGTTGTGTATATAAAGCATTTTACATATTCGGGAGATTAGGAGAAGCAAACAGGCTTGCAGGCTGTTGAGACCCACGATTCTAGCTTCTCCACCTATGGAGATTTCACTGGTTGTTGCTTGTGGGCTTTTAATATATGGCGTCTTAACAACAAGCTTGCTTTTTCGTAAATGAAAGAGTTGCACACCCATTATTAACGTAGCCAGTTGCACTGTGCCATACCTGTAACCCGTGTTCCATCTAAGCTGCAGAGTCTTGTGAGCAAAAATTCTGCTTTGTGAGCTACTGGCATTAAAGTTGCGAGCAAGCAATTTGGCTGCTGCATAAATTAGTTTGCTCTGGAGCCATCCTTCCTGAGCGAAGACAAAAATCTGTGAGCCGGAGGCTGAAAAACTGTGAGCTAGCTCACCCTAACTCAGCTTAGAGGGAACAGTGCCTGTAACTCTGCATCTACACTGAGGTTAACAACACACAGTGTGTGCAGCACTAACCCCGGTTGTGTCTATACTGCACTCTGGTGTGGTGTCCGGTTCCCCACGCTCAAGAAACCGTGATGAAATGGTCTCCATAAATCTGAGCGGATCCCGCTTCAGTGGTAAGAAATGTGCGCGATGTACAGATGTGCGCACACACGGCACAGTATTGATTTAAAACGTCTGGCAAAATGATTGGGTTGGGTGGACTTTTTATGCAGGAGGCCGATGGTGGTGGGAGAGTAGCGGGGGGGACGGGGGACGGGACAGGCAAAGGAAAATTGTTGATTTGCGCCAGGGCACAAAATGAAAAGTGAGGCATGGCCATTCACCCTTTATTGAAGTTCTACATCACTTTACTGGCGCTAATGCAAACAGGAAGATCATAAAAGAACATAAATGAAAGTCCTGCACGCTGGGACCGTGGGACTGGTTTCGGTTACCAACACACCGTGCAACAGAGAGCCACTCCGCAGTATTACTCCACTATATATTATGGCTTTTTAATGTTTTTTTCCATCTCGTTATAGCTTTTCCATCTTATTCCCTTCGAAAGCCCCGTGTATTGGTTTTCGGGACCTACTCGGCTCAACAAAAAGAAGAGGGCGAGAGAGACTGAGAGAGGGTGCGAGAGAAGTGTACTTAACATTATAAAAAGACATATTCTGTCGCATAATTCTCTCTTTTTAAAAGGTTTAGTGTACATATTGTTAAGTGGGCAACTCAACAAGAGGCAGTGATTTCAGCAAAGCGATTCAGCTTTATTTGTAACAGCAACTAGACGATCAGATAACGACGACAACCCACAACAACAAGTGGAGCACGGCTCCCCTTTTTAAATAATCCGGGCTGTCAAAGCCACGCCCATAAAGAAGTTAAGAACCAATAGCATAACAGAGTTAAAAACCAATAAGGTCTGTTCCCTCCACAAACATATTTACGACGGTGATTGGTTCCTTTAAACAGTTCCATAGGAACGACCGATAGAAATGTTACAGCTTACGATCCATAGTCAAGAATCAAGCTTTACATGGAAATGAATAGGCTCAGTTACATAGTTAGGACATAACACATATCATTTTTTGATTCCACTGTATTTCCATATTGCTTTTTTTTCTCTGTGTGTATGTGTGTTATATAGCCCTGACCTGGATGGCCCAGGCTAGCTCGATCTAGTCAGATTTCGGAAGCTAAGCAGGGTCAGCCCTGGTTAGTATTTGGATGGGAGACCACCGAGGAAGTCCAGGGTTGCTGTGCAGAAGCAGGCAAATGGCAAACCACCTTGGAATGTTCCTTGTCTTGCAAATCCTACGGGGTCACCATAAGTCTGGTGTGAACTGATGACTCTTCCCACCAGACACAAATACATAAATACAGATATAAAGCTAGATATAAATATATGCAGGGCTCTTTTTGTAGCAGGAACTCATTTGCATATCGGGCCACACCCCCCCTAATGTAGCCAATCCTCCAAGAGCTTACAGAGCTCTTCTTATAGGGGCTACTGTAAGCTCTTGGAGGATTGGCTACATCAGGGGTGTGTGGCCTAATATGCAAAGGAGTTCCTGCTACAAAAGAGCCCTGGGTAAGTGCTTGCTTCATCTGGAATGGCAAGCTCAGTTCTTAAAGTATTGTTCATGTTGTCCTTAATTTGTTTCATTGTTACCTGTATGCTGAGATGTGGCTCAGATGTTACGGTGCACTGGAGCTGGATTTGAGGCTTCTCATGTAAAGGGAGAAGCAAAACAAGAACCCGAGCATGACAGCAAGCTATAGTCGCATGCCATAACTTCTGAATGCTGCCAGTGGTTTGGATCCCATAGATCCTTTCCACTGATGTTGGACCTTTCCGCAAAGCAAGAAACCTTGCCTTGATGTGAGGAGCAGTTTCCCTGGACCAGGCGAATGTGCCACCCTCAGAGGAATAGATCTGTGGGATCCAATACGTACAGCTTCCCTGCCGGCCAGGGGAGCAACACGTACGGTCTTATAAGTTAGCTGGTAGCACAAGAACATGAGCCGGCGATAGATTAAACTTAATGAAAAGCCTGCTCGGACAGCACAGTCTTTTCTGACTTCTGAAAAAGTAGGGCACAGACTGTTGAGGGCAACCAATGGAGTTCTGCAATAATTTGGGTAAGCGCTGGAAAAGCCCGGTTCTGTTCAGCCCCCCCCCCCCCGATTCAGAAGGCAGGGGAAGAGACAGAGAGGGGCCTCTCCCTGCGTTCTCATGGATTGAATAGATTCGTGCTCGAGGAAGCCGTTCTCAAGATCGCCTGGTCACAGGTTAGGGTTAAGTGCCTTTCAGGATCAGGCCAAGGTCTATCCAGTCCGGCACTGTTGCAGAAATCTCAGCCACCAGCAGACGCGGAGGGTCCATGAGAGACTGCTGTTGACATTCTGCCCAGTCCTCCATTAGTGAGGATTTTCTGAAAAATGGAAAACAGAACTTTGATAGCAGAGGAGACGACGTGGCAGGAAAGACGCCTCGGAAGAGGGGCCGATGCAAAGGTTATGACCGGGCTACTCATGGGAATGGTTTTGTGTCATTGACGCACAAGCTTTCTGGGGCCAGGAAAAGTTACACTAAAATAAAACGGCGATGAATGTCACTTTGTGGGTCTTAAAGGTGCCAGTGGACTCTGTTCTGTTGCTTCAGACCAACACGGTTGCCCACCTTGAACTTCCTTGCGTGATTAGCTTTGTGGTGGGAAGTGCCCTCAAAGGCACAGCTGACTTATGGAGACCCGATAAGGTTTTCAAGGCAAGAGATGTTTAGAGGGGGTTTGCCCTTGCCTGCCTCTGCGTCACAACCCTGGTATTCCTTGGAGGTCTCCCATCCAAATACTAGCCAGGGCCGACCCTGCTTAGCTTCCAAGATCTGATGAGATTGGGCCAGCCTGGTCCATCCGGGTCAGGATAAATACCTTCAGCAGATAGTTATAGAACACCTGATCTGAATGCACGTTCATTTATTTAGAAAATTTACATGCCACCTCTCCGGAGGTTAATGGTTAATGGCATGCAAAGGTAAAGGTTTCCCTTGCTCGAAAGCCAGTCGAATCCGACTCTAGGGAGCGGTGCTCATCTCTGTTTCCAAGCCGAAGAGCCAGCGCTGTCCAAAGACTTTTCCATGGTCATGTGGCCGGCATGACTAAATACTGAGGCACATGGAATGCATGGCGTGTACAGAGATTTATTAATTGTTTTGATGCAGAGAAGCGTACAGAAGGATAGGACCTGTTTGGGCCTAACCAGGGGAGAACCTTTCTGTTGCAAGAACACCATTGCGAAGTTGGCTTCTCCAGTGTACTTTGGCCCAGTCGCAGCGTTCAGTGCAGCCCCAGTGTCAGGAATGCAACCTCTATCTGACGGAAACCCTGTTTAGGCCTGTGTTTTCCGGCCTGTCTCCTTGGAGTCTGTTTTTTTCCCATTTGTACACAGCACACTGCAACCGTGGTGGTCTTCGTCTCAGGGAGAGAGTTTATAAAATCTGGCCTTCTAGAGTTTATGGTCTCAGCAGGACTGGAAAGGCAGGCTCTGGTCACTCGCTTGCTGCTATTAGCGTGGCTTCAGAGAAGATGACCACACAGATAAAGGTCTGCTGGGCCCCGTCTCTTGTCCCTTGTAGGCACTTCTGCAGTGTGATTACACAGGGTTGACGGTTGAAGGCAGAAGTTTGCCCAGGGGTGCCATTTAATGGGAGGGATCCACATCTGATTGCCTGTGTTTGTGGCGAGGCTGCTGGTTCTTAAACGCTGGGATAGGGCAGACATCAGGGCTGGCGTCAACATATGCTGAGGTGGGGCAGCTTATTACCAACTCCAAAAGTATTTAATACAAAGTCAAAAGTTCCAAGCCAGAGATGCGGTGTAACGCTCTCAAAATGCAGGGATCATGCGCTCTAAACCAAGGTTACAATGCAACACTCCTAGTCCCGAAGTTCTCAATATGACAAATTTATATAACAGATTTATATAACAGATCAACCATTGGAAGTTCTGCAGCGACATGTATCCTTGTTTCAGTCCTTTTTTCAAAGCCGCATCTCCTTTCTGTTGTGCAGATCAAAAGTCAAGTCAAGTCGGAACCGATGCTCTAGGAAGTCTCTTTCAACCAGTCGCCTCCTGGCTATCGAGCACTTCAGTGCAGCCTATCAGTCCTCCTGCATTTTCTTAAATAGTTTTTGGAGTTGGTTATAAGAAAATCTTGATAACGGACTATTTATTAAGAATATACACTTGTTCGGTATTTCAAAATATTCATTTAAAGGCATTGATATTATTTATTTATTTATTTATTTATTTATTTATTTATTAAATTTATACCCCGCATCTCCCCATCAAGGATTTTATTTATTTATTTATTTATTTATTTATTTATTTATTTGGCTTTTATCCCGCCCTCCCGCCGAGGTGGCTCAGGGCGGCTTACAAGCAGTTAAAACCAGTATACCATTTAAACCACAATATTACTACATCTAAAAACAATACAATAAATACTAAATTACATTAAGATATGGCGGGATATACATATATTTTTATATATATAAAAACACTGACATACGATAAAACCCAAATTAATTAAAATCACAATATATAAAATTGTACATTCAACAGATGTTATTATCAGATGGCATCAATCTCTCAGCAATAGACGGTCGCCCATCACCCTAATCCAGGCTCATGCCAGGCTGTTGGTGCTGATGGTAATGTTAGGGCTAGGGCCAAGATGTTAAAGGTGGCACCCTAATTGAAAGCCTGGTGGAAGAGCTCCGTTTTACAGGCCCTGCAGAACTGTAAAAAGTTCTTCAGGGCCCCGATGTCATCCAGGAGCTCATTCCACCAGTAAGGGGCCGTCACTGAAAAGGCCCTGGTCCTCGTTGCAGCCAGCCTGGCTTCTTTAGGGCCCGGGCGGACCAGGTGATTTTGGGAACCTAATCTTAGTGCTCTCCGGGCGACATGTGGGGAAGGTAAGTAGGTCCCATACCATATAGAGCTTTAAAGGTAAGAACCAGCAACCTTGAACCGAATATGCTGTAGGCAGACAGTGCAGCGCTTTTAGGGCGGGCTGGATGTGTTCCCGCATGGGAAGACACAGCAACAGCCTCGCCGCTGCATTCTGCACCGGCTGCAGCTTCTGGATTTGAGACAAGGGCAGCCCCATGTACAGAGCATTGCAGTAATCCAGTCTCGAGGTGCGTGGATCACCGTTGCCAGGTCATAGTATTCAAGGAGTGTTCATTGCATTCGCAGTGTTCATTTGTTTTGGATCCTTCAGGTAGGGCGTGGTGTCTCACCAGAACTACAGCTGATCTCCAGACTACAGAGATCTGGTCCTTGGGAGGAAATGGCCGTTTCAGAGGGTGGACTCTCTGGCATCCCGTCCCCACTGTCCTCCACCCTCCCTTAATGCCATCTTCCCTAAGCACCGCCTCTAAATCTCCAGCAGTGTCCATACTAAGTCCTGGACAAAAGTGCAAATCCCAGTTTGCTGTAAAGTGAAAGCATCCATTTGCCCTACAGTGGGAACGTCTTTGAAATTCTCAGGGACAAATTAGTGGGAGAATTAGTAGGAAACGCTCTTAATGCGTATCGCTGTTTTCAATTTACTCTTAAACAGTGGGCCTTTGAAACCTTGCTACGATAACACGGGCGTTTCAGTGTTTTTGGTGATCTGCCTGTGTTTTAAGTAAAAGACAGTTTTAATGAGAAAGAACAATTTTTTGTTTGTGTGTGTGTGCGTTTGCCGACTCCTAGATTCTTGCTTTCCTCTTTAGTGGCTCAGGAACCCATTTTTTTTGTTTAAATACAACACCATGTATCTTGTTTGTCCCAGAGGACAACACACGATAGAGCATGTCTTCATCTAGACTTTTCTCTGTTAACAGGGGTACTACGCGCGTAGGTTTGTAATGAATTCTGCCCACATTTGATGTGCGTCTCCGACAAACCAGGGAAGGAATGGCGCAGAGACGCTTCTGCAAGGGAAGCATTGTGGGTCAGGGTTTGTGAAAAGGTTATTTTTTTTCGTTCCCCCTACTGCTTTTAAGTTAAGAAGAAAATAAGATTTAATAGTTGCCTGGCCAACCCATTCTTTTGCAGTACTATATGGCTGTTGTAATATATCACTGGTGCATTATCTTGAGAGGCAGCAAGGGACATGTTAAAGAAGCAAGAAGTCTTACTAAATGTATAGAGAATTTAAGGCATTTTTAAAGACTTACGGGAAGTTTTATTTATATATTATATATAAAGAATGGTTTGTTGCTGGTGTGTGTGTGTGTGTGTCTTATTAGCCACACTAGGTATCCTTGGACAAAGTTCAGGGCGATTATTGAAGTTTATATTATACGAACATTTGAGTGCTTTTCTTTCGGCATGCACAGAATTACAAGATCACTGACTCTCTTTTAGAGTAAAATGGGGGTTTGTTTTTTTTTGCCAGCTCCAGTTTGGGCAATTCCTGGCGATCAGGGGCAATCCCTGTGGAAAGTGGTGTTTGGGGAGGGGAGCAGTGTTCCCTCAAAGCTGAGTTAGTGTGAGCTAGCTCACAGTTTTTTAGCCTCCGGCTCAGACATTTTTGTCTTAGCTCAGGAAGGAGGGCTCCAGAGCAAACTAATTTATGCAGTCGCCAAATCGCTCGCTCACAACTTTAATGCCGGTAGCTCACCAAGTAGAATTTTTGCTCACAAGATTGCACAGCATAGAGGGAGCACTGGAGGGGAGTGAACTCAGTTGGGGATGTGATCCCATCGAGGTCACCCCCTGAAGCTGCCTTTTCCTCCAGGGGAGTGGATCATATAATCTGGAGATCCGTTATAATTCCTGGAGAACTTCAGGTCACGTGGAGTTTGGCAACCCCAACTCTAAACCAGATATCTGTCTGTCTACCTAATTACCTACCTACCTAATGGGTAGATAGACACATGCTGTAATAGGCAGTATCCATCCATCCATCTATCTGTCTGTCTATCAATCAATCATCTACCTACCTACCTGCTTACCTACCTACCTACTGGGTAGGTAGATACATGCCATAATAGCCAGCATCTGTTTGTCTGTCTGTCTACCTACCTACTTACCAGATAGATACATGCTGTAATAGCCCTTCCTTCCTTCCTTCCTTCCTTCCTTCCTTCCTTCCTTCCTTCCTTCCTTCCTTCCTTCCTTCCTTCCTTCCTTCCTTCCTTCCTTCCTTCCTTCCTTCCTTCCTTCCTTCCTTCCTTCCTTCCTTCCTTCCTTCCTTCCTTTCTTTCTTTCTTTCTTTCTTTCTTTCTTTCTTTCTTTCTTTCTTTCTTTCTTTCTTTCTTTCTTTCTTTCTTTCTTTCTTTCTTTCTTTCTCTCTCTCTCTCTCTCTCTCTCTCTCTCTCTCTCTCTCTCTCTCTCTCTCTCTCTCTCCTTCTCTCTCTCCTCTCTCCCCATCTATTCCTTCCTTCCTTCGATTATAATCATCAAATGTTCTATGTGAACAAAAAGGCAAAAAAAAAAAGTCTGAGGTTTAAGATCTTCATTTTTTTTTGCTTGTGCATTCCAATTGTTCTTAAAACATTTCCCTCCCTCCCTCCCCCTCCCTCCCCCTCCCATCCATCCATCCATCCATCCATCCATCCATCCATCCATCCATCCATCCATCATCTGTCTGTCTTCCATTCAGGGGTGGATAAAGGCTCACTGGTGCCCTGAGCACCGACCAATCTTGGTGCCCCCCTCCTTTCCACACTGACCCAGTCCATTTTAGTGGTTGACCTGTCTGACCAGATATACCATGCAGGTTGCAGCAATACAAAAATTTATTCATATGATAACACCGTATACTGTACAAACTAAGCCAAGCTTTTGCTACACAAAGTTCTAAAAAATGCAATACAACATCTGTTTTAATATTTCACAAGTTAAATGTATCAAAGTTCTAATATTTATGACCTGAAAAGGCATTTTTGTACATTTTCCCACCCTTTTCCCAACTTTGTGGCACCCCCTTTGGCCCTTTCGCCCTAAGCACGTCTCTTCAAGGGCCCTGACCTGGATGGCCCAGGCTAGCCCAATCTCGTCAGCTCTCGGAAGCCAAGACGGGGTGGCCCTGGTTTGTGCTTGGATGGGAGACCACCAAGGAACTGCACGGCTGCTAAGCAGAGACAGGCCATGGCCGACCACCTCTGTTTGTCTCTTGTCTTGAAAACCCTACAGGGGCACCATGACTCGGCTGTGACTTGGTGGCAGTTTTCACCACCACCTCTTGGAGCTATTTGCTTCCGAGGCCCTTCTTGGGCCTTTCGGTTGTAGCTGCTATGTGATAAAAAAACAACTTCCTGGAAGAAGTTAGAAAAGCCCAGTCCTTCCTGACCTTCTGCAAGCTATGCTGGACAGAACAACTCAGGAGGGCCTTTGTGTAACTTAGCATGCCATTTCTCATCTGTTTTTATAGGTGCTTCCTCATTGCTTATTAGTTGCAATGGGGTTTTTTTTTGCTTATTCGTTGGAGTCAAATATTTAGTTTTATGGTTGGTTGGTGATTTTAAACGTTTTTTATGATCTGCATTGAGTGGTCTTGAGGAAAGTTGACTACGAAGGCATTCAGTTATGTTGTGTTAAAGGACGCCATCGTGTGAATGGGCAAAAACAGGGACGGGGACTTTTGTGTTGTCTGCATATTTGTTGATTTTCTTTTGTTTCACTGTTGGAGCAAGCATCCTGGCAGTTGTACTGTGTCACATGCTTTGCACTTTTGGATACACCTGTTGATCTAAAAATAAGTTGTGTTAGAGTGTGGTCACACACATGCCAGATAACGCGGGGGGAAAGCGAGGCTATTTGCGCTGTAGTAATTTGATCCACCACTACAGACACAGTGGCGGGTGAATCAGGTTTTTTCCTTCGCCGCGTGTTTCCGGCGCACTGCAACGAGGGATCACTGATGCAATGGGAGCACGCCGGAGCTATCACACGGGGAAGTCTGTCTGTGGCCCATCGCAAACAAGTTTGATACTGCACTTTCCTTGGTATTTGTTAACTCCGCTTCTTCGGTGGAGCGAAACGGGTTGGCGACAGGTGCGGGACACTTGCAACATGTTCCGGTGTGATCGCGCCCATAAAATCTGCCTGGCATTCGTGTGTATCGCGCAGCTACTTCTGCGTGTGATCAGGACCTTAGTTTGGGAAAGAAGAAGAAAAAGAAGAGATTGGGTTTATACCCTGCCCTTCACTACCCGGAGTCTCAGAAAAGTTTACAATCTCTTTCCCCTAATCTGGGAGATTTTCTCTAATCTGGGAGAATCAGGTTTGATTCCCCACTCCTCCACTTGCAGCTGCTGGATGACCTTGGGCAAGCCATAGTTCTGTCAGAGGTGTTCTTGAAAAAGAGCAGTTTCTGTCAGAACTCTCTCAGCCCCACCTCCCTCACAGGGTGTCTGTTGTGGGGAGGGGAAGGGAAAGAAGTTTGGAAGCCGCTCTGAGACTCCGAGTGAAGGGCTGGGTATAAATCCAATCTCTTCCTCTCTTCTCTTCTCCTCCCTCCAACAGATACCCTGTGAGGGAGGTGGGGCCGAGAGAGCTCTTTCGAGAACTGCCCTTGAGAGAACAGCTCTAAAAGAACTTATTATTGACCCAAGGTCACGCCAGCATGTACATGTGGAGAAGTGGGGAATCAAACCCGGTTCTTCCAGATTAGAGTCTGCGCTCCTACCCACTACACCAAACTGGCCCTCATTATTTGATGTACCATTATTTGATGTACCCTTGAACTGAATCTTGGTCCAGTGCTCCATCTGCTGTTCCACACGGACTGAGGAAATAATTAAGCTCTTTCTTCAATATGAACCCCAGCTGTTCTTTACCAGTTGAAAGACCGTAGTTCCATTTGTGGTTCTCCCAGCATCTAGTCTAGTTTGGCCCTGATTGGCTGTCCCAATGTCACTGTGCAAGCTGGGTATCCCCTTTTTAAGACATTTGCGCGTGTCGGGCTTTGGCTGGAACTGCAATTCTATTTGTCCTTGTTTCTGTTCTCAGTTTCCTACTTTGCTTTTCTGTTCCACTGTTCATTAAACCTGGCTTAGTTTCCACCCCCTCGCTAATTACCCAGCTAATGAATCCGCAAGATGTGATGCAGTATTTTAATGCTCGGATGAGGGGAACCTTTCCTCCCTATTACAAAACCGTGGAAGAGACTCCCAATTCAATATTAGACACCTGTAATCTTCCACCGGGTTTGTGACCATGCTCCCTGCGGTCCTAGCCAGCTGAAGAGTTTTTAATAACTGGAAAAAGATGACTTTACTAATAATGCAAGATTTTAAAGTTGCAGCAAAACCTACGTCTGGAGAAGGAACGAACGGTTCAGTTGGCTCCAATGCAGCTGGATTTCTCAGTGAATAGGGAAGTGTCTGCAGATCCGTGATTAGTGGAACTTGGAAAGTTTCTTGTAAGGAAACCTGATGCCTATTCTCTGATTTTGAGATGGGTTTCAGTGCAACAGATGTTACCACCTGAAGCTCTGGTACACACCTGATGTTTCATATACAAAAGCTACTCTGTTCTCCTTTGAATTGTAGAATGCACTGCAGATATCACCGGAAAACAGAACCAATGCGTTGGATCCAAAGGAAACCTTTCTCTTGTGGACGGTATCCTTCCACTTGCAGAAGGAGTCCATCTGTTCATCAAAGTCTCCCCACAAGTGGAGGAATATCTTTTAAAAATCTAGTCCCCCTCACGCATGAACACACATGAATCTGCCTTATTTGGCCTTACTTACGCATGAACACACATGAATCACTTGGTCTGTAGTGTCTACTCAGACTGGCAGTGGCTCTCCCAAGATCCCGCATCACCTACTGCCTTTTAATTGGAGATCCTGGGACTGAACCTGAGACTTCCTGCTTGCAAAGCCGAGGCTCTTCTACTGAGTCGCAGCCCCTCCCTCATTTGCATTCATCCCAGAAGGTAGAATAAGAGAGATGTGTTTGCCAAGTGATATGGGAAGACCAGAAGTCTAGGTATTTTTACGTTAGGAATGGAAACCCGTACAGGAGGTTGTTTCACCACAGTAAAAAGTACCCTGTTTACCTCCCATGAAAAGCCCAAACAGGTTTTTCTGAAGAACAGAAAGGATGGATTCTAATGAGGTAGCTTTAATTTGGAACAACTACAACTCAGCTTTGGAGATCAAGTGCTCTTCCAAACAGGTAGTGCTGATGTGCCAAATGTGGTCCTTGCTTATGGAAATCCATGTGCGGTTTCTGTTAGAAGATTGTAGGGTTGGCTTTACGTAGAAGATATTAGTTGTCTTGAGCACTTTGGGCATGGAGCTAAGATCTCTGGAACATCTGGCTGTGAGAACTGATGTGTTACGTGCCAAGAAACCCAGATGCATTTGGTGATATTAAGGCTTGTTTGTGCCCTGGGCATTTAGATACTGAGGTGCTGTACACTTGAAAAGAGGCCTCAAATGAACATTTCTTTTTCACCTGGAAAGACTTTGGTGGCGACTAGAAGCTCCAGCTCTGTGGAGCCCACCAGTGGAGTTCCATCTGAGGCAGAAAAGCACCTGGCTAGGCTTGCAGGGTATGAACGATCTCTAACCCTGGAAGAAGGGGCTACAGAGCTTATGGTAAAGCACCTGTGATTTCTGTAGCCTAGATCAATCAGTGGCTACTAGCGATGGTGACTAAAGGGATGTTTGGTGTAGTGGTTAAGTGTGTGGACTCTAATCTGGGAGAACCGGGTTTGATTCCCCACTCCTCTACTTGCAGCTGCTGGATGACCTTGGACAAGCCATAGTTCTGTCAGAGCGGTCCTTGAAAGAGCAGTTCTCTCAGAGCTCTCTCAGCCCCATCTACCTCACAGGGTGTCTGTTGTGGGGAGGGGAAGGGAAAGGAGTTTGTAAGCCGCTCTGAGACTCCGAGTGAAGGGCAGGGTATAAATCCAATCTCTTCCTCTTCTTCTTCTTCCTCTTCTTCTATATTCAGGGATGGTAAATTTCAGAATACCAGTGTCAGGAGGGAACATCAGGGGAAGGCCTTGGCTTGTAAGCCCTGTTGTTGGTCCTCCAGAGTAACTGGTTGGCTGCTGTGTGATGCAGGATGCTGGACTAGATGGCCCACTGGTCTGAACCATCAGGGCTCTTCTTATGTTTATTCTGAACCTGCCAAAAGGGGTTCCTGTAGTGGCCTTTGGATATGGTTGGAGAAGATAAGTGGGTCTGGGTCTTCTATGGGAGATCTTCTGGAAATCAATCTTATGAAGGGGAGAGGGGAAAAGTAGAGGAGAAGGGTTAATGGGTTACATACTGATGAAATTTCCTGATCAGAGGGCATAAAGAGCAAGGCTTTCCAGTGCAGTAAATGCCAGTGTGGTGCAGTGGTTGGAGTGCTGGACTGAGGTCTTGGAGACCTAGACGTGAATCTCTGCTTTGCTGTGGAAGCTTCCTGGGTAACCTTGGGCCAGTTGTATACTCTGTGCTCCTTTGGGTCCTCATTGGGGCAAAAAGATGGGAGTATAAGAGCCAGTTTGGTTAATAGTGGCGGACTCTAATCCGGGAGAGCAGGGTTTGATTCCCCACTCTTCCACATAAAGCCAGCTGGGTGACCTTGGGCCAGTCACAGTTCTCTCAGAGCTCTCCCAGCTCCACTTACCCCACAAGCAGTGTTTCCTCTAAGCTGAATTAGTGTGAGCTAGTTCACAGGTTTTTTTAGCCTCTAGCTCACACATTTTTGTCTAAGCTCAGGAGGGGTGGCTCCAGAGCAAACAAATGTATGCAGTAGCCAAATCGCTTGCTTGCAACTTTAATGCCAGCAGCTCGCAAAGTAGAATTTTTGCTCACAAAACTCCACAGCTTAGAGGCAGCATTACTCACAGGGTGCCTGTTGTGGGTAGAGGAAGGGAAATGCGATTGTAAGTCGCTCTGAGACTCCTTCGGGTAGTGAAGAGCAGGGTATAAAAAACAACTCTTCATCTTCTTCTTCATGTGGAGGGGTGGGGAATCAAACCTATTTCTCCAGATTAGAGTCCACCACTTTTAACCACTACACCAAGCTGGCTGCAGAGACGGCTGGCCCTAGCTTTTATCTGCATAGTCATCCTTGGTCCCCCGTCCAAGTACCAACCCTGCTTAGTTTCCGATATCTGACAAGATCAGGTTAAGCCATACCGTTCCATAGCCCGCACCCTAATATGCACAGTGACATTTCAGTGGAGATGTTTGTTTGGTTTCAAAGGCACATCCTTACAAAGTACCTGGGGACCAGTCTAGAAAGGGTTGGTTTTTTTTAAAAAAAAACCCACAGTGTTTCATTAAAAAATGTTTTGATGGCAACTCCTTTCCCTACACGTTAACATTATAAATACATATTTTTGAGACGGGGCCAATTGCGAAATAATATTTAAAACGGGCGTTTTATTTTAAAAGATGTCCCTATTAAGAAACAGACTTAACCTTTCCTGCATCGCGCAGTTCGAGGGCTCCAGAGAGATCTTGCTTTTGCCTGTAAGAGAAGATTACTTCCTGTGACTGAATTTTAGTTCATATCTGGACAAGCCCGGCAGAAAGTAGAATGTTTTTTCTCTGAACAACTAAGCTGTTAGCCGGAGTGACAGAAGATCCCTTGGGTTCTGAGTTCTGTTAAGACTGACATCCTGTGGCCACATCACCTTAAGGACATGGAGAACTATGAAAAATTAAATTCCTTCAGAAGTGGCTCTTTCAGACCCCCCAGCTGTGCACCATACAGTGGTGCTTCAGCGCACACACATCTGTCATGGAAACAGATGTCCTATAAATCGACTCTTAACGTCCCTTGTGGGGTGGTTCTAGAGGTGTTCACGGTTTACTGAGGGAGTGACACTCTCGTTCAAACTGAGCAGTCGCCTGGTGTGTTCTGTTCATTCAGTAGGGCATTTAATGCCCAGATTTAGAAAGTAATAAGAGGCTGAAGGAAATGGGCCCATGCTAGAGCTGCTGTTTTTAGGGAAAACTGAGTCAAATTGGGGTGATGAGAGATGAAGTTCTAGGACTATTAGGCCAACCGGAAACTGGTAAGTCTGTAGATCCATCTGTCACACACCTGAGGGTTCTTAAAGAACTCAAATGTGAAATTGTTAATCTACTAACAAGTGTATGTAACTTGTCACTAAAACCAGCCTCTGACAGGAAAACAGCAACTGTCACCCCCAGTTTTTATAAAGGGTTCCAGCGGGAATCCAGGAAATCACAGGCCAGTTAGCCTAACATCTGTTCCAGGTGAATTAGTAGAAACTGTTATTAAAGAGAGAATTATTAAGCAGTGTAAGGAACAAAGTCAGCTGAGGGGAAATCAGCACACCTTCTGCGAAGGGAAATCTTGCCTCGCCAACGTCGTGGTGTTCTTTGAGGAGGTTAGCAAGCATGTGGATGAGGCCAATCCAGTAGACATCATATACCTGGACTTCCCAAAGGCTTTTGATGAGGTATCTCTCCAAAAACATCTACATAAGCTGAGCAGTTATGGGATAAGTCGATGGGTCCTTATGGATTAAAAGTTGGTTAAATGGCTGGAAGCAGAGAGTTGGTATAAGTGGACAGTAGACGCATGCAGTTTCCTTCGTTTTTGTTATTAATTCCAAAAGGGACTGTTTTTTATTATTGGGTTGTGCCATATGGTTTTGTTTAAGATGGGTAGCCATGTTAGTCTGTATGTAGCAGTAGAAAAGAGTTGCACTTCCCAGTCCAGCAAAGATCTTATAACATTACTTATTTCAGCTGCTAAAACAACAATAGCTTCCTATTGGAAACAAATCGATCCCCCAACATTAGCTGTATGGTATTCCAAGATATGGGATCACTTTATCCATGTGTCTCCAACCTCGACCCTTCTATGAGTCGCTCGAATTACATTGAAAGATGGTTCCCTGTTCTGGAAAAATTAGAAATGATTGTAGGAGAGATCCGGCCATCTCAACGCAAACAATATTATGAGTTTTTGAAATCAGGTTAGCTTATTTAGATAAGGTTGTTGTATAAGTGTACCGAAATATTATCTTTTTAAATAGATAGTTGAACAATGTAATGGCAATATAATTATTGTTGATAATAAATATATATATATATTTTTGGGGGGGGAGTTTTGTTGTGGTTAACGTTCCGAATAAGCATTGTAAAATGTTGGAAGTTTTTGGTTTATTTCTATGTTGTTCACCTTATTATTATTGTTATTAATCTTTTCTCTTTTTTATTGTAATTGAAAAAATTAATTAAATTTATTTTAAAAAAAGAGTTGCATCTTAAAGACGAACAAAATTTGTGGCAGGGTATCTGAAGAAATGAGCAGTGACTCACGAAAGCTCCTCCCCTGCTGTCTTTAACGTGCTACGGGGCTCTTGCTCTTTTCCATGGTGTTATTGTTTCTTTTCATTATTGTAATTTCATCTTCATAATTCCATTTCATTATTTCCCACTGGTGTCAGTGGAAGACTCCCCCTCCCCCTATGTTCAGGTCTGCACTTTCATGGCTTTCTATCAAAATTGGACAAATTTCAGAGGGATTGTTGTCTTCTACTAGGACATCCACACTGCCCGATTTCGGATGGATAGAATAAAGCTCCCCCCTCTTTTGAGGCAATGAAAGGCACCCCTGTTTAACATTAAAGTCTGTGAGAAAATTGATAGAGAAGATTCCAAACAGCACCACAGACAGCACTGCAGCTGCTTAGCTTGAAGAACAGTAGCATGAGGAAGAGGCAGACTGACAAGGCAAGGGAATTCGGTGGCACAAGATGGGTAAGGCATCCGGGCAGGCCACAGCAGGAGGGCCTGGAGGTAGATTTGCTTGGATGGGGGGGTAAGGCTTGGAGACCATCAGGCAGAAGTTGCAGGGGAGTGCAAACCTGCAAGGGAAAATTTGGCACAACAAGGCAGACATTGGGAAGAGAGAGAAAGGCAAAGTCCCACACCATATCCTTCAGGATTGGAATACCTCACACATGTGGGCATGGGGGGGGATTTGTGGGGCAATGCCTGCCGCAGATGAGCACTGCCCCCTCAGACAAAAAATTCCAGGAAAAATCCAATTTAAAAAAAAATAAAAATGTAATATGCATGTGGGGGTTCCAAAATGACCACAGGCATAGTCAGGGGAGCTTCAGTCTCATTTTCTCTTTTTCTGGGCCAAAAAAAAAGTTTTTAAAAATGCAAAATAAAATAAAATAAAATTGCAAAAAAAAAATTGCAAAATGCAAAAGAGGGAGAGTTGGAGATTCCCCTCCCTCCGCAGCTTACACAGAAAAGCAGCCTGGAATTGAGTCTGTCCAATTGAAAGGACTAGAGGGCTAGAGGAGAACTAGAGGTTGCAGTGGAGCCAGAACTGCTTCTTCTTCTGCTGCAAGAGGAGCAGCAGATGCGGCTGGGGCACCCTCCCTTGAATTCCCCACGCCCCACCAGCCAAAATTTTCTGGCTACACCCCTAGTGGCTACAGCCTGCCATCAATCCAGAAAGCCCAGAGCCTTTCTTCCCCATTCACCTAAGGAACACCATGCTCTCTTTATGCCCCTATCAGGCAACATCACTTCCTGGGTGGATGCCAATCCCATTTCCTCCCCCCCGCTGTAGCCGCCAGCAGTGGCAGACAGATGAGCCTAGCAGTAGGCAAATGCCTACTGTAGGTAAGCATAGGGTTGCCATCCCCCCAATGGGGATGGGGTTTTCCCACTTTCGGGGCTCCCAGTCCACCATCGGCTAGCTGGCTAGTGGGGGGAACTGGCTCCCAAAGAGCCCCATAGTGACAGGCATGTTGTGCAGTGGACGCTCTAGCATTTGGGTAAAAACTCTATGGTGACCATAGAGGGGTTTTTTACCCAAATGCTAGAGCGTCCCCTGAAGAATGTGCCTGGTGAGATGATGTCACTTCCAGGGGCTGGGCTGGAGCAACCCTAGGTAGGCACTGGGCAAACCTAACCTTGTATTGTACTGAGCTGCTACAGGTGAGCATTGGGAACATTCCTGGGCATGCTTTCAGCCCATTCAGACCGGAGGTGAAGTGTGACCATTGTGTGAACAGCGCCCAGAGCTTTTGTAGTGCCCCCTCGGTAGAGAAGCTAATCTGAAAAAAATCTCCCTAAAAGTTAAAAAAGTTTGAAAATGAGTGCTGTGCCATTCGGTCGGAAGATCCTGCCTCCCACCGTTCTCCGTGTTCCTTTAGAAATGAGCCTTTTCAGCCCTTGGAGTCTTAGGCTGTCTCTCCTCAATAAGTTTAATTTTACTAGCATTCAAAGTGCTTGCCTCCCACTTCTTCCAGCATGTGTTCTGCTCCCCCCGAGGTCCGCTATTGTCACGGCTTGCAAAAAGCCACAGGAGGGAGTGTCATCTCCCCTCTGTACCCTTTCTTAACCGCAGCTGGTTTTCGGAAACTTTGCTTCTTCTTTTTTATTGTTTTCTTCCTGCGTGGTGGCCAAGAGAAGGGATGAGTTCAGACGAAAACTGTAGGTGTTTTTTGGATACAAATTAGATCTGTTGTTCTAGAAAGACCCGAGGGAGTATAACTAGCAATAACGGGATGAACTAAAGCAGAAGAAACCTTAGGCTGAGTATTAGGAAACCGTTCCCAATTGTAAGATTGAGCAGACTGGGATAATCTCCCATTGCTGAGGTCATTTTCCTACAGGACTGGACCAAAAAAACAACAACTTGCAAATATGCTTCGGAAAAGATCCTTAAGTTGGCAGGATGACCGGATGAAGCATCTTGAGGGTAGAATTTAGGCAGCCATTTTCCTCCCTTTGTGTGCTGTCTTCTCAGGACTACGCTGAGATTATGGCTGCCTTGTGGAGATTGCTAGAAATGAGATCTTGCGCTGGCTTCCTGGATGGACCGTAAAAGTTAAAAGCTGTTCACCGTGTGCCTTTTCCTGATTGCATGCGGAGTCTCTGCACTGTAGTGTTGCCAGCTGCATCTGGCACCATCCCGGGAGAAATCGGGGGGTGGGGACAGGTACACTGGCAGTGCAACATCACTTCTTGCCAAAAAACCCCAGACATGACATCATCGTGTTGGGAACCACACTCTAGGACTCGCCCCATACTCTATGGTTAAACTGTTTTTGCACCGGGAGTGAAGTTGTGCATGGCATGGTGTACTGCCCACCATTTCCCTCCTTTGTTTCTCCTGCCAACCTTAGAAGTTCCAGCAGGTAACAGGTATCAGCAGCTGAAGGTCTCCTGCTATAGTAGAAGACCTGGCTTCCCCACTTTACCGGCATTCACTAGAAAAGCTGGCATGATGACCTCGGTGTATTGTGCGTGAATTTCAAACATGGCTGCTATATGGAAGCGTGTCCAGTTAACTCCCAGTTGCGGCTGTGGCGTCTGCACCAGACTTCAGTGGTGAGATTAACAGATGGGAATATATGAAGGAAATCTGCATGGTAGCTGTAGGATCCCTGAGATATTGAGTCTTTGTAAACAACCAATAGAGCCTACCAGATGCAGAAGCTGCAAAAGAACAAGTAACTTGTGTGTTCTCCATTGATTGTGTAGCCTGCTAAAATGCCAGTCTCATCCACAGATGGACCTGTGAGCCATAGAGAGTGTCTGGAACACCTCCACGGAGGAGAGTTGTGTTGCATCATCAGAATATGTCATTTGGATCATCAGAACTCCTTTTTATTGTCCTCATTGGCCCTGCATTCTGCTGGATTTCCATAGCAATGATTTCAGAAGACCCTGTGGGCAGACCTATCTATCTGTCTGTCTGTCTGCCTAAAATAAAATAGGAGCTTAAACCATAGCAGGTGATTTAGAGGTAGGTTTAAGGGATTTTGGGGTAGCCATTAAAATAGTGTTTTAAAAAAAACCCTAAATCTGTAGAACAACAAACAAGCAAGTTAAAATAAGCCCACGCTGCAGTTTTTGTGTCCAACATTTGCAGACTTAACACTCTGCATTAATTCTGCAATTGAAGTGAACCGTGTTGAACTGCTGTTTGTCCAAACATTCTTGCTCTATTCAAAAAAAGGTAATGATTAGATTCATTAAAGTTTTAAAAGAGGCTCTGGTGGGTTGCTCTCGGCATGACCGTAAGCCCCGACTACCTTGAGTAACCATTCTGGATTTGTTTAACAGCAACCATACAGATTAAACATTGTTCCTGATCAGGTCATAAATTGGTGGATAACGTTCTCCCCTGAGGAAATGTAATGCCATATGGAAGGAGGGCTAATGGCCACCTGTCCTACCATACGGACTCTGCCACCCACGTTGATCCCCTTAGAGCACCGAGTGGAGTATGGAGTTCATGAAATTGGCATGTGGGGGTGGAGACTACATGGAAAAATGGTGTACAGGAGTGTACGTGGAACAGAGTTCTTTCTTCCTCTTCCCCACATCTGATGTGCCAGAGGGGGAGCTCCCCATGTGATGTATTCAAAGTCAAAGAAACCTCTGTTTGAGCTTCCCCTGGTGTATCAAAAGGCCAGTTCCTTTGTTGTCATTGGCCCTTTATTTGGGTATTTTCCAGTTTGCACAAATGATCTACTCAGCAGTCTTAATGTGGGAGGAGCAACGTTGTAGCTTTCCTGAACATCGTTTTCCTTTTTTCTCGTGGAGCTTCCTGCTGGGGTGCCGTAGAGTTCCCTTCCTTCATTCCACGCTGTTAGATGTATAGTTGTAGCTTCTGAATTGCCCTATTGATACCTGGCTTCCTTTGACAACTGGCTGACGAAAGCAAAAGGGAGTCGTCCTATGGACTCATTGTGGCCTCGGGGAGGGGTCTTGGTAGCACAGAAGTGTGTGGCTGCCCTGAGCCTGCTTTGGCGGGGAGGGCGGGGTATAAATCGAATAAATAAATAAATAAATAAATAAATAAATAAATAAATAAATAAATATCTGTCCTCTAGCTTTGTAGCACTGACCTGGCTTAGGAGTGCAAGTTTTCTTGCATTGTGGTGTTTAGGGAAAGTGTAGCAATCAAGAGTTCCCACTAAGCTGAGTTAGTGTGAGCTAGCTCACAGTTTTTTAGCCTCCGGCTCAGACATTTTCGTCTTAGCTCAGGAAGGGAAGGCTCCAGAGCAAACTAATTTAGGCAGCAGCCAAATCGCTCGCTCACAACTTTAATGCCAGAAGCTTACAAAGTAGAATTTTTGCTCACAAGACTTCACAGCTTAGAGGGAGCATCGGTAGCAATTGGCCCATTTTCTATATTTTTAACTTGTTAAACTGTGCAAAAATGGACAGACTGTGCAAAAATGGGGGGAAATTAGCATACCTTAGTAAGATTAAAGTCCAGTAGCACCTTAAGGGACCAACAAGATTTTCAGGGTTTAAACTTTTGAGAATCAAATCTTATACCCCCAATATCTTGTTGTTCTCCAAAGTGTTCCTGGATTCGAATCGAGCAGCTCTACCACAGACCAGCAAGGCTACCCTCTGAAACGATCCTTTAGTAAATGGCAAATTTACAATTTTATGGTTTCTGTCTCATTAGCCTGAAACATAAGAACTCAGTCTGTACATGTACTGATTTTACCTCAGAGTTACCTATATTCACAGTGACTTAAATCTTTATGTTGAGAGGCTTTTGTTCCAGTGTTTTCCAAACACTCCAGCAGTTTCTTTGAGTGTTCTCTGACTCTTTTGGTTTCCAGAAGGCTGATGCACTCTTTCCAGTATCCAAACCCCTTCTCTTGAAACACCAGTACTCATCTTGAATTTTTAACTGGCTCTAAAGGACTCCAATGGCAGTTTCTAACCACACCAGACCAGGGATCTCTGCACTCTTCAGTGCTAACTCCTTGTTTGGCTGGATAGGGAATTTTCTCCTCTCTCTGTCCCCTTTCCTTGGCCTGAATGGGAGTCTTCGCCTACTTCCCAAACTTCCTTGCTAACTTTTCCACAGTTCTCCTGCCTGTGTTAAAGTGTTCTCAGTCAGGGCTGAATTCTGAAACTTTGTCTGTTCTCAGCTAGGGCTGAAATCAGACTGAATTCTCCTCAGCATCCAGTTCAGAAGTCATTCTGTGCTCAGCTGACGTTAAGCAATCAGATCTCTTGGAACAGCCTGGTAGGCAAGGCTCTCTGGCTCTATGAAGAATTAACCCTTCACAGTCCTTTATCTGTTTACACAGTGTTTCTAAGCTTTTAAAAACTGCAGTCTTTCACAATGACTGATGAGGGTGAGCTTCTTCAGTTTATTGATACTTATGCTGCACTAACATAATTTGGCTGTACAGTGACAGTAAATGAACGAAGAGAAGGATTATTTTCTTTTTTTAAAGGCTCACAAGAAAAAACTCATACTTTGTACTTCTGTTGGGTTTTATATACAGTGTTTGTTGCAGATGCTGTATCACTATATTCATGAGGGAGAAGGAAACAACAAAGCTCAGAGCTCTCTCTGGTCCTTTCCTTAAAAAAGAAAAGTAACTTTGAGCCTGAATAGATGGTATAAACTAGTAATATTAAAAAAACCCTGCTGGATCAGATCACCAGTCCAACTAGTTACTGTGGCTAGTAGCCACTAATAGACTGGTCCCATGAATCTGTCTATCCCCCCCTTAAAGCTGTCAATGCCCGTGGCCATCACGACATCCTCTGGCAGGGAACTCCGCTTTTCAACCACTTGCCCATCTAGGCCAGCATCCTGTCTCACACGGTGGCCAGCCGCTTCCTCTGGAGGGTCAACCACAGGGCGCAGAGGCCGAGGCCTTCCCCTGATGTTGCCTCCTGGCACCGCTATTCAGAGGTTTACTGTCTCTGGCAGGCAACGTTTTGAACCAAACCCAGACTCTTAGGTCACAAATCCAAGTGGTGGCAGTGGCAGGATTACTTTAGAAGAGTTAACAAATAAATTCACTATCAGCGTAATAAGGCGGGGAAATATTTTTAAGCGATACCAAAGAAAGGGGGCTGCTTCTCAATAAGAGGTCTGGTGGGCAAAGCAGCTGTGTGAAGCACCATGTAGTTGGAGTTATGAATTTTAAAAGATGAGAAATAGCTATAATAGGTAGAGTTGGTATGGTTGTGAACTCCAGCTTGGGGAATTTCTGGAGATACAGGGTGGTGTCTGAGGAGAGAGATGGGCAGGTGTGTGAGGTGATAGAGTCCACCCTCCAAAATGGCCGTTTTCATCTAGGGAGACTGATTAGAAAAGTCTGGAGATTTGTTGTAATTAATGTTCCCAACTTTGGACTGGGAGATGCCTGGAGATTTGGGGTAGAGCTGGTAAGGCCAGGGTTTGGGGAGGTCAGGGGTCAATGCCATAATGTCCACCCTCTAAAGCAGCCGTTTTCTCCAGGGGGATCTGATCTCTGTTGTCTGGAGATGAGTTGTAATCCAGGAGACCTTCAAGCCCCACCTGGAGATTGGCATCCCTAAGTCAGGAAAATTTATGGCTCAGAGACTGAGGTGTTGTGTGGGGTGGGATATCGTGAGACAGAGGAACGATAGCGTCCCCCCTTCTTAATACACAGGCTTATTCTCGGTGTGTTTGCCATAGGCCTTTCCGATTTTCTTCTGCCTACTTCTCGAGACCGTAGCCCACTGGGAAACATTTCTTCCTGGCAACACATCCCTGGGAAAGAAAAAAAAAAAGACTGGAGTGTGTTTGTATGTGTGGGGTTGTGGGGGGGAGAGAAAGAGAAAGAGAACAAGGGCGAACGTCAACAGGAAAAAGCCTATGAGAAGGTGAAAGAGAAGTCCCTTTCTCTGTGTAATCTCCTCTCTCTCAGGGCCTCCCTGTATATTATGTTGCTTTGTTGAATCAAGCTCTCAAGTGTGGGGTTTTCCTCCCCTTAATTGTCAGCGTTTAAAATGCTTAAATGCAAATTTAATAATTTAAAGACCCAACTCTGGGGCTGGTCCCCTGTAAAGAAGCTTACCTATATATCTCGGGGAGTGGGGGGGGGGGGGAGAAGAGGCTAATCTAGTACAATTATTATTTCTTTTCACCTTTGCTTCAGGTACGTGGGGAATGGGGGATAAAGAAACGGAGTCCACCGACTAAATTAGGGTTAATTAGAAGGCCTCCCAAATAGCTGGTGCTTCATCATCAGCAGAACAGCGTGTAAATAAATTTAATTCTCTTCTCCCCCCACCCCACTGAACTCCTCCTCAGGCTTAATTACAGCAGCAACGTTTTATTTCGCCCTCCACCCTCCCTCTTTTCATTAGTGTGGGAGACAGTCAATTATTAGGTTTGTCTGGAAAACGGTCTTTTGAGTGGGTTCCGTTCCCTCCCTTTCTGAGGTGAAAACGGTCTTTTGAGTAGGGCAGACCTGAAGGAACTTTCCAGCAAGTCTTGGAGCCCAATTAAGGACTTTTGGAAGAAGGACAAGGAGCAGCAAGCGCCCGGGCAAATAAAAACATTACTAATGAAAATTCTGGCGAGGCTCTAGTTAATTACGGAAACCGCTTCCCTCTCTTCTCCCCCCCGCCCTCCGTCGCTATTTAGCCCTTCTCAGTTTCTTTGCTGTTACAACTTTGCTTCCCTTGCGACACATGCGGACAGGTGTTTGCGTGTGCATGCCGTGTACGTAAAGATGTTTGGCCTTCGCCAGTGAGCTGGTGGCAGGTGTTGGAATGGCTCAGGCCTTCCCCGTTTACGTACGTCACATTGTTTAGACACTGATGTGGCCATTGCGATCTGGCTACAGGAACTGATAACCATGTCACAACATCTGGGGCATCTTTTCCTCCACGGAGAACAAAGTGGCTTACATGGCTGTCGTTTCCCTACTTTATCCTCACAACGACTCTATGGGGTAGAGCGAAAGAGTCGCCAAAGACCTCTTCATGATACTCGGATGCCTCACTTCCTAATTTGACACTCTTTAGCCACTATACCACACTGGCATCATAGCCCCCCCTCCGCAGCCTTTCTCCAGGAAGTTCAGAATGGCATATCTATGGCCACTCCGTTTTATTTTCACCACAATCTTGTGAGGTAGGTTAGGCTGAGAGAGACTGCTGGCCCCAAGTCACACAGTGATTTTTCGTAGGTTTCTCAACACTGCCTGGATAAATTCCAGGAGATTTTAGGGGCAGTCCCTGCAAGGGCAAAGTTGGGGGAGGATGTGATGTGACTTCCTGGTGATGGCTTAAGTTGTCTCTCCTAGTCTCCGGTCTTTATTATAAAGACTAGGGGAAATTTCTGTATCGCCATTATGTGGAGGCCATTTTGTTCTCTCACTCCTCAATTCCTTGGGGGCGGGAAATTTCAGCTGCGGGTGGGTAGTTCAGTTTCTATACCTTCTGGGTCATACATGGATGGGTGGTAACCAGTGCTGCCTCTAAGCTGTGGAGACTCTCTCAGAACTCTCTCAGCCCCACCTACCTCACAAGCAATGCTCCCTCTAATCTGTGGAGTCCTGTGAGCAAAAATTCTACTTTGTGAGCGACTGGCATCAAAGTTGTGAGCAAGCAATTTGGCTACTGCATAAATTGGTTTGCTCTGGAGCCATCCTTCCTGAGCTAAGACAAAAATGTGTGAGCCGGAGGCTAAAAAAACGTGAGCTAGCTCGCAATAACTCAACTTAGAGGGAACACTGGTGGTAACATTTCTGCGAAAAGGACCCTCTGCATAGAATGCTTCACTGGATGGAATGCCTCCTCTGGTATGTCCTCTGAATTGCATTACACTCTGCAGAAAACAACCTACTGGTGATCCCCAGCCCAAAAGACGTCTGGCTGTCCTCAACCAGGATCTGGGCCTTGTCAGCACTGGCTCCTACCTAGTGGAACTCTCTTGTCAAATAACATCCCCACCCTGCGGGACTTAATGCCGTTCCGCAGGGCTTCTAAGGCAGAGATGTTCCATCAGGCTTTTCGTCGAGGACAGCCACGGGTACCAACCTACCTGGCAATCCTCCCTCCCCTCGTTTCCTCTCTATCTCCCTCGCAAGACAGTGATACAATATGGAGTGATACCATCTGAGAATGTTTTAGTCATATTTTATTTAAACTGTTGGGATTGTTTTTATTAATTTATGAATGTTTTTACTGCTGTTCACCGCCCTGAGCTCTGTATATGCAGGGAAAGGCAGTCTATACATTTAAATTAAAAATAAATAAATTTATTAATTAATTCAAACATGATGTGGAAGCAGCTCCAGATTTGCTGCCGAGTGTGTGCTCAGCAAAGAGCTGCAGCCAACCTCGTCTCCTTGACAAGAGTATTCATTTGCAGACATGTGTTGCATTCACACATGAGTTTTCAGGTATACATTTTAGAAAGAGGTTGTTGGTAGCTATGCTAGTACAAAACAAAATGAAAAAGCAGAAGTCATATATTTTATTTTTATTAGGTAAAGGTAAAGGTTCCCTTGCTCAAAAGCCAGTCGAATCCGACTCTAGGGTTGCGGCGCTCATCTCCGTTTCAAAGCCGAAGAGCCAGCGCTGTCCGAAGACGTTTCCGTGGTCATGTGGCCGGCATGACTAAACACCAAGGCGCACGGAACGCTGTTACCTTTCCACCGAAGTGGTCCCTATTTATCTACTTGCAATTTCTTGCTTTCGAACTGCTAGGCTGGCAGGAGCTGGGACCAGAGATGGGAGCTCACTCCGTCTTGTGGCACCTAGGTCTTGAACTGCTGAACTACTGACCTTCCACAGCCTGCAGTTCAGCGTCTTAACCACTATTAGGGCCAGCCAAAATGATACAAAGTGATGCACAAGCTTTCAAGTTCTCCAGAAATGTGCATCACGCAGGATGGTATTTGGAAAAATTCGTACGCCACCTCTGGAAGCAGACTTTTTTTTTTTTTAATTGTGTGTTTGGGTGGTGGTGGTGAGGGTCATATTTTTCAGTCCATGACATTAAGGCCTCTCTACCAGTGCGTCCCACAAAATGTTTGTAGAATTACCAGCCAATGGCAGGCAACCAGAGGGGGTGCTGCGGACACAGGGGGTGCTGGTGTTGTGTGGCATGATGTGACTTCTGTGGAAAACTGGAAGTGACATCACACTGCTCTAGGAATTTCCAGAAACTCTATGGTTTTGCCTGGAAGTGAAGTCAAGCCATGCGTAGCAGCATCAGTGTTTTTTTTTTTTTTAAGAAATGCTTGTCCCGCTGCCCGAAGGAGCAGCTGAGAAAAGAGAGGGTAGCCAATGGGAAGTCTCCCACCATAGCGGGCAAGCTGACAATCCTGGTAGGATGTGTAGCTGACTTTAGGTTTGGCTAGCTGGTATCAGATCCCTGGCATCCTGGAAAGAAGAAACAAACAAACAAAAAAATTAGAACATCTCAGCTGCTTGAGAACCACGTGGGTTACTAAGTAGGCTATATTTTATACCCCATCAAAAAAAAATAATGTGGTAAATCAGCTGCCTAGGGAGGTGGTGAGCTCCGCCTCACTGACAGTCTTTAAGCAGCATCTGGACAAACACTTGTCAGGGATACTCTAGGCTGATCCTGCATTGAGCAGGGGATTGGACTAGATGGCCTGTATATGGCCCCTTCCAGCTCTGTGAATTAGAGAACTGAGCAGGGAACTGCCCGTTTTAAGATTAAAATTTCAAAAGCCGTGTGACTGTGTGGTGATTGCAGTTAAGGCATAGCTTCCAGGCCCTGGCCTGGTGGAACATGCTCCCACGTGAGATCAGGGCCCTGCGGGACCTCCTGCCGTTCTGCAGAGCCTGTGAAATGGAGCCGTTCCGCCAGGCCTTTGGTTGAGGCGGCGGGCATCCAGTGAAAATGTTGGTCTCCCCTGCTGAAGTCTACCATCTCTATGTGGCCCAGATCATGTAGATCTCGGAGACCTCGCGGCACCAGCTGTGGAGATTGTGGGCACAAACAAACAGAACAGTCTGTTTTAAATTATTGCTCTTAACTGTTTTAATCTGATTATTAATGCAGTCACATTGTATTAATGCGTTTATACGTTGTGATGCCAAAGGGCCCTGTGATCCACCCTGAGCCCACCGGTGGGGAAGGTAGAACATAAATCCCAAAAGCAAATTAATTAAATAAATAAATGCCATTAATATATACCGCAGGATCTGATTCTTGGAGGTTAATAGAAAGTAGAGTCTTCAAAGGAGGCTAGTTTTAATGAACTACCACTTAGGATGTTTTTTTTTCAGGGGGAGGGCTATCCAAAGAGTAAATGCACTGAGTTTTGCCCACACGTTAACATCTCTTAACAGACTCTTGGCTGGAAATTGGCTTGATTTCCGAGTCATGATTTAAACATGAACTGACCTTCGATGGGGGGACCTGGAGTCTAAGCCTTAATGCATCCTTGCAATTTTCTGTTGCCTTTTGGTCCCTTCATCTGCCACGCACATAATTCCTTCATAACAAGTGGCTTTTCAGAAGATGTATACTGCTGACAGCTAATATAGAATTATTGCCCCTGAATGCATTTTTGTAATTACTTCCCAGAGATCTGTCTTTGTGTTTAGAAGACATTTCGCACTTTAGTAACATTAGTGTTTAGGGAGAGCATAAGCGGTAATTGCAAGTGGAGGGTTTTTTCCTCCCCCCCCATGAAAATAAACCTAAAAATTGCTAAAAGCAGATGCTCAAAGTTGTTTAGAGACAGAGAGGAATTTACTCGGTGTGTTATACGTGGGCGTGTGAATCCCAACTTTTAATAACCTTTCAATAATGAACTTAAAAGAAACAAACAAGAAAAAGGAGCAATCGAGATCCAAAAAGAAACGGCTTCCTAATTCTTAAGCAATAAGGAAAGGAAGAGCTGATTAAAAATGACATGGTACCGGTGGTGAAAATAAAGAAATTTAATCTGAGCACTCCTATAGGAGATTTCGGCTCTAATGGAAAATAAAATGACTCGCGGTTTGATCAGTGAAAAAAAAAAATTAGCAGCGTTTAATAAGGGTTTCTACTTACTTGTTAATGAAAAAGTGCTACGAGAGGGTTGGAAGCTGGGAAAGTTGAGAAGACACAGGAATATATCTCTGCATGCACAAGCAGGTACATGGGGGGGGGCACCCCATTCAGAAGGGTCCTTCATACTCTGGGAGGGGATGGGGTCTGGGTAGTTAAAACATCTGCTCTGTATATGTATGTATTCATTTTTTAAAATATGCTTCCTTTCCACCCAAATAGGGTCCCCAAGGTGGGGCTGTGGCTCAGTTTAAGAGAATCATAGAATGTTAGAGTTGGAAGGGACCTTGCAGGTCATCTAGTCCAACCCCCTGCACTCCGCAGGAGCGTAGCCAAAAGATAGCCCCACATACCTACAACATACGCAAAAGATGGTTATCCAGCCTCCTCTTGAAAACGTCCAGGGAAGGAGTATCCACCACCTCCCGAGGCAGACTGTTCCACTGCTCAACCACTCTTACAGTTAGGAAGTTTCTCCTGATATCTAGCCGGTAACAACTCCCTTGTAATTTCCACCCATTAGATCTAGTCTTGCAATCCGGAGCAAGAGAGAATAGATCTGCTCCATCTTTTACATGACAGCCCTTTAAATACTTGAAGACTGCAATCATGTCCCCTCTAAGTCTTCTCTTTCCCAGGCTAAACATACCCAACTCTTTCAGCCTTTCCTCATAAGACTTGGATTCAAACCCTCTCACCATCCTGGTTGCCCTCTTCTGGACACGCTCGAGCTTGTCAACATCCTTCCTAAAGTGTGGTGCCCAAAACTGGACACAGGACTCCAGGTGAGGCCTGACCATAGCAGAATAGAGTGGAACTACCACTTCCCATGATCTGGACACAGTGCTTCTGTTACTGCATCCTAAGATTGCATCCTAAGATTGCCAAGCCTCTGCTTGGCATGCAGAAAGTCTCAGGTTCGATCCTCGGCATCTCCAGTTAAGAGGACCAGGCAGTAGGTGATGTGAAAGACCTCAGCCTGAGACCTGGGAGAGCCACTGCCAGTCTGAGCGGACAATACTGACCTTGATGGACCAGTGGTTTGATTCAGTATCATGTAGCTTCATATATGTTAAGTATGAACATAAAAACATTTGGGCATTAAAACAGCATCTGAGATAATGTATAAAATAATTCAGTAAAAACATATAAACACATAAATACGCAACACCAATACCAGGCCAATAACACTTACTGGGGGCATGCAAACAAAATAGCAGCAGCAACAACAAGTTGTGTTGGGAAGGTATGAGCGATCATTCAGTGATTCTCTTGGGTGACGAGCACTGAATTATCTGCCAACTCCTATTCCGGCATCTATTTAAAACATGGCAGGAAATATGGATGACCATTTTATTCTACACAAAATATAATCATGTTTTTTGAGCTGTGGTGGCTCAAGTGGTTAAGACGCTGAACTGCAGGTTGTGGAAGGTCAGTAGTTCAGCAGTTCGAGACCCAAGTGGCCACATGACGGAGTGAGCTCTTGTCTCTAGTTCCAGCTCCTGCCAACCTAGCAGTTCGAAAGCAAGAAATTGCAAGTAGATAAATAGGTATCATTTCGGTGGGAAGGTAACAGTGTTCCGTGCTCCTTGGTGTTTAGTCATGCCGGCCACATGACCATAGAAACGTCTTTGGACAGCGCTGGCTCTTCGGCTTTGAAATGGAGATGAGCACTGCAACCCTAGAGTCGGATTCGACTGGCTTTCGAGCAAGGGAACCTTTACCTTTACCTTTTTAAGCAGATGATAGTCTGTATTATCCTATCATGTGGGGTAGAGTATTTACCCTTCCTTTACATTCCCAGGTTCTGATCAGATGCTGATGAAATCCTGCTTTTCCTTGTCTGGGCAATATTAATATAGACAACCAGTTAATTAAATAGTTATAAGCACACTAAGGGAAGTATCACTTGGTAAACGGTTATCTGAATCCACCCGTGGGTTAGTCAGTTCTCCTCTCCATACCCAGAACATGGTTGTATTTCCTTAAGGGTTTTAGGACAGAGATAAAAGTTCAGATACTTTAAAAAGGGTTATAGATAATGTCGAATTGTAGGATAAACAGTTCTACAATATAGGCATACCTCTGTTTGAGTTGACATGGAGCCTCAAACTCATCCCGACTCAGCATCCGAAGTGTGTGGAACAAAGGGCAGGTGTGACTATTTTACTTTTTAAGAACTGAAAAGTAAGTTGCGTCCATATTGCCTCTTGAAGCGAGTTAATGGCCCAGTTCCTGCTCTTGGAGGAGGGAAAATGTCGGTGGGCAGAAAGAGCAATTAGCAAAAAGTTTTGGGGTATCAGTGTTCTGACGCACAACATATGTCTTTTTGAAATGTGTTTGTTTCCGCATAAAAAGTTCTTTTTTCAGAACAAAAAGAGTTCTCGGTACATGTTCGCCAAGGCATTTCAACAATTTATGCTGTCATCTACACAGTATTGCAACTAGCATATAGGATCAGAATGCACCAAGAAGTAATATTGCTTCTGATTGGTAATTTTTTAAAGGTTTTTATTGAAAATTTAACACCAAATAGAGTGACAATAAACTGCCATAAACATATGAGACCATAGAAAATAATCAGGTACCAATAAATTAACATATTAGAACATCTATAACACACTTCTGATTGAAAAGGTCAATAAAATTTAAAACAGGGTACCAAAAATTATAATAATCAAGAGAGGCAGAGTAAGGGTCTTTATTTGAGGTCTGTATCAGTATCCTTTCCATTGTGCAATAATCCCATGTGTTCCCGTACCATCTCTCAAGAATTGGGAGTGAGGGAGATTTCCAGGAGGAGGCGATTGCAGACCTCGCAGCGGCACATAATGTAGAAACCAAATCTTTCTTAACTCGGGGGTAATTAAGAAGAGACGCAGTAGAAAACAGGCAAGGGAAGAATAGAAGAGAAGAGAGTTGCAGCTGTCTGTGTTTTGAACTTTCTCGAGGCCTAAAGACTCCAGGACTCACACTGACACACACAGTACCTTTCTCCATTGACCACTGGTTTGCCGGCCTTTAACCAGAAATTCCAAATTGTTCCTCCTCAGTCTCTGAAGATTGGTTATGACACCTAGGAACTTGTTTTCTGTTCTTGATATGCTCTTAACAGTCTGTCAAGTCCTGATAATTGTGTACTTCAAGCATGTGTTCAGAGGCACAACTGAGAGCACTTACTAAACAGTTTACGCTAATTTGCAGGATGCTTCAGAACCATCAAGATGGCCATTTTGGGTTTTGATAAAGGAACGGCTAAGATGCAAACGAAACCGAGCCACATCTCCCAGCATTAGTTCCTCATTATTCTGTGTGATTCGGTAAACATAAAACAAAATGGCAGCTGGATGGTGACCAATAACTACAAGGAAAACCTTGACCAAACCACCAATTTGCCATCTTGTTGGATGTTTGTGTTATTTCTAAAACATTTGGCATGTTATTCCTGGGCAGGAAAGACTTGGTTGATGAATTTAGTGTATCAAATGTCTTCTAGTTTAATTTAAAGGCTTACCTAAATGACTGGCTGCTTAATAACCCTGATTCCAAATGAATTGAGTTGTGTTGTTGGTGGAGCGTTTGGTCCTCCCAGGAAAATGCAGTCTGGCTTTACTATTGTTTCGCAGATTTAGCCAGCAAAGAGTTCTTCCTCCCCTCTCTTCGGGGCTCCACTCAGTTTGCTCTCCTGTTCCATCTGCTGTCAGAATCGTACAAATGACAGCTCGGAGAGGTTAGAATGGCCGTAGCCCTAGGAGGTCACGAGGAGGTAACAATATACAATTTTCCATGGTTCAAGGGTAGCCTTATCCTACTGTTCTTCATTACAGTACTGCAGTGAGATCAATTTTATTAAGTTGTAAGTCTTAGGAAGCCAACACCATTAACTACGTGCCGGACCAAATAATTTTTTTTTTTATGTTTGTGTATTGCAGTTGTGGGGTTTTCCCCCCTTTCCACTTGTTGTTGCGACAGAGATAGAGACACAGAGAGAGAAAGGATTTTATTCAATGCATGGAATTTTAAGGACTGTTTCCTGCAAGGTGGATGTGACTTTCGTATAGGGAAAACAATATGCATTCCAGGTGTACGCTGATATGTGGGCAGAATGTACCTGCATGCTTTGTGTAATGATTTTTTTTGTGATTGTACATCCTCTACTTGCTATTGATAATTAAGGCTATTGCTTAGCCCAATGGACTTCAGCCATAGCTGACCCTGAACTCAGCAGTAATCCCAACCCGTATGGTCTTTTGTCTCTTTAGATGTGGTCTCTTTTTAAACTCTCGGCTTGCTGATTTCCCCCTGAAATATGGTTGTGATGGTTCTGCTGCAGCTAGGGTTGCCAGGTCTTACCTCCTTGCCAATGGGAATGGGAGGGAGCCATTCTGGGGTGGGAGGTGCTGTGCATGATGTCCCTGACATGATGATGTCACGGGGAAATGATGTCATCATGTTGAGGACGTGGCATGTTGATGCTCTGGTATTGAGCAAAATACCAGAGTGTCGCCGTGTGACATCCCCGATGTGATGATGTCACTTCCGTGTGATGACGTCACTTAGGGGCGTCACACCGAGTCATGGCTATTGGGGGCAGGGCTTCCCCCTGATGGCCAGCTGGCTGGTGGTGGGCAGGAGCCTGCAAAATTGACGGATCCTCCACTCCTATCTGGGCGCTGGCAACCCTAGCTGCAGCCCACCATGGGGGATATCCTGACCCAGTTGTTGAAGACCAGTGGTTTAGATCGGGGGTCCCCAATGTGGTGCCCACCAAGACCTTTCCTGGTGACCACCAAGCGTTTTTTAGAAAATGTGTGTGGCCAGGTGGGGCTTTTACCCAGCAATGTTTCTGACTGGCCATTGGAGATTTGATTGGCTGCAGAGGTTTTTAAAGATGTTGCTTCGGCGGCAGCTTCCACTATAGCACAAGGACCTTTACTGTGTGACTGAACGTAGGCTGTGGCAGTGGTTTTGTGGCTGGCTACACCTCATGCAGCAGCAGCAGCAGCAGAAGAAGATATTGGATTTATACCCCGCCCTTCACTCAGAGTCTCAGAGCGGCTTAAAAACTCCTTTCCGTTCCCCTCCACACAACAGACACCCTGTGAGGTAGGTGGGGCTGAGAGAACTCTGACAGAAACTGTTCTTTCAAGGACAGCTCTGACAGAACTATGGCTTGCCTAAGGTCATCCAGCAGGTGCAAGTGGAGGAGTGGGGGAATCAAACCCGGTTCTCCCAGATAAGAGTCCACGCACTTAACCACTACACCAAATTGGCAGCCATTTTATGGCAGCCATTTTGTGGCTGCAGCCAGTGTGCTAGATCAGAATTCCAGATGTGTCAACAAGATCAAAAAGGCTGGGAACTCCTGGTTGAGATACTTGTCATCTGTGGATAACAAAGGGAATTTTTGATAATGCATTCAGCTGGAAGCCCAAGGTTGTTGGAAGATAAAATGGAAGAAGGGTGAGCCCTGAATGACATCCTGAACTCCTTTGAGGAACAGCAGGATAAATATCCAATAGATAGGTTGATGGAAAGATGTATAACAAGCCAGTGGCTAAAATCATGCCAGATTTTTTGTCTCTTTTTCATGCTATTTGTTTCACACCAGGTTTTGACTCCTCCCCTCCAACTGGCCCCATAAAAGTTTCCCCTTACCATTTTCCATCACTTATCTGTCTGAGAAAGCGGGCTTTGACCCATGAAAGCCCATATTGAAATGAACGTTGTTAGTCCTTAAGGTGCCGCTAGATTTTTGTTTTATTTGGCAGTCATTTAGCCCAAGGTTGTTGTTGGAAGATAAAATGATGGAAGGGTGAGCCATTTTATCTTCTGCAATCTGTGATAAAGGCTTCATTAACCAAAGAAGTCCTACGACAAATGTGTGGGACTGCTCTGTTCGGTAGCAGTGCCACTGATAACTGCAACAACCTTCTGAGATTAAACACTGATATTTAAAGGAGGTTTCAGCATGTGCCATGGGCTACCACAGGGAGAACATTGGACATGCACAACCTCTGGGTATGCACCAAAAGTCAGTGTGGTGTAGGGGTTTAGGGTTTCAGACTAATATCTTGAAGACCCAGGTTCAAATCCCCGCTCCACTGTGTGAGCTTGCCAGTAGACCAGCCCAACGCTAACAACTGGCAGGAAATTTTGGAGATGGGAACATGAAAATTGATGTTGTTTTGATGCAGTGATGTAACTTAGGCACAAACCTGAAAGTGAGATCATCGTGTCGGGATGATGCTCTAGATTTCCACCAAACCACTGTGGTTAAAACCATAGAGTTTCAGAGAATCCTAAACTGCTGTTACAATGTGATGATGTCACTTCTGGGCTCACACTGGAAGCCATGTTGCAGTGATGCTGACCCCCTCCCCATTTCCCCCACTGCCCTGTTAAGCAGAGGCAAGGAACAGAGGCTGTTGGGCAGGAAACCTCCTTCTGGAGTGGGAGAGCTGGCAGCGCCACTAGCAATGGGAAAAAATTAAGCTATCTCTGAATTGCTGAGTAGTTTTCATGATAAAAATAGTTTAGAAATTGCTAATAGAAATAGTTCCTTTGAATAAATTTGCCCAAGTTGGGGGGGGGGTGTCTATTGTTAATGGTTCGGTTCCAGAAATGGTTGACCGTAAGTTTTCCATTAGCAGCCGGTACAGGGTTCAGATGGCAGTTCTTTAAATTGAATTTATATACTCGGACTCTTTTTATAGGTTTCAGCCTTATAAAACTGGCGGGTTGGCATTGTGATTTATTAACTATCAACTCTACGGGACATGCGAGCTTTAAAGAGATTGAATCCGGCGTTAATGCTCGTGATTTGCGTCTGGAATGCGAGGACGGTCTAAAGGCACAACCAGTAAATACGAAAAAAAATGGGATGTGGGGATGAGACTGCAGTTATTGGAGGGAACCTGGCACAGTCTTCAATGGGGCTGGTTATTAAATAGATAGCAGTTCAAAGCCGTATAGGGCTTGTTCCTTCCATTGCTTTCCTATAGTCTGTTTTTACTGAAATGAAGGAGGAGGGAGACTATAAAAGCACAAAGGTGTGGAAAGCGAGCACTTTGTTTGAATAAGCATCAGTTCAATTATTAGAGGGTTGTGTGAAAAGTAGACACCCCCCTTTCTTTTCCAAATGCTTGGGCCACTGACAGGCTTTTAACGGCTGGGGATTATAATAGGAGGTTTCTGTAGCTAATAGGCTGATGCTACTGTGACAGTTGTTGACTTTGGAAATGTTGTGTTGATTTAAACATTGAGAGATCCTATGATACTCTAAAAGCTTACGCATTGATTTTTAATATTTCCCTCTCTATCCAAAGGGTGCGGCATGCTGTGACTTCTCTTCAGAAACAGTACAATTTCCCCCTCCCTTCCTATTAGCAGATTTATGCTAGCTTGCACAGCACAACGCATTGGGTGAAATCTGGTTTTCGGTGGCTGGTGTTAATTGAACCCTGCCAGTGATGCACCACAAGGGTCATGCCTCTCGTGAAGTAAACTACATATCTTTATTTTGTTCTTACTTGCCCGCGTCGATCAACACTAATCGTCTTTCCAGTCTCAGACAAGGGCACAATTTTGTTGATTATTTGTGTTTTTTTAAGGGATTATAAAATGGCAACTGGGAGGGGAGACGACATGGTATAGTGCAGGGGTGTCAAACATGCGGCCCGGGGGCTGAATCAGGCCCCCGGAGGGCTTCCATCAGGCCCACAGTGGAACTGGCCATCTCCTGCTTCTAGTTCTGCTGCTGCTGCTGCTGCATCATAGCTTGCTTCGCCAGACTCTCTTAATCACTCGGCCATCTCATGTTTTAACCTGGATCCTTGACTCAGTACTCTGAGCATGAGGTTTCTGTGGTGAATGTCCATAAATCAAAAGTAGGTTTGCAGCTTACAGAGCTAATGTTTTAAGCATGTTTTTATTTTAAGTAAAAAAAAATCTTTGTGTTTGTGTCCTTTATAAAGTTTATATCATACATTTTATGACACACGTGGTCCGGCCCAACAAGGTCTCATTTATGTCAGATCCAGCCCTCATAACAAATGAGTTTGACAACCTTGGTATAGTCCAATCTTGTCAAATCTTGGACGCTAAGCTGGGTCCCTATTTGGAAGGGAGACCACCAGGAGAAGCTCTGCAGAGGAAGGCAATGGCAAACCACCTCTGTTACTTACTTGCCTTGGAAGTCCCTTGCTGGGGTCACTGTAAGTTGGCTGCAACTTGGTGGCCCTTTACTGTTAAAATCCTCGTTTACAATTAAGGGCTGCGATCATAGGCACAATTAGACCCAACATAGGTGTGAATGCCGGGCAGATTTAAAGGGCACAATCAGACAACAACATCTGGGAAGTGCCCCGTAGCTGTCAGCAACCCATTCTGTTCCACCGCAGAAGTGGAATTAAAAGACACTGGAGAAAATCCAGTAGTAAACGGGTCGTGACGGGCCACGGATGGACTTTCCCTTGTCTGATCACTCCAGCGCACTCTCATGACATCGGGATGGTTTAATCAGGCCATCCTGACCCCGTGCTGTTGTTTCCCCCCTTCGCAGTCTGCACATCATCGCAAACCCCATAGGGAGCCCTCGGTGCGGAGGTGTGATTTCATCGATCCCCTGTTTAAGTGCAAGGGGGAAAAATAGCACAAAACCCCCCTGACTCAGCCACAGTTGCGTCTGATCACACACTGACGGACTGCACCCACAGCTTCAAAGGGAGGTGTGACCATGCAACTGCGGGTCAAATTCCTCCAGAAGAAATAGCCTCGCTCCCCTCCCCTTTTTCTGGCTCGTGTGACCGCAACCAAGAATACTTTTACTCCGTGCTAACACTGGCTTAAGGGCTTTTTGTGTGGACTTTGGGAAGGGCTGGGGATTGTTACTTGAGGCTGATAGTACTGGCACTAACCCTCAGCAAGGGCTAGGGTTGCCAGCCTCCTGGTGAGACCTGGAATTCTCCCAGAATTACAACCAATCTCCAGATGACAGAGATCAGTTCCCCTGGGAAAAAAATGGATGGATTTGATGGCATCATGTTCCTGCTGAGTTCCCTGCCCTCCCCAAACTGCACCTTCCCCAAGCTCTGTCCCCAAATCTCTAGGAATTTCCCAACCCAGAGTTGGCAGTCCTGAAGTCCCCCATTCTTAGTAGAGATCAGGTTGAAGGAGTACATGCGCAGACAAAGGAATCTTTCACGGCACTTTCTCCGACCTGGGATAATCTATGCAACGTGAGAGGGATTATGTAGTTAGGGTGGTGGGCTGTTTATCATTCTTAGGTTCTCAGCAAATGCCTGATACCTTCTTCCTTCGATACGTACATGTTTGTTTTGTAGTTTAAGATAAATATGAAGACTTGGATGCTCAATATGCTCCTTTTAATGTCTTCAAAATGAAACACATATGCGGCAAAGCTGTGAAGCAAACCTGAGTCCTTTTCAGATGTTACAATTGAGTGAAGCAGGACCTCTAGTCCTAACCCACCGCCGTTACACCGCCGCCGTTACACCGCCGTTACACATTCTACCGCCGCCATCCCATCACGGATAACCCACTGCCATCTTTTGGTGCTGGGTGACCCTGGTGGAGAGGGGACAGGCTAGCAGCATGCATCCAGGACTGCCCCATCTTGGTTTTATCTGTTGTATAAGTCGCTGTTGTTGTGGTATGTGTGATTTTATGCTTTTATTTGTTTGATACTGTTTTTATATCGTGTAAATTGGCATTATGCCCTATTGTTAGCCGCCCTGAGCCTTCGGGGAGGGCGGGATACAAATCGAAAAATAAATAAATAAATAAATAACCATATGAGTGGCTGCCATGTTGCACAAACAGGGACAATGTGTATTTTTACTATGTGTGTACAACCTTGATGTGCCTGAGTTGAAACCCTGAGAAATCCATTGGTCCATTCCTGATAAATGTGTGGGTTTCACCTGTTTACACAACGTGGTGATGGGGCATACTGGAATGATCTATGTGTAGCTGGTGGGCTCCTCCTGACATAGCAGGCTATAACAGTTGGTGTAGTGGTTATGAATGCAGACTCTAATCTGGAAAAACTGGGTTTGATTCCTCACACATGCAGCTGCTGGTATGACCTTGGGTTAGTTATGAGTTCTCTCAGAGCTGTTCTCTCACGAGCAGTTCTTAAAAGCCCCACCTGCCTCACAGGGTGTCTGTTGTGGGGAGGGGAAGGGGAAAGGAGATTGTAAGCCACTCTGAGACTCCTTCGTGTAGTGAAGGGTGTGGTATAAATCCAATTTCTTCCTCTTTCTCCAAAAAGGCCTGTAGCAGAGGTCCCCCACCCTTTCTGAGCCTGTGGGCAGTTTGGGAATTCTGACACAGCATGGTGGGCACAGCCACAAAATGGCAGTCACAAAATGGCTGCCATGGGAGACAGAGCCAGCTGTGCAGCGGCTGCCACAGGTTGCCTTCAGTTGCATAACGAAGATCCTTTTGCTGTGGTAGCAGCTGCTGCCAAAGCAGCATTTTTTAAAAAAAATCTCCCAGCCAATCAAATCTCCAGTGGCCCATCAGAAGCCTTGTTAGGCAAAAGTCCCACCTGACCCTGCTCACTTTCTAAGAACACTTGGTGGGTGCCAGGAAAGATGTCACCATGCACCAGGGCACCCACGGGCTCCATGCTGGGGACCCCTGACTTACAGTTAGCAAGCTTTCATATAGAGAGACTGACCTTTGTTTGCCTGTATCTGGACCAATGTCGTTATAGTCAACTCTGGGGGAAGAGGTCATAGTGTTGATGTGGATGGTGGTAGTAAATCGCAAAGGAGGTTTCAGAAAGGCAGGTGGTTTTTAACCCCCATATGTGTAGATTCAGGGCTCTTTTTGTAGCAGGAACTCCTCTGCATATTAGGCGACACACCCCTCATGTAGCCAATCCTCCAAGAGCTTACAGTAGCCCCTGTAAGAAGAGCTCTGTAAGCTCTTGGAGGATTGGGTACACGAGGGGTGTGTCACCTAATATGCAAAGAAGTTCCTGCTACAAGAAGAGCCATGTGTAGATTTATAGTAGGAGTCCTTCCCTGATTAATTGTGTGGGCAGCGTCTGTCCATGCGGCCAAGTCCAGTGTTGCTCCTGCTGTGTTTGGTCACCTGGAGTAGTTGTAAGTCGGCGTGTCAGTGTGGACAGGGTTGTAACTGGGGCTTCAGGATGCTAAATGAGGCCGGTTGTGGCTGCCCCACGTTCTTTTTGTCATGATTGCGTTTCCCTGTGAACCAACCCGAGATATTATTCAATTTGTTAAGCTCATTAAGATTGGTGTGATTCTTACAGCCTTTTTAAGGTCCTTTGAATTCTGCAAAAGTCTCTTTCCCTCTTTTCCTAGGAGACTTAACATTTGCATGAAAACTATTTTCTGGGTAGGGGGAAAAAAGATTAAGAACTGAAACATGGTATGTTAGTTTTTATTAGCAGGCATTAATTAAATACCGTCAGTTTTCTGAATACTGTAAATGATCTGAGATAGTGTGAATGCTGGATTGTGTTGTCTGTAAATGATGAAATAAGAGGCTTCTGTGTTGCAGCCGTTTAACTGAGCTTTGCATGCAAAGAAGATTAGAGACTGTATTTAGGAGGAGACCAAACCAAGAAGGGCCCATGGTTCGGCGATAGAACAGCTGCTCTGTATGCAGAAGGTCCCAGGTTCAGTCCTTGGCATCCCCAGTTAAAAGGGAAAGACCTTTATCTAAGACTCTGCAGAGCCACTGCCAGCCAGAGTAGACAATACTGACCTTGGTGAGTCAGAGGTCTGACTCAGTAGAAGGCAGCCTCATTTAAGGAGGGGCTGTGGCTGAGTGGTGGAGCAGATGCTTTGCCTGCAGAAAATTACAGGTTCATTCCCCAGTGTTTCCAGTTAAAAGGACCAGGAAGTATTTGACATGAAAGACCCTGGAAGAATGAAAGGAGCTTTGACTCTGGGAATCTCATGTCCCTAAAACCATGTTATCCCTAAAAGCTCATACCCCTAAAAAAAATATGATGAAGGGAGGTTCTGAAAAGCTCATACAGCTAAAATCTTGCTGGTTTCCAGGGTGCTACTGGACCTAAATCCAGCTGCAACTCAGAGTAGACAGTACAGATCTTGGTGGGTCAGAGGTCTGGCTTAGTAGAAGACAGCTTCAGGAGAAGGGGAATACGAATTTTTGAGGTACATGCCAAATTTTCGAGGCAGGTCGAAATGAACAAACAACCCTCTCTATCATTTAGATAGGGGGAATCATAACAAAAGAGCCTTAGCATATGCAGGTTGTTTCCCGTAAAAACTTTGCACAGTCCAAACTTATTCCGAGTCTCTTCTTGCTGGCAGGAGGCCTGGGAGGAGAGCTGGAGAATGAGACGAGGGAGATCCGGGCTTTGGAGGAGAGGAACAGCGTTACCAGCCAGGAAGAGAGAAATGAGGAAGATGAAGACATGGAGGACGAGTCAATTTACACCTGCGATAACTGTCAGCAGGACTTCGATTCGCTGGCAGACCTGACCGATCACAGGGCACACAACTGTCCTGGAGGTAATGTTAAACTAGCTTTACAATTCTGACAGGTGGTTAGCTGGGTAATTGGACATAGCAACAGCTTGGGGCCTCGAGTGAGATTAAAGAATTAATAATGTAATTTTACAGTTAATGTAATTTTATTGTGGTGCCTTGGGTAGTCTTTGTTCACTTCTTCTTTAATAAAATTAAAATAAAAAGCAACTTTGGTTTTCCCCCCCCACTTACAATTCTGACAGTAATTATATTACTTTTTTTAAAAAAAATACCCTTCATGTTGTTTTTATCTTTTTATAAGCAATAAACTTCTAGGCAGCTTCCCCGTTCAACTCTCCCCCTCCCCAGCCACTTCCCATAATTCCACCGTTGTTCGGTAAAATTACTTATAAGCATTCGAAGTGCTGTGAATTGATGTAAGGTGTTTTTGAGCCCCAGGGGTGAATGCAGTTATTTCTAAGGCAAGCATAGTTGGAAATAGGTGTGTATTTGTTTTCCAGATGCCTGACAACTTTGGTGCCATCTTCTAGGAAACTGAAATAATGTTAACAGAAGTTGTAGGGAGGGTATCGGGGGCTCCATTACTATCAAGAAGGTCCAATGTGAGGTCCTGCAGATCCTGTTCTGTTTCTCTGGGTTCAGGGCAGAATATCGGCCTGGCAACTGGGAAGAGAAGATTTCTCCTCTCTGCCCAGCATGTTGATGGGTACAAATCCTATCCCCAGGATATGGAATTTTTAGAAGCATATGCAGCATGTGACTAGGTGTACCTCTCCACTCCAGGTCTGTTTGCAATGACTGGTGGAGTATCTGAACAAAGTTTGAGTCCAGTGGCATCTTTAAGACCAACAGAGTTTTATTCAAGGTGTAAGCTTTCATGTGCAAAGCACACTTCTTCAGATACCGAGTTCAGAAGCCAGAGAAAAACACTGTATATGGAATGATGGTAGTTTAGGCTGGAGAAGTAACAGTAGCCATATTGCCTGGTGGAGACGCCTTCTCTTGCCTTATGAGAGTTGGCATTCTCGTGGGAGGAGGGGTTGCCTGGGAGGCAACCTAATACTACATCTTTTGCATTCTTCAGCAGCAGTGTACCGCTTACATGTTCATTATGATTTAGCTTTGCCTTTGTAGTCTGTGGCTTGGCTCACTTGCTTCGGCCATCTGAAGATACCTCTATATATCTCGTTATTTTCTGCTCTCAGCGTGTGACAGGCTTAGAGAACAAACCTGAACTGGTCTCCTCAGCATCCTACTCAACTCTATTCACTGGGTCCTAGTCCCAGGAAAATGTTCTTAGGGTTGCACTGGCAGTGCCCAACCAAATGTGACATTGGCTGTTCCATGAAAGAAGATCCCAGTGGCGTTCTGCCTTTCAGTACCAGGTACCTGGAGGCTTAATTTGAAGCGGGACTGCAGCTCGAAGGGAAGGTTCTTGCCCCCCGCCCATGCACCATTTTTGCAACTTGAAACGACCCTACACAACTCGTATTTGTTTGTGGGGAGGGCGGGGTAGAAAAGTAAATAATAAATAAATAAATAAATATTTGGGGGGAACACGCAGGTACTGACATAGGTAAATAGGCCAGTAGGTCAAATGACTGCTCCATGGGGCAATTTTAAACCAGGAAGACAACACAAGAGGAAGGTGCCCGCCCCCCCCCCGGGTCCTACTTTTCAAAAGGAAGAAAAGATGGGAGCTTCATTTATGGAACTCCCAGCTTAACGTCTGCTTTGATTTTCATAGTGTGCGTTGTGTCGTCTTTACCCTACAACTAGGATTGCCAAACTCCAGGTGGGTGCTGGAAATTCCCGGAATTACAGATGATCTTCAGACTACAGAGATGGGTTCCCCTGGAGGAAATGGCAGTTTTGAAGGGTGGACTCCATGGCATCACAACCCTGCCAGTTTGGTGTAGTGGTTAAGTGCATGGACTCTTATCTGGGAGAACCGGGTTTGATTCCCCACTCCTCCACTTGCACCTGCTGATGTGACCTTGGGTCAGTCACAAGCTCTGGCACAGCTGTTCTCTCAAGGACAGTTTGTGTTAGAGCTCTCTCAGCCCCGCCTACCTCACAGGGTGTCTGTTGTGGGGAGGGGAAGGGAAAGGAGTTTGTAAGCCGCTCTGAGACACCTTTGGGCAGTGAAGGGCGGGGTATAAATCCAATCTCTTCTTCTTCTCTGCTAGTTCCCCATTGGGGAAGAACAGTAGGGCATGAATTTCTAACACGGAGAGGATTGCAGTTTAATTTCGTTGTACTATGTACAATGACAATAAAGTATATTATTATTATAAATCGAAAATTAGATATAGGACTCTAGGCGCAACCCCCTTCCTCCTCAAAAAGAGGAGACACGAGATTAAACACCCATGGCCATACCTGTGATGCTCTTGTTTTGCCCATTATCAGCTATGTGTGGTGGACAGGGAATGTGCTTTTGTGCTTTTCTGGTGTATCATAAGACTTTTCAGCCCGTTCAGTCTGAAGTGCACTGGAGCTTTCATATTAGAAAGGGAGAAAGCGTCGAAGACTGTATTGGAACATGTAATGGGATGGAAAACAGTGTCTCTAAGTTGCTAATCTACAAATTTTTGTGAATTTCCCTCCTCTTTGTAAGGCCTTGTATGACACACTTGAGTTTTACAATGCATAGCATTCGGCAAGTCAGTTTTCCCTTTCTCTGCTTAAGGCAGCTAAGTGTCCTGTGCAGGTCCAGATCAATATAGGTATTTATTTGTGTTGATAATGTTGCAATTGCAGATAATATAATATAACTAATGACTTCCTCAGGGATGCTGAAGTTTAGAAGACCCTGCAGCTCGGGAGCTGTGCAAGAGCGTAGGCTGTAACACTGAAGAATAGGATAAACCACCTACTTCCTTGGAATCCCTTAGAAATTCATTATGGCACACTAAAGTTTTATAATGCATGTCAAACCGGCTGCCTTGACACTGCTTGAAGTTAACCTCCGCTTTAGCCTCCCCTCTTCATCTGGTTGAGACTTTCCTTCTTTCAGAACGAAAACAAGACCTTTCTTATTTTCTTAAATTTAATTCTGTTCAGATTTTTATATCCATAACCATTAAGCTTCCACATGCTTCTTTGATACGCTGTGGCAGTATCTTGCTATGGTACATGGAATTGGAGTGCATTTACAAACATTGTACAAGTCAGTCAACACATTTTACTAGCCCATGAAAAGTTTTATACAGCCCACATGCTCTTATATGTTAGACATTTGTGGCACACTGATGGCCTGAACGGGGATAAAATGAGAACATACGGTTGCTCCTTCCCCTAGCTTGATATTTCAAATTTCTGTAATGTTTGTGTTGTGTCAATAGATGTCGCTGTAATGAGGCACAAAATGATAAATGTAAGTTCAAGCCTACACTCAAGAGCATTTAGATTCCAAAACTACTATTCCTTCCATAATTATCTGCGGTAGGGTGGTACTGACAATCCAGGTTTTGTGGGTAGACAAATCTGGGTGGAAAGGCAGCCTAAAAATGTTCTATATAAGCATATTTTATACAAACTAGTAGTCAAGAACCCAGGAAAACCTCTCCAGACTTATGGTGTTCTCAATTCTTGCCTGTCTGGATTTTAAAAAACAGACAAATGCTCTTGTGTAATGCAAACCCACATAGGCATTTGTGCAAACTAACTCATAGTGGAGGCTGTTGGTGTTGAAATCCCATCTTTACAACTACAATGGGAAAAAATTAACACAATGTATGCTATAGGCTTCAGTTATATATCTTATAGAAAACAGTGGTAAACAAGATTTCAGTACAGAATACCAGGTGCCTTAAACCAGGGCTATACCATCCAAATCTCTTTCTCCAAATTCTTATTTTGTACCTACATTATAGTCTCTCCGTCTAACTAGAGTACTGCCCGTAAATGTGCTTGAAACGGTTCGTAGGCTACTTAAGGAGATTATTTGACGTTTGAATCTCCTTTTGCGCAAAACCATTAGTGTTGTTCTCTGTGTTAATTGTTCTGGAAGAACTACTGCCCCCCGGTTCCATTCTTGCAATCCTCAGTTGGGTTAAAGTCCCCAGACAGAATCTGCAGAGAAAAACAGAGAGTAGGAAGAATCCATACTTTGATTAAAGACATATACAGGGTGGCGACTGTATACTAGGCAGTCTTGTTCTTCCGAAGCGTTGCTTTCCCTTCATAGGTGACTTAAGGAGCAATCCTAAGCATGTACCCCGAAGTAAGTCCTGTCTTATTCATTGGGGTTTATTCCCAGGGAAAGTGTTTTTAGGATTGCAACCATTAAATGCCATCTGAAGCAAAGTTGTGCCTTTCGAAGCCCATTGACTTCAATGGCTTTAGAAGGATGTAACTGCCTAGGATTAGATAAATATAATATAATGTATTTATTTATTAAATTTATGCCCTGCCCTACCCCTCAAAAATGGGCTCAGGGTGGCTCACAACATAAAATCAGCACGCAATAAAAACAGTAAAACAATAAATAGCAATAGCAAATCAACCAAACCCATGCATTATGAAATAATTACCCTAAGAAACTCCAGTGTTCGGATGCTATCTAGAACAGTTGGACCCTGGGAAAAGGTCATAAACAGCTCTGTGGACAGGACGGGGGCCAGAATGAATGCCTACCGCCTCAACCAAAGGCCTCGTAGAACAGCTCCGTTTTACAGGCCCTTTATAATATATGTATGTATATGCAGGGCTCTTTTTGTAGCAGGAACTCCTTTGCATATTAGAAGAAGAAGAGATTGGATTTATACCCCGCCCTTCACTTGGAGTCTCAGAGCGGCTTACAAACTCCTTTCCCTTCCCCACAACAAACACCCTGTGAGGTAGGTGGGGCTGAGAGAACTTCTGACAGAAACTGTCCTTGAGAGAACAGCTGTGCCAGAGCTTGTGACTGACCCAAGGTCACATCAGCAGGTGCAAGTGGAGGAGCGGGGAATCAAACCTGGTTCTCCCAGATTAGAGTCCGTGCACTTAACCACTACACCAAACTGGCTCTCTACAGTAGCCCTTGTAAGAAGAGCTCTGTAAGCTCTTGGAGGATTTGCTACATTAGGGGTGTGTCACCTATTATGCAAAGGAGTTCCTGCTACAAAAAGAGCCCTGTGTATATGTATATATAAGTCATAATATATATTCAATATATTTTATATTGTATTCATTAAATATGACTGAGGTATGGCTTAGACCTTTTTAAACTCAGGTTTATCGCATCACACACATGCTGAATGCCACATTCCGTTACCAGGTTGTCTTTGTCCATGACACAGACTTGAAATTCTGCATGTACTGTTGGATGCTGGATTATATCTTGCTTGTTTCGACAAGCCTCTAGGTTTGCAACAGCACCTGCAGATTTTCTTTACCTAAGACCCAAAAAATAAAAAATAAAATCTGAATTAATCTTTGTTTGGCGGGGTGGGGGTGCACATTTTGTCTTTCTCGTGGTCTCAAAAACCAAGAGAGCGCTTTCCATTCCAGATCAGATTTCTTTTCAATCGACACCTATTTTCCCACCCGCTGGGACAGGGTGCCTTCTCATAAATTTTTGCCTCTCCGGTTTCTCGGCTTGAGGATGGAGGATCTGCAGCGCATTAGCACATCAATGAACTGGACGTTATGAGGTTACGACCGGGGTCCCTGAGCATTTCGTGAGGTCCTCCTCTGCCGTCGAGAAGTTTATGGGTTGCCTGTTTTCAAAACGGCAGCGGAGATTGCCGGAAGAGATGTCTTCTCAAAAGCGGCTGGTATTTCTGAATAGCCATGTACAGTATATGCTAGACTGCAATCAAAAGGGATCTTGCGGTTCCAATTTGTAAAATGCCACCTCACCAGGGCCCCAGATGTGCATTTTCAATATCGACTGTATGCCTGCAATTCTAGATTGTCTCCAAGGTGCCACCTAAAGGAAGCAGCAATTGTCTTGTCACAGTGTGCAAAAGAGCTGGTGTAGCCTCGTATGAAAGAAACCTGGCTCTGATTTGGGATACCTTTGACTTCTGTCTTGTCCGCAGAACTAACCAGGGCTTCAGAGAGATGATCTGGTTGATTGGTGCTTGTGGCTGCAGCCACACCTCATTGGGTATTGCACAATCCATGTGCAATAGCAATAATTATAAAGCCAACAGTTGTGAGAGTCTGACCCACAATTCAAACCGTCATCAAGACTTGCAAAGAAAATACTGTGTATTCTAATCTGAAGCACTACAACATTGTAAACGTAAGAAAATCCTTGAACAAAGGGTTACACTTATGATGTTGCAGTGCTTCAAATTAGAATACGCAGTATTTTCTTTGCAAGTCTTGATGACGGTTTGAATTTTGGGTCAGACTCTCACGACTGTTGGCTTTATACTTGCTTTGTGATTAGGTTGTGTTTGTCCAGATTTATCCAATAGCAATAATTCACAGCTGGGGCTGCATCCACCCTTTACTGGGTATTGCAATCTCTGTCGCAATAGCAATAATTTATAACTGGGTTATCTAGTCCATGAATGAAAATTCAGTGGCAAATGATAGCTGCAATGCAACAACTGTGCAATATCCAGTAGTCAGGAGCGACCCTCCCTCTAAGCTGTGGAGTCTTGTGAGCAAAAATCCTATTTTGTGGGCTACTGGCACTAAAGTTGTGAGCACGTGATTTGGCTTCTGCATAAATCAGTTTGCTCTGGAGCCATCCTTCCTGAGCTAAGAGAATAATGTGTGAGCTGGAGGCTAAAAAACTGTGAGCTAGCTCTCACAATCTCAGTTTAGAGGGAACACTGGTCGGGAGCCAATGCCCTGCCCCAACCACCCCACCTGAACTGACGACAGCTGGAGGCCTGACTTACTCACGTGAGGAAGGCAGCGGGGGGCCAGGCAGTGATGGAGAGTGGCATGGTCAGAAGGCAAGGCCAAGCTCATGGACCCGGGGAAGGCCAGAATGCGAGAAGCCAAGAGGCAGGCCTGAGGATCCAGGGGCAGGGCAGGGAGGCAGGCAGCAAGGGGAAGAGGCAGAATAGGCTTCCCTTTCCTTTTATAGCCTCCCAGGTGGAGCAGGGTTAAGGGGGTTGGACACAGGCCAGCTGGGGGTGGGGCTAGGGAATCCCATAAAAGGGAAAGCACCACGCCTGGCCGGGGAGGAAGGAAGGGTCTGAGCTCCTAGGAGGAGACTGAGAAGGTCAGAGTGAGCCAGGCCGGGGAAGGCAAAGGATTGGGGGTGCCAGAGGCCCCTCTCTTCCCCAGTTCTGAGGCTAGAGTGGGGACCTCTTCCTCCTCCCTTCCCTTTTGTCTGGGGAAACCACAGAGGTTGAGACCCAGCCCTGGGGATGGGAGAGCCTCACGCCAGTGATGTCTTGATGCAGTCTGGACTTCCTCAGCATCTTTTCATGGGGAGGGGGGTAGAGAGGAGGCTGGGTTCTCTCGCTCTCCTCGCCAAAGTGCGTATTGAAACTGGGGCCTCTGTCAGTGATGATGTGCATAGTGGTTAGAGTGCCAGACTAGAGAGACACGGGTTCAAAATCCCTGATCAGCCCTGAGGGTCACTTGACCCCATTGGTTTGTCTTAACCTAGGTTACCTCACAAGGTGGTTGTGAGTGTAAAATGGAGAAAGAGGAAACCATGGACCCCATTGTGAGCTCCGAGGACGAGGAGAGAAGTGTCATGCTACTGGTGGGCATGAGGCTAGAAATGGATCATGGGGAGACGGGATGGTTTTGACTCTCAAAACTGCATGGGCTGGAAGGTTGTAGCCCCAGTCTGAGTTAGAGTTGCCTTTTGCTATAGTTTCACTTCAAATGAATAAATCAGTTTCCTTTCTTCCCATCTCCCTTATAGTGTGTGTGTATGTTTAGTACCATCAAGTTGTAGCCAATTTCTGGAGAAACCCCCCCATAGGGCTTTCAAGGCAAGAGACTTTCAGAGGCGGTTTGCCATTGCCTGCCTCTGTGTAGGGACCCTGGACTTCCTTGGTGGTCTCCCATCCAAGTACTAACCAGGGCCGTCCCTGCTTAGCTTCTGAGATCTGATGAGATCGGGCTAGCCTGGGCCATTCAGGTCCTTCTCTGGAGTGACAGGATAATCATACTGAGAAGGTACCTTAGAAGGTTGTTGTAGCTACGAGCACTATGTTAATTCTTTAGTATTTTTCTTACTTATGGTAGTGCTTATGAAACACTAAACATATATGGAGCCCTGTACATTTGAGAACAGTATTCAGGGGTGCAATCCAGCAGCACGTAAAAGTCCGGAGGAAGAGGAAGAAGAGCTGGTTTTTATGCCCTGCTCTTCACTACCTGGAGGACTATCAGAGTGGCTTACAATCACCTTACCTTTCTCTCCTTACAACAGACACCCTGTGAGGTAGGTGGTGCTGAGAGAGGTCTGAGAGAACTGTGACTGGCCCAAGGTCACCCAGCTGGCTTTATGTGGAGGAGTGGGGAATCTCCAGATCAGAGTCTGCTGCTCTTAACCACTACACCACACTGGCTCTTGCTGGGGACAACACTGCTTAACAATCAGCTTTTCTTGGTTTAGCTCCTTCCTTCCTTCCTTCCTTCCTTCCTTCCTTCCTTCCTTCCTTCCTTCCTTCCTTCCTTCCTTCCTTCCTTCCTTCCTTCCTTCCTTCCTTCCTTCCTTCCTTCCTTCTTGTTATTCAAACACATATCCAAAGTATTCATAGTGGCCTATACACAGGGTTTAATTCAAAGATGCCTTTCCATGAGAAGGATCCCTTCAATGAGGAGAAGGTGCTTTGGGATCTGACCCGTAGTCTCTCCCTCTCATTCCTTATGGCAGTCCAAGACAATGGGTTGGATCCAGGCTGTCTTCTGCTCTCCCAAGGCACTTCCGCCAGCAGAACAAAACACATAAACACACGAAGCTGCCTTATACTGAATCAGACCGTTGGTCCATCACAGTCAGTACTGTCTCCTTTCACTGGCAGCGGTTCTTCAGGGTTGTTCATGTCACCTACTGTCAGATCCTTTAACTGGAGATGTGGGGGATTGAACCTGGCGCTTTCTGCATGCCAAGAAGATGCTGTACTGCTGAACCATGCCTTCTCCTTTTCCTGCCCCCCTGCCGTTCTTCTGCAGCCTGTCGATCTCCCAGAAATGCTACTTTTGGGAGAGGGGGGCCCTTCAAGTAATAGCATGAAGGACAAATTGGGGGGGGGGTCTGCAGCAGGAAAGGAGAATCAGTGGAAAATAAACCTCCCCTTCCGTTAGCGGGAAATTTAGTCTGGACCCAACCCAACACGTTAAACTGAGAACAGCAAGCCGAGATTTGAACTTTTGTCTCCCCAGTCCGAGCCCAACGTTTGACCCGCTTTTCGACCGCGGTTCTAACCGCCGATAGACTGTGTTTCCATACATTTTCTTTAGAGCTGTTACCTTGCATCTATGAATCCCATGTCAGTTATGCACTGTGCAAAATAATACTTCCTTTGCTTGTCCGGGACTATTGGGACCTTGTTTTGCGCGAGGTGCATTAAAGCAACTCTGTGCTCTTGCGCAGCTCTCAGGATGGAGTTCCCGGAGGAATGTACCTTTTAGTTTATACAGCTGTAGCTGTAATGACCTACTGGTTTCCCTCCTTTATTTTTCTTTGGCTGAGACAGACTGCTGTTTTATTTGACAGGAACCAGTTCTTTCTCATTAACCTGACTGGTGTTTGTGCGTTTTTTTTTTTAAAACAAGGAAGTCTTTTGGAGGGGGAGAAGCAGTGAAATAATTTTCTTCTTGTACCGAGGCTGTTCTAGAATGCATTAAATTTGACAAAAAAATGTAGCCTGTTAACACCATCCTCAAATTTTATAAGACTCCTGCTTCACAGAAGCCTGATTCGTGGATTTGTCATTGTAATGGTTAGAATGTTGAGTGAAGACCTGTGAGACCCAAGTTCGGATCCCAACTCTATCCTGAAACTCACCAGTGTGGTATAACGGTTAGGAGTGTTGGGCTCTGATCTGGAAAACTGGTTTGTTTCCCCACTCCTCCTCCTCATGAAGCCAGCCAGGTGACCTTGGGCCAGTCCCAGTTCTCTCAGAGCTCTCTCAGCCCCACCTACCTCACAAGGTGCCTGTTGTGCTTCGTTCTCTTGGCCCTTTCTTACATTCCCAGAGAAATGCTGGTCGCCACTTTGGGGTCAGGAAACAATTTTCTCCAAGCTGGTTTGGCCAGGGATCATGGAGGGTTTTTTGCCATCTTCTGGGCATGGAACGGGGGTCACTGGGGGTGTGGGGGAGGTATTTGTGAATTTCCTGCATTGTGCAGGGGTCCTTTCCTTTCCTTTCCTTTCCTTTCCTTTCCTTTCCTCTCCTCTCCTCTCCTCTCCTCTCTCTCTCCTCTCCTCTCCTCTCCTCTCCTCTCCTCTCCTCTCCTCTCCTCTCCTCTCCTCTCCTCTCCTCCTCTCCTCTCCTCCCCTTCCCTCCCTCCCCTCCCTCCCTCCCTCCCTCCTCTCCCTCCCTCCTCCCATTTATAGCCTGCCTTCCCAGTTCAGGAGGGTAACAGGGAGGGTTCAGGAGTAACAACACCTCATTTATACAAAATATATTAGTTAATACAATAAAATTAAAATTTAGAACACCATCATAAATATTAAAATGGTGGTCACAGCTGATAACCAGAAATTTCTGGTTGTGGGAGGTCCCGGGCCGTAGCCTGGAGTTGTTAACAGAACGAAAGCACTAACCAAATACCAAGCCTTGTCATCCCCTCTTAAACCAATTCTCCTTTTCTTGGCTTTGAAGGGGGCTTGTTATTAGGCAGTTCCTCCTGTCTGAGGCACCTCTCAGGTCATGGAGATAATGGGGGCTCTTCCTTCTCCTTTGTGGGTTTTGCCAGCCTTCGGTTCTCCTCAGCTAACCCCCACCCTTAAACAAGCCAACTTTATTCCTTTTCTTTTTAAAGCCCCACTTTAGGTGTGCTCCCCTCCCCCTTGCTCATTCCCTCCATTTCTCAAGCCCCACCCTCCTCTCCCCTGGAGATGACCCTGGAGGTCCCTTCCAACTCTATGATTCCCCCAAGTTGTCCATCATCAAAAGTCATGTATCAGTAGGCGTGAACGATACCTAGTTATGTAGGTATTCAGGAGAATCTGAAGGCTTTTTTTTTCAGCGAGTGGGCGTAATCTGCACAAAGCGCTTGTCACTCTTCAGATCTCCTGATTATAAAGCATTAAGTGAATAATGGGATTTAGTGATAGATAGTTAACAGAATTCCAGGAAAGCCTGCGCTATGCTTGATGATTAATCACTTCAGTCTTGGCGCGCTTAGTGACTCTGAAAACGAAAATACACCTTCTGATTATTTTGTTTCCTCTCCATTATTGAAAGGACAGAAGTACCGTCGCCTAATGGACTCCAGAAAAGCCAGCGGGCGTCAAGGGCATACAGCGTTTCAGGCATCCTTGTCGCTAAGTGCTAGGGAAATTTCAGAACTCAGCGCACAGGACAAAGAAGCACTAACCCCCTCCCCTCCCCAGACGTGTGGCTGTTTCTTTATGCTCAGATCAGTGTGCATTGGGGCAGCATGTGTATGAATATCTCAGATATGTATACTGCTTGAGGTCAGAAAAGGTATGTTTCCCCCATCCTTCTCTTCTGAAAGTTCGGGATTTTTTTTAACCCCCTTTTCTCATTCTTAATGGGAAACAGTGCCGGGCATGGAGCAGTCAGAGACCAGACACTGTTGCAGAAGTCCCCTGGCCTTTCTGAGCCTGTGGGCACCTTTGGAATTCCAACACAGCATGGTGGGCGCAGCCACAAGATGGTGGGCACAAAACGGCTGCCATCGGAGGCACAGCCAGCTATACAATGGCTGCCACAGCTTGCCTTCAAGCCACACAATGAGGATCCTTGTGCTGTGGTGGCAGCTGCCGCCGAAGCAACGTTTTTAAAAATCTGCACGGCCCATCAAATCTCCATGGGCCCAGGCCTCTTTTTGTAGCAGGAACTCCTTTTGCATTTTAGGCGTGTAATGTATCGAAACCCGACCGCGTGCGAGGCGAGGCTCCATGCGGTCATGCGAAACCTCCGAGCTTCACTCCGGGAGACAATAGCCCAAATGGATCCTAGCCCACACCAATAAGAGGGCTAGGTTCTAGGTCAGGACCTATGGAACTCTCGGCCACTGTATATAGCCTATCACTGAGTGGGGGTGTGTGTTCTGGGAGGGGGTTCACGAAGCATATAAGCCGGCCCGCGAGCCGGGGTTCCCTTGTTTTGTTCCCGAATCTTTAAATGAACATATGAGCTGATTTCACCGTACACGACGCTTCAGTTGCAGTACTGTTCAAGGCGACACACCCCTAAGGTAGCCAATCCCCCAAGAACTTACAGAGCTCTTCTTACAGCGGCTACTATAAGCTTTGAGAGGATTGGCTACATTAGGGGTGTGTCGCCTAATAAGCAAAGGAGTTCCTGCTACAAAAAGAGCCTCATACGGGCCCATCAGAAGCCCTGTTGGGCACCTTTCAGCCCCACCTGACCCAGCCCACTTTCTAAAAAAAAAATACTTGGTGGGTGCCAGGAAAGATGTCGGTGGGCACCAGGAAAGGCGTCACCGGCACCATATTGCCCCCCCCCCAACGATTGCACGAAGGAGACAAGCAAGAAACTAGAAAGAGAAAATCCAGGACCTGATTCCTGAAAGCTTTGTTAGGCACTAGGAATCCCTTTGTGTCCGTCCTTCTTGTGTGAGGCAGCGAGGTGTGAAGTTGGTCAGGTGGGGTTGGGTGGTCCAAATCTGGATCCAGAGGTCAGAAAGCTGGAGGGTTAACCGGCAGGGCCAGGCCCACGTTCAGGATCCATGGGCGCAATGCCTGGTTAGGGTCCAGCAAGGCGTCAGAAACATGGGTCAGTCCAAAGAGTAAGGTCTCAGGATGGGAAGGGTCAGGAACCATCAGGGGTGTGAAACTCAGCTGGTTAAGAAAGTTTGGCCTCTTTAGCGTGATACCTGCCATCTTTTGCTTCAGATATGTCAGAGAACGACAGGATGTGTAAAGTGCCGTCAGGTCGCAGCCAGCTTACGGCAACTCCGGTGAGGGATTTTCAAGACCAGTGAGAAACACAGCTGGTTTGCCATTGCCTTCCTCTGCAAAGTCTTCAGCGGTCTCCCATCCTCGTGCCGACGCTGATTAGCTTCCAAGATCTGATGAGATTGGGCTATACAGCATGCTGCCTTCTTTCCCTGAGAAAGCGACAGAACCAGTAGGAAATTTAAATTAGTTTCGCACATGAGATCTAGAATTCCTCCCCCCCCCACCTGCAGCTAGCAGAATTCCCATGGGCCTTACAAGTTGCTCTGACGAAAGGCGCAGTATGAAGTTCGTTTCAGAGACCATGTTGGTCTCTAGTACAACAGCTAGATTGGCACCTTAGAGACCAGACCAACAAAATTTTCGGGGTGTAAGCTTTCTAGAAAGCTTGTACCCTCAAATTATACAGACTAACAAGCTATCCCAAAAATCTTGTTGGTTTCTAATGTGCTACTGGACTTGGAATTTAATATGGAGGTAGTATCTTCATATTGCCACAAAAGATTTCATTGGTTCCCTCCAAACACCTGATCTCTGGTGCAGTTCCTCTGCTGGCCATTTTGGTGATGGCGCTGTGTGACAGAGAAGACTGTAACCAGCTCTTTCTCCTGCAGGGAAGCAGTTTTGAAACCAAACAGAAGAAAGTCTCTGGAGCTGAAGACTGGGTCTGGGTTCCGATCCACATGGTGCCTGGCACCTCCTTTGCCCTTCCCCTTTGTAAATATATAGTTGCTTAATCAAGAATAATCACCTGCTAGGTATTGTTGTGGCTTCCGGTTTCTTCCATAACCCCTATATTTACATCCCACCTTCCTTCCACAGAACCGCAGGTGGCATGCATAAAGTTCCCAAGTGCCATCCAGATCCACTGCCATTTGGCTTCAACAAGGTGGCTGCATTCTCTGCCTTATGACTGGGATTGCGTCCTCTCTTATGGGTGACAAATCTGCAGAATTAATCTGAATAGAAGCACAGATTGCTGTTAGCTCAGAAACGAGGTGTTTGTAAAGAGCTTGTGCGACTTCGCTGGCTAAGTGTGCGAGCTGGGAACTGTCTGGTTAAAGTCTCATCCCTGCCACGGATTTGTTAGGCTGTGTCAGATTCTGTTGCCCTGGCTGCCACGTGCATTTGATCGGAACCCACTTGCTCCCCTCGGAACTTGCAGCCTGTTGGTCAAGATCCGAATCAGTGGCCGTGTGCCCATGTTTTGAAGAAAGAAGCATAATGGCCAGAGACAGGGGCAGCAATTCAGACATTGCTTCCAAGAGGCATTGAGCAGAGGAGGGCATGTGCCCGACGCATGCATGGGCCTTGTGCCTCCGGTCTCCTTTCTTGAATGGAGAATCCGTTTCAGGCAGTATTGGTAATGCGGGAATGCTAACACTTGAGTTAGGTGGAGTTAGTTGCTTCTCCCTCAACCTACCCCACAAACCAGCGTTCTATGCAAGGGTTTAGCCCAACTGTAAAATAAGCCCAGGTTAGCCCGGTCTTGTCAGATCTCAGAAGCTAAGCAGGGTCGGCCTTGGTTAGTACTTGGATGGGAGACCACCGAGGAAGTCCAGGGTTGGAGCAGAGGCAGGCAGTGGCCAAAATCACCTCTGAACGTCTCTTGCCTTGAAAACCCCTATGGGGTCACCGTAAGTGGGCTGCAACTTGATGGCAAAAAATAAAATGATGATTTCTGGGGTCCAACTGAATCTAGTTAACTAATGCATCTAGATTTGAAGTGTCAAAGTGTGATTCTCTGTGCAAGAAGGGAGGGTGGAGGAATCAGGCGCACGTGCACATTTGAGCAATGTGATGACCGATTGCAGTCAGGGCCTATTTTGTGGTGGCACCCGTAGTAACAGAATGCCTTGCTCACTGTGGTTTGCCTGCTGCTCGAGTTATTATCCTCCAGGAACCTGGTAAAAATGTCGCTTCTTCTTACCCAGGCATTTTTGTCGCGTGTTCTCACGTTTTCCTTTGTCCTCCATCTTTGCGAACATGATATGTTTATTACAGTATCCAGTCTTCTGTTTTTTAATCTGCTGGTTTGAACTTGTTCTTTCTGGCAGCAGTGACGTTTAGGGCTTATTCCTGCTTTTCTTTTGCATTTAGATTGGGTACTGCTATTTTTTTTTTAGTTTAATTATAGTTTTGTGAGGCACCTTGAGATTTGGAGGTCTTCCAGAATTACAGCCGATCTCCAGACGACAGAGACCAGTTCCCCTGGAGGAACTGGCAGTTTTGGAAGGTGGACTTTGCATCATCATCATGATCATCATCACCATCATCGCCAGCACCATCATCCCACCCTCCCCCAATGGGGCTCAGGGCTGTTTATAATAGTTTTGAGGTCTCTCCCCTGTTCTCTTCAAGCTCCACCCCCAAATCTCCAAGAATGTCCTACCGTGGAGTTGGCAGCCCTTAGGTGGGAGCTTGCTTTCATGCTCTGTGCGTTTCCCAGAGGCCTCCCACCAATGGCAACCAAGCCAGACTGCGTGAACCGTTTAGCTTTTCAGACAGTCGGTCTTGAAGTCAGTGGTCACCTGAATTCATTGGCTCTTTGAAAAACCAAATGCCGGGGAGAATCTTCAGTTTTCTTTCTGCAAGCACTGTAATTTTAAAACCGCTTTGAGGAACAAAAGAAAGGGGGGGGAAACCGTGTCAAGGAGCCTGTCTGTCTTTCTCTGTGTTTCTGGCTAGCAAAAGCAGGAAGCATGGAAATTTTTGTAGCGCACATTTGAATGCTCTTGCCGGAGCCTCATTAAACTTGGCTTGTTTGCAAACACAGCTGGCATGTGTCTCTCACTGCGTTTCAGGCTTGGGAAAGCCAGAATGCAGCCTCCCTCCGGTGCCAGCTGGCTTGGGGGAAGTCTGCCAGCACAGCTTGGTCTTCTTCACATAGCCAGTTCCGGGGTGGCTGAATCGCGCTTCTTCAGAGGTCCCCGAAGTCTGAATAACCTGGGGCATGTCCAGATGGCCTGGAATTTTCTTTCTCCCCCCCCTCCAGACTGGGAATGCTGTCTCCGTGCTAGATTGTACAGATGTGCGCGGGGTATCTTGGCACACGTTGGTCCTTGCCGGTCCTTGTCCCTGATTTGAGGCTGGGCAGGGACAGATGCAGACTCGTGCATTCGGCGTGGCGGATTTCAGCCTGGGCTGTGCGAAACGAGACTGTGATGCTGTACCTGGACTGTACCATTTCTGGCTGCAGGGAGAGGCTCACTTGAATGCCTGGGAAAATGTTCACCGCATACTGGAGACGAATGAAGGCTGAACCCTTCTCTGTCTGTCTAGTAAATTAGTTCTGGAGTGTAGCCGTGTTGATCTGCAGTAGAGGAGCTTGATTGGAGTCCAATCAATGAGATTTTCGGGATGTAAGCTTTTGAGAAAGAAAGCTCCCTTCATCGGATAAAAGGAGCTTTGACTCTGGAAACCTTATACCCTGCAAATCTTTTTGGTCTCTGAGGTGTTGGTGGACTTGAATGCATGAACCTGCTAGATACTCAATCAGACCATCAGTCCATCAAGGTCAAACATAAGAACATAAGAGAAGCCAATGTTGGATCAGGCCAATGGCCCATCTAGTCCAACACTCTTGTCACACAGCGGCCAAAAATACCACATGCCATCAGGAGGTCCAGCAGTGGGGCCAGGACTCTAGAAGCCCTCCCACTGCTGCCCCCTCCAGCACCAAGAATAGAGTGCATCACCTGCCCCAGACTGAGAGTTCCCATCTATACCCTGTGGCTAATAGCCACTGATGGACTTCTGCTCCATATGTTTATCTAATTCCCTCTTGAAACTATCCATGCTTGTAGCTGCCACCACCTCCTGTGGCAGTGAATTCCATGTGTTAATCACTCTTTGGGTGAAGAAGGATTTCCTTTTATCTGTTCTAACCCGACTGCTCAGCAATCAGTATTGTCAGTATTGTCTATTCAGACTGGCAGCAGCTCTTCAGGGTCTCGGGCAGAGAGGTCTTCCACATCACCCACTCCCTGGTCCTTTTAACTGGAGATTCCAGGGACTGAACCTGGGACTTCCGCATGTAAAACAGAGGCACCTGAACACAGAGCCACGGTCTCCTCCGTAGCTTATCTAGTAAACTCCTATTCTGTCTTCCCTCCAGGGATCTCCCGCCTTCATACATGGCCTTTCCATTCTCCATTTTATCCTCAAAACAGCCTTTGGAAGTAGGCTGGGCTGAGAATGTCCCAAGATCACCTGGCAGGCTTCATGGGGATTTGAACGTGGGTCTTCCTGATCCTAGTTCTGCATCTGAGCCACTACATCATGTTGGCTTTCTGGAGGTTATCTGCAACCGTGCCCCAATGAATTGCAGATAAACAATTGGGATACACACTTCAACTCTGCTGGTTCCCTTTCCTTGGTCTTCCAGACTTTGAGAATCAAGCATACTCTTGTAGTCCTGCCTGGGTAGTCATGTAGTCCTGCCTGGGTAGTCATGTAGTCCTGCCTGAGTAGTCATGTAGTCCTGCCTGGGTTCATGTAGTCCTGCCTGGGTTCATGTAGTCCTGCCTGGGTAGTCATGTAGTCCTGCCTGGGTAGTCATGTAGTCCTGCCTGGGTAGTCATGTAGTCCTGCCTGGGTTCATGTAGTCCTGCCTGGGTTCATGTAGTCCTGCCTGGGTTCAGTTTCTCCGTGGCTCTAAAAGTTGTGATGTGGAAGCTGGAGGAAGATTGTCATTAAATGAGTGGTGATCCTTTTTGAAGACTGAGCGATGGCCGTGGCAGGAAAGGAAAAAGGTTGGGCTGACCAGGGTAGTCCCACAACAAGCCGCATATCCTCCCCCCCCATTTCCTGTTCTGATCAGCATTGTCTTTAGCCTCGTTTGTGTGTCATAGTGAATGCACATACTTCTGTTTGCAGGATAAGGCTGGTGCGTGTTCACTTTGCAGTTGAAACCTGGGACCAGAATCTGAATAAATGTGGGGTTTGTGTCATACGTTCAGCTGTACATGTATTCAGTTACTCCATTACTCATTTTTTAAAAAAACCACACCAAATAATTGTATACTGGAGCCGTGTTCACAGGTTATAGTAGTGAACACATATACAATGGCTGAGTTCAGACTGGCAATTTGCCCCGGTAGGGACCCGGGCCAGCGACGACTCAATCCCGGAGTAAATGGAGCATTCACACAGGCACATCTGCCTGGTGTCCCCCACCCGTAGCCAACCCGTGCTGTTGCGCTTCACTGCCGGATTAAAAAGATACCTTATAAAACCCGTAGCAAATCCGAAAGCCCACGTGTGTCGTGCGTTTCTCCGCTTCCGGGGAGTCTGAACGCGCAGCCGAAAAGCCGGGAACAACCCGCGTTGGGCAGAAGGCAGCAGCGGTGTGATTGGCTGTGCTCCGCTCCACTGCCCAATGTGGTGCCGATGCTGCAGGGTCCTCCCCCAATCGGCAAAATGCGCTTGAGCGCATGAGTGCTCATGCGCACATACACCCATACACCCACAGCCAAATTAATGGGGAAACAGTGAATATAGCACGCCTCCGGCGCGGCAGTCTGAACGCTCCCGCGCGCCTCCGTCCTGTATCTTCCGGCAGCAGCCCCCGCTGTGTGAACGGGAAAACCCCGTATAGTTTATTCCGGGGCTTTTTTGCTACAACTGGCTACCGGAGCAAACTGCCAGTCTGTACTCAGCCAATTTGTGTACAGTGTACACTTGACGTTCTTTGTATGCACGTTGAGTGATTCTCACGTTCAACCCACGTGCAGCTGAACATGTGGCACAAGCCCACAGATTTTTCCAGGTACTAGTCCCTGGTTTCACTCATAAAAGGAACGCGCATTGACTCTGTCCCCAACCTTATAGGGTTTTCAAGGCAAGAGATGTTCAGGGGTAGTTTGCCATCGCCTGCCCCTGCATAGCGACCTTGTAGTTCCTTGATGGTCTCCCATCCAAATACTAACCGGGGCCCATCTTGCTTAGCTTCCAAGATCTGATGAGATCATGTTAGCCTGGGCCATCCAGGTCAGGACATTCTGTAGGAAGCAAGATAGGTTAAAAAAAAATCCCCTTTTTTGTCGGGTCAAAGAGTAAGACAGATGTAATATAGGAATGGGTCTCTTCTCCTTAGGGCTTTTTTCGTAGAAAAAGCCCAGCAGGAACTCATTAGCATCATAGGCCACACCCAACAGCAGAAATCTATTAGCATATTAGGCCACACCCCCAACACACAGCTCATTAGCCTATTAGTCCACACCCCCTTGTTACCAGAAGTGTGGTCATCCAGCCACACCCACCTTTTGCTTCTTATTCTGTTTACCTTGTTCATTGTCAAAACCCAGGGCTTCTTTTGTAGCAGGAACTCCTTTGCATGTTAGGCCACACGCCCCTAATGTAGCCAATCCTAATGAGTTCCTGATGTTGGGTGTGGCCTGTTATGCTAATGAGTTCCTGCTGGGCGTGGCCAACTCGGGAGCCAGCCGGAACTCCGTTCCTGAGCGTTCCTGCCCCAAAATAGCCCTGCTTCTCCGCATGTCCGATAGTGGCCCATAAGCGCAACTCCTTTCTGACTTAGCAATTTAAACAACCAACATGGAAATTTGGAAGTTGGCAGGAAATGCAGCGGCCTGAGCAGGGCTGATATTTCAACCCCAGTTTTACAAGAGATGCTGTGAGATGGCGGGCTTTTTTCTTTTTCTGGGCTCAATCCACGACGTTGCTTTTGACTGACTTGGAAGTTGGGACTTGCGTATTTGAGGGACCTCCCCCCCACACACTTCATGTCCTTCGAAATAAGCAGAAGTGTTTCCCAGTCCTACCTCAGAACGGCTTCCTTTCGGAGGGGATTGTTAGTGTCAGTTCGATCGAACATCCTTTTTCTGTAAGTAACTCCTACCCTGCAGGACAGCCTTTGGGAGGAGATTTGGAAAGACCCCTACCCACCCCTCGATCACGCTTTGGGTTGCGTTCCTAAGCTGGCTTGTTGTAAATGCAAAGAGATGTTGTTCCCTTTTGTATAGTGTAAGCAGACCTGGGGGGGAGCCGTTTGTTCTGATTAAGGAAGTTTCCACCGAACGTTGAAATCTGCAAGATTGTATTCTATGCGTGCTTGATTGCGAGTTGCTTTGTAGGGTAATAGCGGATAACCGGCAAATCAAACACTGCTTAGCTAACAGCCTCTGTCTTCCCCCGCTCCTTCCTCTTCGTTTTGAGACAGCTGATTCTACTTGCTAATTTTTTTTTGGAGGGGGGGGGAATTGCCTCATGAATGTTCATGCATTTATTATCCGCTTCTTCTGTTTGTCTTGTTCACTTGAAAGGCAAACTTGTTTTTAAGAAATGAAAAATTGCCCTGAAGAGTTGTTTTGGGGAGGGAGAAAGTAGCTGCCTTGGTGATGTCATGGAAGGCAAGCCAGTCAGCTGACTTGGTGATGCCACTGAGGACCAGCCAATCAGCTGCCTTGGTGAGGTCACTGAAGGCTAGCCAATTAGCATAGGTAGTTTCCACTTTAAACTTGTGTGTGTGTGTGTGTGTTACTTTTAAAAGAGCTTGGCTCTGGAAAGGAATTAATACGTTTGGATTCAATGCCGTGGGGAGACTTCCAGAGGTACCCCCAATCCTCCAAACACGTCACATCTGCCTCTGCATAACACTTCCCTCCTTTCCTTCAACAGATCTACACCAGTTTCTCCTTCTCAATCCAGCCTGGCCCCATCCAGAGTCTTCTTTTTACCTCTCTTAGCTACCTGTGGTGCTCCTCAACATCTCACCCCCCCCCCAGCATTTGCAATGTGAGCATGCTGTACTATTTCTTTAAAAAGCATTGCTTCAGTGAACCTAGTTCTCATTCCAATTACAGTTCTTATACTGTGTCTCCCCCCCTTTTCCTTTTTAGTTCCAAGTGTGCTTGTGATGACTAAAACAGCTGTCTGGATTTCTATTCCAGTTCTGTGTTAGACCTTTTCCCATCTAAGCTTCATTTCATGATTTCTACACAAGCAGCCTCTTGGCAGATTTCTCTCTGCGCCTCTTTCCTGGCTTAAGTTCACAACTAGCTCTTATCTTTCTCGAGACATTGGATGTGATCTTTTTTTTTTTTTTTTTAAAACAGAGTGGAAAAAAAAGCTCTGTAGCAATGTTGTAATATAATGGTAAAGCCTTTTACCCAATCCCCATTTGATGATGAGATCCGATTGCTCTGTCTGCTCCAGTGTATCCGGAACATCTGATCGTTTAACTACGCTTTGGTTCCAGGATTAAAACCGGAGGCATGCTTCGCTGTTACAGCCCAAAAGGCTTTTTTGTTTTTCTGCACCAAGATTTATCTTTCTGCCAAACATGTCTGCATGATTCACTGATCTGAATGCAACTCTTGATCGATTGGAAGGAGGAAAAAGTGGTGTAGAGACTAGGGATGGGCACAGTCCGGACCACGGACCAAATCTTGTCATGGACTGGGGCCTGGTCCACGGTCCGTTTGCCCGGTTTGTACGTTTGCAGTTTTGACAGACCACCCACGGACCGCCATGGGTTTTGTGGAGGTCAGTTTGGTCCATGGGCACGATCTGGGGGCCAGACAACCCAGCACCCAGGCATTAAGTGTCAAGGCAACCAGGGGAGATGAACTTCTACAGCCCTTCTGCAGCCCTGGAAACACCAATACTGGCCCTCCAAAGCTTGACAGTCAGCTCTGGCTGCCAATAAGAGAGCTCCCATTCTGCTCTTCGTAGGAGACAGTCACGGAGAGAAGATCAGAAAAGAAGAAGTTAGACAGGCAGAGATTGGGGAGGGAGCTGGAAGGGACTAGCAGTCATCCTCATCAATGTGCACAGTGGAGTTAGCACTTTTCTGGGGGCACCTGCTTTGGGCGGCCATAACTTGGCTGTAACTTGAACCCCCCCCAATCCAATCTTCACCAAACTTGGTGGGCAGGTAGAGGAGAGTCAGATGGAGACTCGCTGGAAGTTTGGCATCTTTAGTCCATGGGGGTTGGGCATTCTACCACATCCTGAACTCACAAACCACAAACTTGTTTGTTAAATGGAAAGGTACATGGTGGTTTGTGGTTCGTGAAATCCACAAAACTATACAAACCTCCCTTTATTCGGTCCATGCCCATCCCTAGTGGAGAAACATGCAGAGACATGGCAGAAACCTCTGCTGTAGGTATATGCATTGTGGCTTATGGGAGCCTTTCAGTAGGTATCCAGTTTGTTTCTTAAGACAAGTTTTGGGATTTACCGCTCTCTCTGTCTGATTTAAAGTGCCCTCAAGTCTGATTTAAGTTGACCTTATGAACTAATGACCTCCAGAATGTCCAGTCATTAACAGACTTGCTCAGGGCTTTTTTTTTGTAGAAAAAGCCCAGCAGGAACTCATTAGCGTAATAGGCCACACCCAACAGCAGAAACCTATTAGCATATTAGGCCACACCCCTGACAGCACAGCTCATTAGCATATTAAGCCACACCCCATGACTTCCCTTGGCTTGCCCGGGCATCCTGCGGCTTGGACAGGCCGGAGAAGGCACGGGGAGGCACTTAAATGCTTCCCTGATCCTTCCAGGGCCCCCCTGGCCCGCCCGCCCCAGAGTCGCTGGGGGGGGGGTTTGCTCGCCAGGCCTTCCCTCTGTAGCCACGCATGCAGAAGTTTTGGCTGTCATGGGTGTGGCCAGCTCTGAAGCCAACTGGAACTCTGTTCCTGTGCCTTTCAGCCCCAAAATAGCCCTGGTCTTGCTCAGGTTTTGCAAACTGAAGGCCGTGGTTGCTTTTATTGAGTCAGTCCATCTCATGTTGGGTCTTCTTCTTTTCCTTCTGCCTCCAGCTTTTCCTAGCATTATTGTCTTTTCCAATGAGTCTTGTCTGCTCATGTGTTTAAAATTCAGAGTAGCGCCATAGTCTCTCTCTTTCAAAAGTTGAGATTCCCTGTAAAGGAAACTGTTATCACCAAGATGATCAAAGTTTCTTTTCCTGGTCTTGAAGGTTACCTTCTTTCTGGCCTTAGGGAAAGAGAACTGGTATAGTCAGGGAGGAGTTGCTGGCCCTTGCTTACTTCCCTGGGGACAAGTTTCTCCTCACCCCAGGTGAGATGCTTGTTCCACCCTTGTCATCACTGTCACAGTGCAGAGAACGGAGATGCATAATTTTCCATACAGGAGAGACTAGCAAGACTGAAGCGATGTCCTCCAAGTAAGTCTAGTGTAAATGGACAAAGAAGTAAAGCCAAATTTCATATATTGCTCTGTGTGCTGACTCGAACAAAGAACCTTATATTTTCAGCCCAGGGGAAGTTGACACAGAAAAGGTTTTCTGCTTGCAGAACCTTTGATAGCCATCAATTTTAAAGGAAACTAACACGTAAATGTATTTGCTTCCTTGACACAAAGGGAAAGAATGACTATCTGGAATGGAGGGGAAGACTTGTGGGCATTGCTCCCTCTAAGCTATGGAGTCCTGTGAGCGAAAATTCTACTTTGTGAGCGACTGGCCTTAAAGTTGTGAGCAAGCGATTTGGCTATTGCATAGATTATTTTGCTCTGGAGCCCTCCTTCCTGAGCTTAAGACAAAAATGTGTGAGCCAGAAGTTAAAAAACTGTGAGCTAGCTAACTCAGCTTAGAGGGAACACTGGTTGTGGAATCTGATTTTTCTGGAATCTTCTCTGAATTTTTCTCACACAGAGAGCACCTTCAAGCTGCTTAAATTCAGTTTATGTATTTAGTTGTTTAACGAGCCAGCATGCTAACTCTCAGCAAGGTTTCTGAGGCAGGGGAGCATTCAGATGTCCAGAAACAGTAACATATGATAAAACTGCATTGATAACATCATGTGGGCAACGATGAACATAAGAACATAAGAGAAGCCAATGTTGAATCAGGCCAATGGCCCATCTAGTCCCAACACTCTGTCACGCAGCAGCCAAAAATACCAGGTGCTATCAGGAGGTCCAGCAGTGGGGCCAGGACACTAGCAGCCCTCCCACTGCTGCCCCCTCCAGCACCAAGAATAGAGTGCATCACCTGCCCCAGACTGAGAGTTCCCATCTATACCCTGTGGCTAATAGCCACTGATGGACTTCTGCTCCATATGTTTATCTAATTCCCTCTTGAAACTGTCCATGCTTGTAGCTGCCACCACCTCCTGTGGCAGTGAATTCCATATGTTAATCACTCTTTGGGTGAAGAAGTATTTCCTTTTATCTGTTCTAACCCGACTGCTCAGCAATTTCATGGAATGCCCACGAGTTCTTGTATTGTGAGATGCTTCAGCAGAAGATTAAAGCCAGGGCTGCATCCGTGTAGGGTTACAATACTGTGCTGTCATTGCTCTATAGCATAGATTCGGGTGGGGAGCTGTGTTGGTCTGGAGCAGTAGAACAAATTTTAAGTCCAGTGGCACCTTTAAGACCAACAAAGGTTCGTTCAAGGTACGAGCTATCTCGTGCACACGCACTTCCTTAGATACATTGAAATGGAAGTTAACAGTCCATACATATAGGCAGATGCCTCTACACAGGTGAACAGCAAATCAGCATACAACTTAAGGAAGATAACTGTTTAGTCTTTGCATATGTCAAAATGCCTTCATTAAGTTGTATGCTAATTTGCTGTTCGCCTATGCAGGGGCATGTGCCTATATGTATGGACCGTTAACTTCCATTTCAGTGTATCTGAGGAAGTCTGCATGCACACGAAAGCTCGTACCTTGAATGAACCTTTGTTGGTCTTAAAGCTGCCACTGGACTCTAAAATTGTGGGTGGGGCTCAATAGTGCAAAGGAAGAGCGGTGCAAACAGAAGACCGAGAGGTGAAAAAGCGACATATGCCACTTGGGTTTTTTTGTGACTGTCTTCAAAGCCAGAAGAAAAATATCACTTAGGCAGGGCTTTTTTTTTCTCTCGGTCAGTTCACAATCCTGTCTGCTGTAGGGAAATGCAGCAGATGTTGAATTTCTACTTGTTGATTTTTTTTTAACACAAAACAATCAGGGCAATTCCTTAGACTCTGCATGGATTTTATTGGCCCTTCTGAATATTGGCTTTCGATCCTGAAAGGGCTGCAGTTTCTGTTCCGTTTCCATTTGCTCATCTCCCCTGCCTCCCCCCAGCTCTTGGTGAACCTGTTACTCAATCAGGTAAATGTTGTTAATTTCTTTCTTTCTTTCTTTCTTTCTTTCTTTCTTTCTTTCTTTCTTTCTTTCTTTCTTTCTTTCTTTCTTTCTTTCTTTCTTTCTTTCTTTCTTTCTTTCTTTCTTTCTTTCTTTCTTTCTTTCTTTCTTTCTTTCTTTCTTTCTTTCTTTCTTTCTTTCTTTCTTTCTTTCTTCTCTTCTCTTCTTCTCTTCTTTCTTTCTTTCTTTCTTTCTTTCTTTCTTTCTTTCTTCTTCTTTCTTTCTTTCTTCTCTTTCTTTCTTTCTTTCTTTCTGACATTCCTAGATTGGATTTCATTTACAGACGAAATCTGGTTTCTCTCTCGTGCTATCTGCCGTTGTTGCCGTTCGAATCCAGCACGGCTTGTGGGATTGGCCGGCAACCACAAGTGTGTAGTTCCCTGCAATAACTCCAAGAGATTATTAAATGCAGAGCGAGCGTGCTTGCAAAGCGCATGGGTTGTTATCTTTTACTTCCCAGATTCCCCACACATTCTGCCAAAGAGTGGTTTGCAGGAATGTTGCACTTAACAAGTTTGTTATCGGTCTGGCTAATGCCGTTTTGTGCCTTAAAAAAAAACCCAACTGCCACAGAAATTGACTTTGGAAGCCTGCTGCATGCTAAATCTGTCGCTCGAAATGTCATTCTGTATGTTGCCTTGCTAGGGAGAATGGCACGCATGAGTTAAAAAGGAAAGCGGAGAGGTCAAGGAGCTTTGTGATTAGCCTCTTTCTCCATTTGCATTTATTTATACTACATGTGGCTTCCCGTCTGTTGCCTGTGCCGCTTCCAAAACCCATTGACGAGAAGATGAATTGAAGCACTTGTATATACAAGAGAAGGAATGCGCTGCTCTCTGTGGTTGTTTTTTAAAATTAGTATGGCTCTTGAACCTCTTCAAACCTGATGTACGGAAGCAAGCTTGAGGGCAGTGGTGATGTAATTGTCTGGATCCCTAAACCGTGGTTGAAGGACCAGAAGCACTCCTTTCCCAAGCCTTTTCCTCTCACACTGTTCCTACACAAACTTTAACCATAAGAACATAAGAGAACATAAGAAAAGCCAATGTTGGATCAGGCCAATGGTCTATCCAGTCCAACACTCTGTCACACAGTGGCCAAAAATACCAGGTGCCGTCAGGAGGTCCAGCAGTGGGGCCAGGACACTAGAAGCCCTCCCACTCTTGCCCCCCAAGCACCAAGAATACAGAGCATCACTTGCCCCAGACCAAGAGTTCCTATCTATACCTTGTGGCTAGCAGCCACCGATGGAGCTCTGCTCCATATCCTTATCTAATTCCCTCTTGAAGCCGTCAATGGTTGTAGCCACCACCACCTCCTGTTAAGAGTAACATTGCATTGATGTTAAACTATGCTTGATGCTAACCAGGGCTAGCTATTAAGCCAGTGCTGGAAGCTGATATGGTGAAGACCAAACCCTGGTTAAGCTTAAAAGGGTTCAGTGGCAGTGCCAACCTAACCTTAATTTAGTAGCAATGCTCCCTCTAAGCTGGGGAGTCTTGTCAGCAAAAATTCTACTTTGTGAGCTACTGTCATTAAAGTTGTGAGCGAGTGATTTGGCTACTGCATAAATTAGTTTGCTCTGGAGCCATCCTCCCTGAGCTGAGGAAAAAATGTTTGAGCCGGAGGCTAAAAAACTGTGAGCTAGCTCACACTAGCTCGGCTTAGAGGGAACACTGGTTAGTAGGGATTTATCTGCATGGGAGAAGGGTCGCATGGCATTTTGGAAGTCATTCCCAGTAACCATGATTAAGGGTTTGGAAGTGTTATCACTGCACTGGCTACCGGATGGACAGACAGTGTGGTAGAGTGGTTAGAGTGTTGTACTAGTAGAATCTGGAAGTCCTGTGTTCCAGTCCCCACTCTGCCATGGAAGCTCTTTTGATACGCTTGGGCCATGCTGGGCCACTCCCACAGCCTCACCCACTCTGCCATGGAAGCTCTTTTGATACACTTGGGCCATGCTGGGCCACTCCCACAGCCTCACCTCACAGATTTGTTGCGAGGAGAAAATGGAAGAAAGGCGAATCATGAGGAGAAGAAGAAGAAGAAGAAGAAGAAGAGATTGGATTTATACCCCACCCTTCACTACCCGAAGGAGTCTCAGAGCGCCGGCTTACAATCTCCTTTCCCTTCCCCTCCCCACAACAGACACCCTGTGAGGTGGGTGGGGCTGAGAGAGCTCTTTTGAGAACTGCCCTTGAGAGAACAACTCAGAGAGAACTTACGACTGACCCAAGGTCACACCATCAGTTGCATGTGGAGGAGGAGTGAGGCATCAAACGTGGTTCTCCCAGGTTAGAGTCTGTGCTCCTAACCACTACACCAAACTGCTTTTGGTCCCCATTGGTGAGAAAAGGTCCCCTTACTGACGACCTCTGGATCGAGGCGGCGTGGCAGTACTGCTGTTGTTAGATCTATCAGCTGCGTTTGACATGGTCGACCACCAGCTGTTGACCCACCGCCTCGCCAATGTGGGGATACAGGGGCTTGCCCTTCAATGACTTGCCTCTTTTCTCCAGGGTCAGGGACAAAGGGTGGCGCTAGGGGAACAGCAGTCCTGAGGACACCTGCTTGAATGTGGTGTGCCGCAGGGGGCGGTGCTCTCCTCGATGCTCTTTAACATCTATATGTGCCCCCTTGCCCAGATTGCCCGGAGATATGGGTTAGGGTGTCATCAATATGCAGACGACACCCAGCTCTATCTGATGTTGCATGGCCGGTCGTACTCCTGCCCAGAAGATCTGAACCGGGCACTGCAAGCCATGGCTGGTTGGCTTAGACTGAGCTGGCTGAAACTAAACCCAGTGAAGACGGAGGTCGTGTGCCTGAGTTGAGGTGGATTGGGGACGGGGATCCCTCTCCCGACCTTTGATGGGGCGCCTTTATTGCCAGCGTTGGAGGTTAGGAGTTTGGGAGTGCTCCCGGATTCCTCCTTAACTATGGAGGCCCAGATGGCAGCCACTGCCGGCTCAGCCTTTTACCACTTCCGGCTGATTCGGCAGTTGGTTCCCTTCCTCGACCGCGATGACCTGGCTGCAGTGATCCACGTGACGGTCACCTCGAGGCTAGACTACTGTAACGCTCTCTACATGGGGCTGCCTTTGTCGCAAATTTGGAAGTTGCAGTTAGTGCAGAATGCTGCGGCCAGGCTCCTGATGGGTGTCTCTAGATGGGTGCACATCCGGCCTGTGCTGAAAGCACTGCGCTGGCTGCCAATAGCATCCCGAATTCGCTTCAAGGTGCTGGTATTCACCTTTAAAGCCTTATATGGCCAGGGTCCGACATACCTGAGGGACCGCCTTTCCCCATACATACCCCAGAGAGCACTACGGTCGGGGGCTCTACACCGATTAGTGACCCCAGGCCCCAGAGAGGCCAGGCTCGCAGCCACCAGGGCCAGGGCCTTTTCAGTGGTGGCTCCTACCTGGTGGAATGAGCTCCCGGAGGAGATCAGGGCCCTGCGGGACCTCTCACAGCAGTTCCTCAGGGCTTGTAAGATGGAGCTCTTCCACCAGGTTTTCAACTAGGAGCTGCCACTACCACCAACAACAACTATTTTGTGGTAACAACGGGGTAATTATAAAGATCGAGCCACAATATCGTGATGGATCGGCACCACTGAATCGGGTTTTTGGGTAATACCTACAGGTCACCATCTTGATTCGATCGAATGATCAACATCATTGAGCACTTTATTTTGTTAAACATGGCTGTTTTTATTCTGTTTTTAAATGTTTTATATTTGGCACACGGTGCCCTGACTGTGAGCCTCCCTGGGCCCGCCCGCGGGGAGGGCGGGATAGAAATTTAATAATAAATAAATAAAATAAATATAAAAGTGGGGTATAAATGAAATAAAAGGGAAATATAAGGGGTTCTTTTTTCAAGAACAGCTCTTATCAGAAATATGGCTTGCCCAAGGTCATCCAGCCAGGTGCAAATGGAGGAGTGGGGAATCAAACCCAGTTCTCCCAGATTAGAGTCCGTGCACTTAACCACTGCACCAAACTGGCTACACCAAACTGGATCGAACTTAAAGAGGCAGCTAGAGATGCAGGACCTGAAGCCTTAACTCTATCTACAGTGTGCTCCCTGGATTCAGTTGTAATGTGGAGTGGATCTCCTTGATGTTATCATAGGCTTAGGGACAGTGGGTTGGATCTGACCAGCTTTCCAGCTGATGAAGAAGGAAAGAAAGGTCTCTTTTGACCACTCAAAAAGGCCATGCTGGGGATTATGGGAACTGCATGGACAAAAAACATATGGGACAGGGGCTGCAGCTAGCAAGACAGTTGAGCAAGACTGTGGTTCAGAAGCTGGCTGAATCCAACCCAGTGTGGTTCTGGTAATCCACATACCTGAAGGACCACTTTCTCCCATATGAATCTACTCGTTCACTTAGGTCATCCTTGGAGGCGTTGCTTCCAGTGCCCCTGCCACCCGAGGCTGTGTGCTTGGCAACCAGAGAAAGGGCCTTCTTGGTCATGGCACCGAAACTTTTGGAACTCACTACCCAGGGAGATTTGTCTGGCTCCCTCAGCCTTTGTCTTCCGCCGCCGGGTCTGATTTGGGTTCAGTTTCATTTGGCGTACCCCCAGTAAACTTTAAGCATCCCTCCAACCTGGTTGTGTTTGTAGGTTTACATGTTGTTAAGTGTGTGTGTGTGTGTGTAAAGTTGCTTCAAATCGCAGCTGACTTTTGGCGACCCCATAGGGTTTTCAAAGCAGGAGACTAACAGAGGTGGTTTGCCATTGCCTTCCTCTGTATAGTGACCCTGGAATTCCTTGGTGGTCGCCCCTTCAAATGCTGACTAGGGCTGACCCGGTTTAGCAGCCAAGACCTGACAGTGAGGGGTAGTGGTTAAGAGCGGCAGACTCTCATCTGGAGAACTGGGTTTGATTCCCCACTCCTCCTCTACATGAAGCTTGCTGGATGACCTTGGCCCAGTCTCAGTTCTCTCAGAACTCTCTCAGCCCCACCTATCTCACAATGTGCACGTTGTGATGGGAGAAAGGGAAAGGCGATTGTAAGCTGTTTTTGAGAGAGTCCTTTGGGTAGTGAAAAGCGGGTTATAAAAACCTACTCTTCTTCTTCCTTTATTGTCTTAAATATTTTAATGCCATTGTTCACTGCCTTCGGGGCCCTATTTGTGTGAAAAGGCGGCATCTGTACGGTTTAAATCAATAAAACAAATAATTAACCTCAAGACTCTCTGGAACAAAGAGAAGGGGAAGGGGCTTTAGCTCACCGGTAGAGTGTAGACATCCTTTGGATACAGGAAGATCCCACCTTCGATCCCTGTTATATCTTGGGCAGCAGGGCTGGGGTAGACCTTTGCCCGAGAATCTGGAGAGCCACTGCTGGGGTAGACAGCAGTGGACTAGAGGGACCATCAGTGTGATTTGATGTGGGACAGTTTCTTGCATCTAGGTCCTTCCCTCCTACCTGCTTAGCCACTACAGTGTTTCCGTGGGGACTGCATTATCCAGTAGTGGATAACACTGATGTTGCAAACTCCAATCCTCTGTCAAGTCACTGTGGATATTGCATATGCTATTAGACAATAATTTTGTTAAACCACCCTGGTGTTCTGAGCCTTCCTATACAGAATTCCTATATTCCTCCTCTTCTGTGTGTGTCCCCCCACCATCTTTTCTGGAAGTAGCTTTGCAGAGCTCTTCTTCCCCTCCTCCCCTTCTCCATATGGCTCTCAAAAACTAAAACATCTGTCGACACGGTCATTTCAGCTTGGGAGGCTCTTAGAGAATATCGATTGGAGTTTCATAAGCCTCGGACCCATGCTCATGCCAGCAATGGATGCAATACCTGAAGAATTCATCTCCAAAGCCCCCGTTATGTAGCTTCACTTATCCAAAGTGATCCTACCACGGAAATCATCAGAGGATTTTGCTCGTGGCCTGCGATACTGAAACATCTGTTACAAATTTGGACACACCTGAGTTGCCGTGAGAATTAGGAACAAGGGTGGACAGAATGCTATTGGGGATCTTGAAGAGATCTGGGGTGTTTCTTTAGAATGATTGCACTTATTTTAAAAGCTGTAAGAACTTGGGCAGCAGGTAGAGGAAATGCCCCTTCATTAAGCTTGCGAAAGTTCTGCCATGTTGGTTTCTGTCTGCCTACAAGGCTTTTTCTTCTGCTCGGACTGATGTAAAATTTGGGAATTTCCCCCCCAAAAGATGAAGTTGCCTCTGGGAGGAAGGGGGAGAGACGAATGCTTATGCGGTTTGGTGCCCCCTAATGGTCAGTGTCTAACAGTGTCCTCTTGACTCAAAATGGGCCTCCTCTCCCCACGCAATAGTCCTTTCCCCTACTTTGGGAGAAGGAACATGTCAAATCAATTTTGTTTCTCACTTTCTGTGAGTTCTCAAAGGGTGTGTATTTGGAAAGGGCAAAACAGGGACTTATGGGAGATACGGATCTGCGAGGAGAGATGTGGCAGAACGTTTATAAAGCTCGGCCTGGGCAAGGGGAGCCCTCTATGAGTGGTAGAACTTGGGATCCCCCACTTAAACTGGTTGGCAGGAGGCTCAAGATTAGCATGTGGAAGTTCTGTTTTGCACAATGCATGAATGGGCTTCTCTACTACAAATTATGGGGATCGCCAGGTTTTATGGGGGCAATAGAGACTTTTGTGAAGATTACGTCTACCGGCTTGTGTATCCATGATACCTAAATGGAATCTCCACATTCAGAAGCAATATCCTTTCGAATACCGATATACAGGGGATGAATATCAGTACCCTGCCTTGGCCATGAGCTTCCCCAAGGCATCTGGTTGGCCACCGTTGAACACATAATGGTTGACTTAATGACATCTCGTGGTCTAATCCAGCAGGGCAGTTATTATATAGCAGCCATGCTGACAAAAGGCTACATAATGCTAAGCAGTTTGGGTCAGCTTCTCGGGGTGAGTTGACGGTCGAACTGATATATAGATCTTGGAATGGAGAGCGGATTCCGCTGGCGGCAGCTCTGTGTGCCATGTCTCTAGGTAGGACTGTAAAACACGCCGCTGGTCGAATTAAGGCTGTGCTAGCTCACGGGGTCTGGTGAGTTCATTGTCTCTCGATAGCTCTTCCTGTCGGATGGCCGTGCGCCGTTTCTGGGGGAATCGGAAAGTGGGTTCTGCATTATTCTCTCTCCGAACAGGAAGAGTAGACCAAATGCCATTTGCCCAGGAGCAGCTTGGCTTCTCAAAAAAAAAAAACTTTTGTGCCTCTTCAGTTTGCTGTTTTCTGGATGGAAGCTCTGGACCGATGACCTGTAAACCACCCCTGGCCTCGAGGAGAGAGGGCAGCCATCCAGACAACTCCCTCCCTTGTTCTTCAGGCAGACACTGCTGGACTGGCTTCTTTTCAACCTCTTTATGGATCCCCCCACCCCAATCTGTCTCAATTCATATTGTCCAGGAAGAGTTTTTCTAGTCTCATCACTGTGCTTGGGACTGATTGTGTTCCTCTTCCGCAGAGGGCTCTGTTTCAAGTCCCAGTGAGGGCTTCAGTTGGCCTTCTCTGCTGAACAGTTTGGCCGCTGTTGGATAGTGAAGGAAATTCATTCCATCTCTGGCCATTTGTTCCAGCTCTTGGAAGCTATGGAGATGGAGTGCCTGGGATTGTCTGCAGCACGCACTTCACCCAAAAAAGGTCCCGTGTTCAGTCTCGAGCATCTGAAGTTAAAACCTCTCTGGTAACAGATGTCAGGAAAGATCTTGGAGAGCTGCTCTGGTGAGAGTACTGAGCTAGATAGACCAATGATCTGGACCCTGGGTAGGTAGCTTCATTTGTTCTTATCCATATGAACTCTTGCCAGCCTTCTGGGGACATGGTAGAAACCTTGTGATGTGAAGCAGCTGGGAGTGGATATATTGCAGTAGGGGTCTCTAAGAGTTATTCTTTTGGGGGCTGCAAATTCTCCTGTTCGTCTTGCCCTTTCAGTTTGGCAACCCAATGGCTGGGGGAAGGGAGAGGTGAGATGAAGCAAAGCTAGACACAGTGAGATGGCTCATGACAAAAGGGATCAGCAATGTAGACCTTGTTGTTCCACAGTCCATAGAGTCAGGGCGTTTTTTTTCCCGGGGGAATCTTTGACTAAGTTCTTTAAAGAATGTTTAAAAGCTTACGAGTTTTCAGTGTACAGCTTGAAAACTGCATTTCTCTCTTGAGAGTTCCGGCACCTCGTTTTCCAAAGAAGAAGAAGACAAAGAAGAAGAAGAAGAAGAAGAAGAAGAAGAAGAAGAAGAAGAAGAAGAAGAAGAAGAAGAAGAAGAAGAAGAAGAAGAAGAAGTAGTAGTAGTAGTAGTAGTAGTAGTAGTAGTAGTCCTGGCCAGGCTTATAGAACTTGATTTCCTGTCGTGTCCTCTTCTAGTCAATGGTGGTACACAGGCTGAATGCCCGTTTGACTCCCCTAAGGTCCCAAACTCCGGATTGGCTATCGGTTTCAGGTTTTGAGAGTACCACTCCTGCACAAACTGCATTTGTTTCAATAAAGGCGTACCTGCTGGTTGCAGCATGAAGAGATATACACTTTTTCACCAGACAGATTTGCTCAGAATTCCTGACGTACGGTCCCATCCAAGTGGGTCAGTTGGATTTATGGGTTCTCAGCACATTTGAAAGCCTGGCTGTCTAGGTGGATAAAAAGGAAACTAGAATCTTGAGTTTGATTCTTCTTCTTTTTCAAACGTCTCATCCAAAGATTTACAGTCCTTTTTTGGTATCCAGGAGATACTGCATAATGTCTTCGCTACCTGGAATCCATGTATAAGAGGAGATTTCTTCTTGGTATATCTTTTATTGATAGTGTGTTTCTCTCGTTTTGTTTTGTTTTTTTCCCTTTCGCTGTTGTCATAGATGGTATTCTGAATAGATTTTTGTGCTTTACCCTGCAATTTCATAGCATCATAACATGCGGGTAATCTATGTAGAAGAAGAGATCTTTAAGTAGAAAACGGGCGTAAGAAAGATCTGTTTTCACATTTCTCAGTTTTTCCCCAGTAAGAATTTCTACAAGCTGAGAGACCCTGAGGAATTGTGGGAAGGGACAATTATGGAAAAATTCTACCACACCCTCCACAATCTTTTTGAGGATTCTGTGGCCTCTTGAGGGAATGAACCAGGCTAACCCTCCCCTCCCCTCTTCATCCCTGTAACGGTTCTCCATTTTCCGTGCCTCCTGGAGAATTAGTCCGTTTTAGCTCTCCCCCCCCCCCGGTTTCCCTTTTGGTTAATTTGCAAAGTCATTTCCCCCTCTGCATACCTGGAGAGTCCCCCAAGTACATAGACACATCTAATGCACTTGTGGGTGGCCTGGTTATATTACATTCATAATTGCTACAGGAGCCAGAAATGTTGCTATTAGGTATAGTAGTTTTTAAAAGTACACAAATGTACAAGGTTAGACGGATTCAGAGAACCACCTCCAATGCGTTGTGTGCAACCAGATGTTGAAGCTGTGGTGTAAGGCTGGCAAACGTATTCATCAAAATTCAGGGGAAAAGGAAAAGCCATGTCCCCAAACTGGAATGTGCAACATGGCTTTCCTTGCTTTCTGAATCTGGATGAAGAGGAAGGGAATGACTGAACCCACAGGTCTTTTCACATTTGCTGCTGGGCAAAAACAGCCACGCCAGCTAATGTATTATTGGTTAATTCCACTAATTGTATGAAATGATGGCTTCGTAAATTTGCTGGTGTGCGGGGACCATCAAGAAGCAATACTTGGAAGGCAGAGGTACACATATAGAATTGAGCATCTAAATATTTGAAGACAGCAAAGTTTGGCTCAAGATTCACAGAATTTATTGCCACAAGGTGTGGTGGCGGTCGCTGACTTGGATGCTTAGAAAAGAGGAACGGAGAAATCCACGGAGGACAGCTCTGTTGGTGGCCAATTGGCCAAGATGGCTGAATGGAACCTCTGACTAACCGCTGTGTGGTGTAGCAGCCGTAGGACAAGGCAAGGTGGTACCTCCAGGCCTGGATCCCCAAAACAGTGTGGCAACTTGCTCGTTTATTAACGTAACACCCTTTCTGATTGGAGCAGTGGCACATGGCAGTGTGTTGGCATCCCTTCCCTGCAGTGACACTGATCTACCATTGGAGGGGGTCTTAACTTGGCTGCCTCAGAGCTGCTGCACCAAGGCCCTTGTAGACTGATTCAGCAACACAGGTGTTTGGTCCATTTTGGACCTCGAACCCATATCAGTTTACCAAGAGCTAGCCTAGGTTTCAGGGGGAGCTGTCATCCAAAAGGGCAAGGTTTATTGTACCCAATTGTGGACAGTATTCAGTGTTTCGTAGAAGTATCTAGCTACATTTCGTATATTTTGCACCTGCATCAATGAAAAGAAGAGGAGGGGAAATAATACGGACAATGAGATTAGGTGGGTGGCAAGAGAGGGCCTTCTGGGTAGTGGCACCAAAACTCTGGAACTCTCTCTCCAATGTCTGTCCCCTTCCATTGCCGACTTCCTCCAGGGTATGAAGACTTTTTTTTGTTTCATTTGGCATTCCCTCAGTGATCTTTCCCTTTCCCTCAATGTTTTTCATTGCTGTTATCGTTTCGTACATATTTCAGCTCTGTTTTTAATGGTGTTTCCCTCCCTTTTCCATTGCTTTAAAAATGTGGTTTTATTGTTTCTATTTTAATTTGTTAGATGCTTTGGCGGGTCTTGTGAGGGCAGAAAGGTGGACAACACATTTTGTAAAGCAAAACAAGTAAATAAACAAATAACACACTGGACCTTGGCCTCCGGTTCTCAGCTGCACCGTTGGTAACCCTGGATATCTGTTGATGAACCATGGTACCGATGGGGGACAGTGTTTGCCTTCATTGAGGACTTCTCAGGAATATCTAGTTGGGCTGTTGTAGGAAACAGGATGAAGCACTGGATGAACCTTGGGCCTGACCCAGCGGGCTGCTCGTATTCTCTAAGCCAGAGTCCATTATTTAATCTTACGAAAATCTAACGAAATAAATAAATTATTTGATGTGCTGGATATCATGGCCTCTGTTTTAGATAGTTACTTCATTTTCCCTAAGCCTCAGGGGGTGAAGAGTTCAAGCAAAAGCAGGGACGCGGCCCCTCTTCAACCAAG
>JAPDNY010000014.1:15125705-15328205 GCA_029375565.1 Gekko gecko
GTAAATAAATAGACTATGATGACAACTGTTGTTGTTGTTGTTCAGTCACACAGTCATGTCCAGCTCTTCGCGACCCCAAGGATCACATCACGCCAGGCCTTCCTGTCTTCCACCGTCCTCTGAACTTTGCTCAATTTCATGTTTGTTGCACCGGTGACACTGTCTAATCATCTCATCCTTTGCTGTCCCTTTCTTCTTTTCCCTTCAATCTTTCGCAGCATCTGGGTCTTCTCCAGTGAGTGCTCCTTTCTCATTTGGTGGCCAAAGTATTTGAGCTTCAGCTTCAGTATCTGGCCTTCCAGGGAACATTTAGGGTTGATTTCTTTTAGCATTGACTGATTTGATCTCCTTGCAGTCCAAAAGTCTTCTCCAGCACCATAATTCAAAAGAATCTATTCTTCAGTGCTTGGCCTTCCTTATAGTCCAACTCTTGCAGCCATACAGTACTACTTGGAATACCATTGCTTTGACCAGGGGTCAAAGTAATTAGCATAACTCATTAGCATATGCCACACCCCCTGACATCATCGGAAGTATGGCGAGCTGGCGAGAAAGAAAGAAAGAGAGAGAGAGAGAAAGAGAGACATGGGGAGGAAGGAAGGAAGGAAGGAAGGAAGGAAGGAAGGAAGGAAGAAGAAGAAGAAGAAGAAGAAGAAGAAGAAGAAGAAGAAGAAGAAGAAGAAGAAGAAGAAGAAGAAGAAGAAGAAGAAGAGGAGTTTGGATTTATACCCGCTCTTCACTGCCCAAAGGCGTCTCAGAGCGGCTTACAAACTCCTTTCCTTCCCTCCCCACAACAGACACCCTGTGAGGTAGGTGGGGCTGAGAGAACTCTAACACAAACTGTCCTTGAGAGAACAGCTGTGCCAGAGCTTGTGGCTGACCCAAGGTCACATCAGCAGGTGCAAGTGGAGGAGTGGGGAATCAAACCCGGTTCTCCCAGATAAGAGTCCGCACACTTAACCACTACACCAAACTGGCTCTCAGGAGAAAGAGGGAGGGAGGGAAAGAGGGCAAAGAACTTTGGGAAAGAAGGAAAGAAGAGACGAGAAGAGGAGAGGAGACAGAAAGAGAAAGAAAGAAGGGGGGAAAGAGGGCAAAGAATGGGAAAGAGAGAGAGAGATGGGGAGGAAGGAAGGAAGGGAAGGGAAGAGGGAGGGAGGGAGAGAAAGAGGGCAAAGAACTTTGGGAAAGAAGGAAGGAAAGAAAGAAAAGAAAAGAAAGAAAGGGAAAGAAAGAGGGAAAAAAGAGGGAAAGAGATGGGGAGGGAGGGAAGGAGGGAAACAGGGCAAAGAATGGGAAAGAAAGAAAGAAAGAAAGAAAGAAAGAAAGAAAGAAAGAAAGAAAGAAAGAAAGAAAGAAAGAAAGAAAGAAAGAAAGAAAGAAAGAGGGGAAGAAAGAGGGGAAGAAAGAGGGGAAGAAAGACGGAAAGAGATGGGGAGGAAGGGAGGGAGGGAAAGAGAGCAAAGAATGGGAAAGGGAGGAAGGAAGGAAGAGAAAGAGGGAGGGAAAGAGAGAGAGAAAGAGGGCAAAGAAAGTGGGTGAGCAGAGAAAGGCGGGGGGTGCTCCGGAGGGCTTTCTCTGAGCGTGTGCCATGGTGGACGGGCAGAGAAAGCGGGGGGCACTCCGGAGGAAGCCAGGGATGAGGCGGGAGGCCTTCTCAGGCCACCGCACCTTCGCGCTGCCTGAGGAACTGGGGATGGGGCAGGAGGCAGGCAACTTACCTTCCTTATTCTGCCTCCTCATGGCCTGAGCACTGCTGGGAGCAGAGGGCAGGGCTTGGTCATGTGCCCACCCACCTGGCACCTCACTCCCGGAGCACCGCTCCTGCATGCTTCGGCCCCAACCGAGGCCTGGCTTTGACCATATGGACTTTTGTTGGCAGGGTGATGTCTCTACTTTTTATTATGCTGCCTAGGTTTGCCATCGCTTTCCTCCCCAGGAGCAGGCGTCTTTTAATTTTGTGGCTGCTTCCATGACTTCCCCTTCTATTTGCCATGATGACAACTGTACCACGTGGCTAGTATATTTAGCATAGCAGCTAATACAGTCTGTTTGGGTCTTTTAAGTCCCATTCTGGTTTCTCATTTTATAGTTATTTTTTTAAAAAAATTAGTATAATTACCAGGGCAGTTCTCCCACACAAGACTAAAAAACATTCTCCACTTTAAGACAGAATGGGACCGGATTTCAAGAGGTATCTGATTCAATTTGAATCTCTCCATTTCAATTATTTTCGGTGTTAAGAAATGTGTATTTTTTTCCTCACACCAATTCCTCTTTCACCACACTTTCTGTTAAATTAATAAATTCACCACTGTGGTGATGGACAAAAAGACATAAAAACATTATTATAGTTCCATAACCCACCCTCCTCCTTGAAGAGGGGCCATGACTCACTGGCAGAGGATCTGCTTGGGGTGAAGGTCACAGGTTCAACCCCCGGCATCTCCAGTTAAAAGGACCAGGCAGTAGGTGATGTGGAAGACCTCTGCCTGAGACCCTGGAGAGCTGCTGCCAGTCTGAGTAGACAGTACTGACTTCGATGGACCAAGGGTCAGATTCAGTATAAGGCAGCTACATGTGAGAGTTCCATTCAGGGAAGGGACCATGGCTCAGTAGTAGAGCATGTGCTTGGCACCTCCAGGTTCAATTCCCAACACCTCCAGTTCAAAAGGACCAGGCAGTAGAAAGACTTCTGCCTGAGAACCTGGAGAGCTGCTGCCAGTCTGAGTTGAAAATACTGACTTTGATGGACCAGTGGTCTGATTCAGCGTAGGGAAGCTTCATGAGTTCAGGCAAAAGGATACGGGTTTCCCTTCTTCCCCTTTATCCTCGCAAGAAGAAGAAAAGAGATTGGATTTATACCCTGCCCTTCACTGCCCAAAGGCATCTCAGGGCAGCTTACAAACTCCTTTCCCTTCCCCTCCCCACAACAGACACCCTGTGAGGTAGGTGGGGCTGAGAGAACTTCTGACAGAAACTGCTCTTTTTCAAGAACGGCTGTGCCAGAGCTTGTGACTGACCCAAGGTCACATCAGCAGGTGCAAGTGGAGGAGTGGGGGAATCAAACCCGGTTCTCCTGGATTAGAGTCCATGCACTGAACCACTACACCAAACTGGCAACCATCTTGTGAAGTAGGATAGGTTGTTAGTCCTCAAATCCATCTTGACCTGTGACAAGCATATTTTACATGGGGAATCTCAGTGCCGCTTGGTATCTCCATTTATCTTTATGGACAGTATTCAAGGCAAAATCTGACATTATCATAGGCAGTGAATGAGAAGGCAGGTTGCTTAACTCCCTTCTGTGTTCTCCCCCCTCCCACTGTCAAAGGTCACGTAGAACAAACCTTGTTACACGTTGGGCACCGAAGACGAATGTTGACAAAATGCCCTCGTTGCTAGGAGGTAGAGCTCTTGAGTACCTGTTTATATGAATCTCATTGTCAGGGAGGGAGAAAGACACCTTGGAAATGCTGTTTGCCTGGATAAACAATCCTTCCTGTTGAATGTACGGATAGTGAGTCACGCAGTAGTATGCCTCCACTGCAAAAAAATTATACATTTAAAAGACGCATCTGCATATATCTAGTAATACATTTTTAAACGCTGGTCTTAATTACAGCTGGTAAACGTACAGGAGTGCTAAAAACAATCAAATTACTTTGCCAATCATGAACAGAGCTGTACATGGAATACTGAGTCTGGCCAAGTGGTTTTTCAATCCCTGTTTGTAGAGATGCTATTTCAAGTATGGGAGGGGGGGGTAAAGATAGGAGGAGATCCTCCTAAACATTTAAAGGGCTTTTCTTAGAAAGTGAGATCAATGCATATCTTAAGGTTGCCAGCCTCCAGGTAGTGGCTGGAGATCTCCCAGAATTACAGCTGGTCTCCAGGTAACAGAGATCAGTTCCACTGGAGAAAATAGCTGCTTGGGAAGGTGGACTCGATGACATTAGACTCCACTGGGGCCCCTCCCCTTCCCAAACCCCGCCTTCCTCAGGCGTCGCCCTCAAAATCTCAAAGAATTTCCTAACCCAGTGCTTGCAAACCTAATGTGTCCTGCAGTAGGCATTCTATTGGGGAAAATAATCTTCCCTGTGTCTGGATTTTAACTGGTGGACTGTCCTCTCTCTGACCACTTCAGTCCGACACTTATCCCAAACAGACGCAGAAACTCCTGGCCATTGGGTCAAAGAAATAGAGAGGTGGGTGATTCTAGCATATTTGGGACTACTTATCCTATACCAGTGGATGGTTTCTCTTAGTGGCTTCCATTAATAGCTTAGATCCAATGACTTCCCTATGTTACAATCAATTTTATGGTTCCCCATCCATTAGTTTTTCATTCAGTGGAGGAAAAAACCCTCCCTCATATAGAAAGTATGTTTTCCAGTCACAGTTACTGGATCTCACTTGGAAGAAGGAAACCATTGGGTCCAACCCAACAGATATTAAAAATATTGGCAATAGTTCTAAATCCTGTGGATCTGCTGAGTGGGAGGTGGCATGACAGAGAGCTACAGAATTATGCACAATGTGGAGAATGTGAATACAGAGAATTTTTTCTTACTCTTTCATACATCAACACATGAAGCTACTTTATACTGAATCAGACCCGTGGTCCATCCAAGTCAGTATTGTCTACTCAGACTGGCAGCAGCCCTCCAGGGTCTCAGGCAGAGGTCCTTCACATCACCTGGCCCTTTTTAACTGGAGATGCTGGGACTGAAACTGGACCTTCTGCATACAAAGCAGAAGCTCTTCCACTGAGCCACAGTTCCTCCCTGATAATACTAGAAGCCAGGGTCACCTTGTGAAATTGATTGGCAATAGATTCAAGAGATGAAAAGGAGTTTTATTTCTTCATATGATAAGTAGTTGACTTCTGAAACTCACTTTGAGATCAGATGTGACGATGGCCAGTATCTCAGATTGATTTAAAATGAGGTTGGTCAGATTTATCGAAGGGTTAGTAAACAATGGCTAGTAAACATGACAGCTGAATGGAACTTCCAGGTTCTGAAGAATGATGTTTTCAGTTGTCAGATGCTGGCAAACAGACATCAGGAGAGAGCTGTTGCCAGGAAGCTCTGCTTATTGACTTCCCTGCAGTATCTCCTGGCCACCAATAGAAACAGGAAGCTGGTCTACGTGGACCATTGGCCTGGTCCACCATGGCCAATCTTAGGTACACCATGGCTCCAATCACATGCACAATTAGCCACACGAGAGGGACGAATGCTGGGCGGATTTAATGGGCATGATCAAACGTGAACATCTAGCTAGTGTCCTGCACCCATTGGCAACCCATTTCGCTTCGCCACAAGAGTGGAGTTAAAAGACACTGGGGAAACTTCACTATCAAATGGGTTGCTACAGGCCACAGATGGACTTCCCCTGTGTGATCGCAGACAGCCACGCTGCCCAAGTGGCAGTGCGGCACAATTTTTAAAAAATTATTTGCACATGTGCATAAGTGCATAGGTGCATAAGTGTGCAATGGTGAAAGTCGCAAAAACAAACCTACCGGAAGAAGGACGTCCAGATGAGCTGATCGCAATCATTTTGAGAGATGGCTATCCAGATAGGCAAAATCATGGATTCAGAGCACAAATACGTAGAAAGTACTTGATTTTCCCAGTGTTGGGAAACTCGCTAGGGAACCAGGACTGTGTGATCGCACAAATGCGGGTCAAATTGCTATGGAGCCAATAGCCTCGCTCCCCCCCCTACATTATCTGGCACGTGTGACCTCAGCTTCTAAAGAACACAAGGACATTAAGAAGAGCCTTGCTGGATCAGACCAGTGGGCCATTTAGTCCAGCATCCTGGCTCACCCAGTGGCCAATCAATTACTCTGGATGGCCAACAACAGGGAACAGAGGCCAAGGTCTTCCCTTGGTGTTGCCTCCTACTACTGGTATTCAGAGGTTTATTGCCTCTGAATGGAAGGGAAGGTAGGATGGTATTGGCTGTTCTCACCAGATCTTGGAAGCTAAGCAGGGTCAGTACCTGGAAAGGAGACCGCTAAGGAAGACTCTGCAGATGAAGGTAATGGCAAATCACCTCTGCTTCTTACTTGCCTTGAAAGCCCCTTGATGCCTCTGAACGTGGAGGTTTTAACAGGGCCAGCCTCAGCTTCCCAAGGGCCACCTCCTGAAAACAATCTCATCAAAAAGACCAAGATGGTTGGAAAGCCACCAGGCCTGTCACCTGGCTAGCTGTTATAGGAAAAGGTTAAGGATCAGAGAAATCTCTAAGACAACATGCTGGCTCAAATACATGTTCACCAGAGCATGGGAAAAAAAACCATTTCAGCTACCCTTCCATTTTATAATTCCTGAATTATCTGGATAGAGGCTCATTATATAGCAACCTGCCTCTATCCATACCATGCCACACATTGATTGATATCCAAGTAGTAAATGAGTCAATATCGACACTCAATGGGTTGACAGACGGAAATTAGTTCATTTAAGAGACCCAGTGGTTCTCAAAACTCAGGAGCGCTCCTGAGTGATTTATTTCCTAACAAACAAAATGGTCTGCTTTCTTTTATATGGAAGCAGTCGTTGCCAATTCTACTATACCCAACCAATTCCCATGTTCAACTTTTCAGGATATAGCTTGTTACAGCCCATAGGTAACTTTTATGATCTTTCCTATTCTGGATTTTATCTCCCGGTGTTTTGTTTTTTATGCATGCTGTACGGTTCTTCTAAGAAAATATTGTCTCATCTTTTAGGGGCTGTTATTGCACCAGCTCTTTGCATCTGTCTGGACTTCACGGGCCATTAAGTCCATCTCCCCGCCAGCTTCGTTCTTACCAAAGAAACACACACAGATATAGGACTACTACAAATTATCCATCCAGTTATTTTCTCAGGGACCCAATCTACCAAAATTAATCCGATGGACTGGCAGTTCAATCCTGCCCTTAAAGACCCCCCAGTGCTGTCGATGCCAGACCTCCGCAGACAATAGTTTTTCTAAGCACTTTATCACCTTTTCAAATGAGAATTTTTTTTCTGAATTCCAGTTTAAATCTTTTGCGTTTGCAGTTTTGAGACTTAGCGATCGACAAGACAAGAAAGCACAGAACACTACTGATCTTGCCTGTTCTTCTTAAACAGGTGCAGGCGGGTAGCTGTGTTGGTCTGAAGCAATAGAACAATGTTTGAGTCCAGTGGCACCTTTATGACCAACAAAGTTTAATTCTGGGTATAAGCTTTTGTGTGCATGTATACGTCATCCATGTACATAAAAGCTTATACCCAGAATTAAACTTTGTTTGGTGTCATGGTTAAGAGTGGCAGACTCTAATCTGGAGAACCGGGTTCGATTTTCCACTCTTCCACATACAGCTGCTGGTGTGACCTTGGGTCAGTCACAAGTTCTCTCAGAGCTGTTCCAGAAAAAGCAGTCCTCGAAAGAGCTCTCTCAGCCCCACCTACCCCACAGAGTATCTGTTGCGGGGAGAGGAAGGGAAGGAGGTTGTAAGCCGCTCTGAGACTCTGAGTGAAGGGCGGGGTATAAATCCAATCTCCTCCTCCTCCTTCTCCTCCTTCTCCTCCTTCTTGCCACCGGACTCAAACTTTGCTCTCTTCTTAAATAAGGTTGCCATATGTTGAAAAGCAAAAAAAGAGGACACGTTTCCTGACTGACTACTTCAAACAAGTGATCACTATGAGAAATCTCATAATTGCTACTAACTAGGAATATTCATAACCTAGTTAGAGGATGGATACCAAAAAAGAGGACATCTAGTAACCCTGTCTTAAAGAAACATATATGCAGAGTACATCATGCGAAATGCTGGCCTGGATGAATCACAAGCTGGAGTTAAGATTGCTGGGGAAAAGATCAATAACCTCAGATATGCAGACGATACCACTCTGATGGCAGAAAGTGAAGAGGATCTAAAGAGCCTCTTGCTCAGGATGAAAGAGGAGAGCGCAAAAGTGGGCTTGAAGCTCAACATCAAAAAAACTAAGATCATGGCATCTGGCCCCATCACTCCTTGGCAAATAGAAGGGGAAGTCATAGAAGTAGTGACAGACTTCACGTTCCTAGGATCCCAGATCACTACAGATGGTGACTGCAGCCATGAAATTAAAAGACGCCTGCTCCTTGGGAGGAAAGCGATGGCAAACCTAAACAGCATGATAAAAAGCAGAGACATCACCCTGCCAACAAAAGTCCGCATGGTCAAAGCAATGGTATTCCCCGTAGTAATGTATGGCTGTGAGAGTTGGACTATAAGGAAGGCCGAGCGCCGAAGAATAGATTCTTTTGAACTATGGTGCTGGAGAAGACTCTTGAGAGTCCCTTGGACTGCAAGGAGATCAAATCAGTCGATCCTAAAAGAAATCAACCCTGACTGTTCCCTGGAAGGCCAGATCCTGAAGCTGAAGCTCAAATACTTTGGCCACCAAATGAGAAGGGAGCATTCACTGGAGAAGACCCTGATGCTGGGAAAGATTGAAGGTCAAAGAAGAAGGGGACGGCAAAGGATGAGATGGTTAGACAGTGTCATCGATGCAACGAACATGAGGTTGAGCAAACTTCAGCGGACGGCGGAGGACAGGAGGGCCTGGCGTGGTCTGGTCCATGGGGTCGCGAGGAGTCGGACTCGACTGTGCGACTGAACAACAACAACAAAATATGCTACCAACTCCTATCTCAGTTGTATACAGGGATGATTTCAAATTTCATATCCCCATTGTTTCAAGTTCTAAATCCACTTTTTGATTGCCTTGTGTGAATCAAACCCATAAATTGTTGTAGATTTTCCGGGCTGCATGGCCGTGGTCTTGGTATGGACAATGCCAAGACCATGGCCATACAGCCCGGAAAATCTACAACAACGAATGAACTCTGGCCGTGAAAGCCTTCAGCAACAAACCCATCAGCCTTTTCTTTCCCCAATCTCAATTCTGCCCCCCAAAGGTATTCATCCCCCCCTATTTTATTTACGTATCAATAAATCAGCCTTATACACTGGTTGTCTAAAATTGTGCACACAAAGATTATGTAAATGGCACTGCATTCATACACAATACAAATCCATCTACAAAATCTATAGGGAGAAAAATGGGAGGACTAAAACCATTCTCAAAAATGTGAATGAATGTAGAAAGAAACAAAATAAAGAACTCTGTACTTTAATGCAAAATTGATCAGTGGGCATCAGAGACAGGGTATGCATATAAATTAACAGATGCCAGACCGTAGCTGATAGACATATTGCAATTATTCCATGCAGCCTTTTTATTAATTTACAAAATAAAATGTAATAAGGGCTCCAAACTGCCTGGAATCCAGGACTCGTCATTTGACATACATGGCAGACTGGCTATAGTCACCAACAATGGGAGGGGTTGTGGATCAAAGAGCACCTAGGTCCTAGGTCCAATCTTTGGCATTTCCATCTCAAAGGATGCTCCTGGGTAGCACTGTGCGTGAACAAGATCTTGGGGTGCAGGTGGTAAAAGGTAAAGGTAAAGGTTCACTTGCTCGAAAGCCAGTCGAATCCGACTCTAGGGTTGCGGTGCTCATCTCCGTTTCCAAGCCGAAGAGCCAGCGCTGTCCGAAGACGTTTCCGTGGTCATGTGGCCGGCATGACTAAACACCAAGGCGCACGGAACGCTGTTACCTTCCCACCAAAGTGGTACCTATTTATCTACTTGCAAGTTCTTGCTTTCGAACTGCTAGGTTGGCAGGAGCTGGAGCTAGAGACGGGAGCTCATTCCATCATGTGGCACCTGGGTCTCGAACTGCTGAACTACTGACCTTCCACAGCCTGCACTTCAGCGTCTTAACCACTTGAGCCACCGCAGCTCCGGGGTGCAGGTGGACTGCAAGTTAAATATTAGCAGCCAGTGTGATGCGGTGACAAAAAAGGCCAACGCTATAGAAAAGGAAAATATTGGAAATTATGAACTGAATATTGAAAATGAATTGAATGTAAGAGAATATTGATAGAAATGTTAATGGGGGTGGAGCACCATTGGAAGCCAGGGGAGGGGGGATAAATTTTTTGAGAAAAGGATATGTTAAGAATTGGTTGTTGAATATGGAACATGCTATTATAGCCTGTTAATAAATTTTCTTTAAAAAACAACAACAAAAAAGGCCAACGCGATCTTGGGGTGTACAGAGGCATAACATCCAAGTCACAAGGTGTGACAGGCCCGCTGCCCACTGTACACTGTATTGGCCAGGCCACACCTGAAATATTGCGCGCAGTTCTGGAGGCCTCACTTCAAAAAGGATGTGGACAGAATGGAGCAGGTGCGGAGGAGAGTGATGAAGAGGATCGGGGGCCAGGAGACCAACGAAGCCCTGTGAGAAAAGGCTGAGGGACTTGGGAATGTTTAGTCTAGACAAGGGGAGGTTGAGGGGGGGGGGCAACTGGAGGAGGGCAGGGAGCTGTTCCTGTTGGCAGCAGAGGAGAGGACTCAAAATCATGGGTTTAAATTAAGGGCGGGAAGGTAGCTGCTGGATATTAGGAAAAAACTTTTTTGCAGTAGGAGTTGTACAACTGTGGAATCAGCTGCTTGGGGAGGTGGTGAGCTCCCCCTCACTGGCAGTCTTTAAGCAGCAGTTGGACAAACACTTGTCAGGGATGCTCTAGGCTGGAATAGATGGCCGGTATATGGTCCCTTCCAACTCTGTGATTCTATGATTCTAGGTAATAGGCAGGGCTATTTCTGGGCAGGAACGCACAGGAACGGAGTTCCGGCTGGCTCCCAAGTTGGCCACGCCCAGCAGGAACTCATTAGCATAACAGGCCACACCCAACAGCGGAAACTCATTAGGATTGGCTACATTAGGGGTGTGTGGCCTAACATGCAAAGGAGTTCCTGCTACAAAAAAAGCCCTGGGTTTTGACAGCAAACAAGGTAAACAGAATAAGAAGCAAAAGGTGGGGGTGGCTGGATGACCACACTTCTGGTAACATGGGGGTGTGGCCTAATATGCTAATGAGCTGTGCTATCAGAGGTGTGGCCTATTATGCTAATGAGTCCCTGCTGGGCTTCCAGCGATGCTCCACCCCCATTAATATTTCTATCAACATTTTCATACATTCAATTCTTATTCAATATCCAAATCTTCATTTTCAATATTTTCCTTTTCTATTTCTCACTATTAGGTAACATTTCTAATACAATTCATTTTCTTACTACACTTCAATACTTAATAATTGTCAAAGCAAAGCAACCCATCCCAATTGGACTCTAGATAGTCTTTAAAGTCTTTCCAATCTGATAAAAATTCTTCATCTTCTTTTCCATTAAGTTTTCTTGTCAATTTGTCCATTTCTATCATGAAAATCATTTTCCTTATCCAGTCCCATTTATCAGGTATCTGCTCCTGCTTTCAGAGTTGAGCATAAGTCATTCTTGCAGTTGTAATTAAATACCATAACAATGTTCTCTTTGTCACTTTAACTTCTTCCAGTTTGAGCCCTAAAAGTAGCATTTCTGGTTCTTTTTTCAAAGTACATTTCAAGATTTTCTGAATTTCATTATGGATCTCAGTCCAAAAAGCAACCGCTTTTTCGCATGTCCACCACATATGGTAAAATGAGCCCTCTTTTTTCTTACACTTCCAACATTTGTTAGACATGTTCTCATTCATATTAGCAATTTTTTTAGGCGTCATATACCATCTATACATCATTTTATAACAATTCTCCTTCACATTAACACATGTTGAAATTTTAATCGACTTTTCCCACAAACATTCCCATGACGACATTTCTATATCTCTATTTATGTTTATAGCCCATTTCACCATTTGTTCTTTTACAATCTCATCCTCAGTATACCATTTCAACAGAATCTTATAAATTCTAGAAATCCTCATTGCAATTAAGAGGACATCTAATTGCAATTAACAACAATGAAAGAAAACAACAATTCAAAATAGATAAAGAAATTATGGAAAATATCCAAAAGAAAGAAGCAGAACTCAAGAAGAGATCTGGCAAAAAGAAAATTTTGAGAGAGCTGAGGATCCTAAGGGAACAATACGATGCGAGGTTAAATAAAGAAGTATATTGGAATTTGAAAAAATTGCAACAGAAGTCCTTTGAAGGAGCGAATAAACCTGGGAAATATTTGGCATGGCAATTGAAGAAAAGAAGAGAGAACAAAACAATAATTAAACTGAAAGATGGGAATAGAGAAATCATAGACCCAGGAGGGATCCGGAGAGAATTTTATAAATACTATGCTACTCTTTTTCAAGCAAAACAAATGGATTAACAAAAAATTCAAGACTATTTATCAAAAGTAAATTTGACACAACCAAGCTCAGAAATAAAAGCAATGTTAAACGCTGTGATAACTAAAGAAGAAATCAGCAAAGCAATAGGAGAGGCAAAAATCTCCAAAGTTCCAGGACCAGACGGTTTTTCAGCCAAATTCTACAAGAAACTTCAAGAAGACCTGGTACCGGTTCTAGAGATTCTTTTAAATGAAATTAGACAAAGCGGGAAGATTCCAGATTCCTGGAATGAAGCTGCAATCACCTTAATACCGAAAGAAACTCGAGATTTAACTAATGTTAAAAATTATCGACCAATTTCACTTCTGAACAATGATTACAAAATTTATGCAAAAATTTTAGCAGAACGCCTTAAAAGGTATTTGAAAGACACTATTGCCGAAGATCAGGCTGGGCTTTTGCCAGGTAGGCAAATAAAGGACAACATGAGGGTTGTTATCTTTGGTATGGGAAAAATAAAGTAGACTCAATGTTTAAGCATCATTATGTAAGAAGAACACTGTTTGATGCATGGACCAGATACAAGAACACAGTTCCTGATGAGAGGCCTTTGTGGATTGTTCCTGCTGCAGTTATTCATCCCTTTTCAGAATATAAAGGTAATGATTGGTTGAAATACCAAGAGTTGCTTCAAAAGGAAGGGAAAAAATATGTTTTAAAACCAAATAATGAATTAGAATTTGAGTATGGATGGTTACAATATTGTCAAATACGGGATATTTACAAAAAAGACTGTAAAGAGGTTGGTTTTAGAGCTAAGAACGATGAGTTTGAAGATATATGGTTGAAAAAAGAGCGAAAAATGATATCAAAGATGTATAAAACTTTGTTGACTGTTTATACTTTGGATGAAACTGTTAAAGAGCAAATGATAAAATGGGCCATAAATATGAACAAAGAAATTTCTATGGAAACATGGGAATTTTTGTGGAAAAAAGCTTTTAAAATGTCAACCTGTGTCAATGTAAAAGAAAATTGTTATAAGATGATGTACAGGTGGTATATGACACCAAAAAAGACTGCTAACATTAGTATGGATAAGAACTTGAGTAATAAGTGTTGGAAATGTAAAAAAAATAGAGGGTTCTTTTTACCATATGTGGTGGTCATGCGATAAAGCAAAGGTATACTGGTCAAATGTACATTGTGAGATGCAGAAAATATTAAAAATTCCTATTAGGAAAAGTCCGGAACTTCTTCTCTTAGGGTTGACAATGGAAAAAATTCCACAAGGAAAAAGGACACTATTATGGTATATGATTACATCGGCAAGAATGGCTTTTGCTCAACAATGGAAAGCGGAGAAGGTGCCAGATATACATGACTGGTTAAGAAAACTGCTGTTTTTAGCCGAAATGGACAAAATGACGAAAAAACTAAATGGACAAATGGCAGAACAATATTTAAAAGACTGGGAAGGCCTGAAATTGTATATGGAAACTGAATATAGAATGAAAGGGAAAATGTACAATCTTGATTTGTATTGAAACTGAATGAGAAATGAAATGAATACTTGATTGTACTGTACCTTTATTGGAAATTATGCTTGTAAAAGTCAGGCTTTTATGTATTTGAAATTGGGTTACCTGGTTTGTCGATTGTTACAAGTCTAAACTTGATTACCTTTTACCTTTTTATTTTGTGTTATTAGCAGTGTTGGAAGCCTATTGGGGGGTGGGGGGATGGGGTGAAAATCTTTTTAAATTGTATTGGTAATGATGTTTAACAATGTTGAATGCATTCCAATAAAAATTTTGTTTAAAAAAAAATAAAATTCTAGAAATCATTTTTTTACCTTTTTCTGCCCATGCCATTTCATTATTTTCTTTCCTGAAACCATACCTCATTTTATCAGTCTTAAATAAATCGTGAATCTGCCTGTAATTTAACCAATCATATTCAAATTCCAATTCCTCTCTTGTATTTACATGCTAATCTACTGCAGTCCATTGATCCTACTGCCCACACATTCCAATTTCAGCTCTGCAGATGTGTCTGGGCTCTGAGTGGCTGTTAGGAGAGGCCTCTCCTAACAGCTTACCCCCACCCTCTTTTCCCCTGTAACTAGCTTCTGAGACTTTATTCCAGTTTTGTCTGAAGGGGCGTGTTTTGTACATGAAAGCTTACACTTTGAATAAAACTTTGTTGGTCTCAAAGGTGCCACTCGACTCAAACCTTGTTCTGTTACTTCTGACCAACACAGCTACCCACCCGAATCTATATTTACTCAAAAAGAAGATGTCCCTGAATGTAAGAAGACTCCCGCTAAAAAAATTATACACAAAAAGGCTTTTATTATTGGACGTAACTGTAAGTTGCATGGGAATTTAAGGGGACTCCTTTTCTCTCTCTCTCTCTCTTTAATGGCATAGCTGAAAAAAACAAATCTAGTCTGAAGGAAATGGTAATCCATAGTATCCAATAAGAAACCAGAGCTGCAATCATGATATCTCAGTCTGGTGAGCTAGTTTGGTGCAGTGGTTAGGAGGAGCATGGACTCTAATCTGGGAGAACTGGGTTTGATTCCCCACTTCTCCACATGCAGCTGCTGGTGTGACCTAGGGTCAGCCAAAAGTTCCCTCAGAGTTGTTCTCTCAAGGGCCGTTCTGGAGAGAGCTCTCTCAGCCCCACCTACCTCACAGGGTGTCTGTTGTGGGGAGAGGAAAAGAAAGGGATTGTAAACTGCTCTGAGACTCCTTCGGGTAGTGAAGGGCAGGGTATAAATCCACTCTCTTCTCTTCTCCCCCTCATGGCTGTATGAAGACTTTGGGAAGCCCTGTTTTCTCACCAGAACAGTTCTGTCTTCTCCTTTAGCTTCATGTGCAATCAGCCAGGAAGGGAAGACCTCTTCCTCGCCGCACAATATTTCAATTGGCTGCCAGAGAAAAGAAATGGCCGACGGTCACATTCTTAAACATTGTCCAATAAAACAGAGCAATAAGACGGAACCGGCGCTCCCGAGCCAAAAAAAAGAGAGAGCGACATTCTTCAGTCAATCAAATCACCGCTCAAACCAGCTCATTTTAATCACTTCTCAGGAGAGAAGTCAACCCCTTCTGTCGAAGGAGACGCAGCAATTTTAGTGATGGAAAGTTTAATTGTTTCATTCCCTCCACCCTGACTGGCTGAGGCACGCTAGACTTTTAATCAGTGGGAACTGAAGTTATAATGAAGTAAAGCCCGCTCTCCGTACTTTGCAACTAGCTGAAAATAATTGGGCTGAGACTCCCACCCAGACAGAGTAACGCCGCTGGCATTTTCCTGAAAACTATACTTAATTGCTTTGCTGATGTTGTTAAGTGGTCCTCGGGGGCGGGGGGACGAAGTACTAAAGCTACCCACATATGCAGGCAACACTACACACAGGCACAAAATGTCTTTAAGGCCCTCCACAAGAGCCCAGGAGTGGCCAGGAGGGAACCGCATAGCCTGGCCATTGTGGCTCGTTGCCTGGAGAGACCCCAGAATGTGGTCAAGCAAACAGAGGAAAATCCGGCATCCATTTTATTGAGGATCCCAAAGCCTGGCATTGAAAAGGCAGGAATGGCTTGGCCAAAATATCCCTTTTATAGCACAGGGCAGATCGTGCCCTATAATATAGGGTCAGAGAGTGGAATTTCAGTCTGTAAGTGTAAAGCAGCATTGATCTGGGTGGTCCGGGCCAGCCTAATATCTTCTCTGATCTTGAGAGCTAAGCAGGGTCGGCCTTGGTTAGCATTTGGATGGGAGACCACCAAGGAAATCCAGGGTTGTGGCACAGAGGCAGACAATGAAAAATCACTTCAGAACACCTATTTTGGTGGGTTTTTTAAAATTTGTGGACTGTACACCAGGGTTTGGCTTCTAAACCGCGTTTTACAGCAACTTGTGGGAATCAAACTGGCAGGGCTTATTGAAAACGGAAATTTGGCATGTGGTGGTTATTGGCAGAAAGAAGAAGAGCTCTTTTTATACCACGCTTTTCTCTGCCTTAAGGAATCTCAAAGTGGTTTATAATTGCCTTCCCTTCCTCTTTCCACAACAGTCACCTCGTGTGATAGGTGGGGCTGACAGAGCTCTAAGAGAACTATGGCTTGGCCCAAGGTCACCCAGCAGACTTCATGTGGAGGAGAAATGGGGAATCAAACTCAGTTCTTCAGATTAGAGACCCCCACCACCACTCTTAACCACTATACCACACTGGCATGCACCCCAATAAAGAGCCAGTTTGCTGTAATGGTAAGGAGCATGGACTCTAATCTGGGAGAACCGGGTTTGATTCCCCACTCCTCCACAAGCAGCTGCTGGTGTGACCCTGGGTCAGTCATCAGTTCTTTCAGAGCTGTTCTCTCACGAGCAGTCCTCGAAGGAGCTCTCTCAGCCCTACTTACCTCACGGGGTGTCTGTTGTGGGGAGGGGAAGGGAAAGGGATTGTAAGCTGCTCTGAGACTCCTTCAGATAGTAAAGAGTGGGATATAAATCCAATCTCTTATCTTCTCTTCTTCACTCTGTGCCTTATCCTTGTGTGTGCCCCAGCACCCTTTCTCTAACACTGACAACTTCATATGATTTCTCAGAAAAACGGTCCCCACCTTGAGTGATTTACTTTAATCTTTGTAGAACAGGGGTGGAGTCTGCCTTTGGCAAAGGGAAAAGGAATGGGGGCGCTTGATTAGGGTTTGCTAGAGGAGCCAGACTTCCTCACTTGACTCTCCGCATGGTTCTCTGGAATTTTTTCCATGAAGCGACCTAATACATCTATGGCATGACTTGAATCTGGGAACAGCCCGTTTCCCCTGAAACTGCGTATTTTGTGTACCGTTGCACCTTTAAAAAAAAACCCTTACAAAACCATAAGATAGAATTAAAATGAAACAAAAGAGAAGAGAAAGATATTGGATTTATACCCCGCCCATCACTATCTGAAGGAGTCTCAGAGTGGCTTACAATCCCTTTCCCTTCCCCTCCCCACTATAGACACCCTGTGAGGTAGGTGGAGCTTAGAGAACTCTTTCCAGAACTGCCCTTAAGAGAACAGCTCCGAGAGAACTTGCGACTGAACAAGGTCACACCAGCGGCTGCACGTGGAGGAGTGGGGAATCAGACCTGGTTCTCCCAGATTACAGTCCATGCTCTTAACCACTACACCAAACCAAAGGAAATGTGTTCCTTTGAAGAGGGGATGCTTCTTAGGGATGCCTCATCATTTCTGGTCTTCCTCTGATGTACGATCATTGGAAGATGAAGGAGATGGTGTGTGTGTGTTCTCCGTGGGATCTGTTCGATGAGGATGACTTATTACTTCATTTATACCACACCTTTCTCCCCAGTGGGACCCAAAGTGGCTCACATTGATCCCCTCTCCTCCCTTTTATCCTCACAACGACCTTGTAAGATAGGTAGGGTTGTCAGGTCTGAGTTGAAAAATACCTGGAGACTTTGGGGGTGGATCCAGGAGAGGGAGGGGTTTGGGGAGGGGAGGGGCCTCGGCATGGTCCAATGCCGTAGAGCCCACCCTTCAAAGCAGCCATCTTCTCCAGGGGAACTGCTCTCTGTCAGCCAGAGATCAGCTGTAAAAGTGGGAGATCTCCAGGCCCCACCTGGAGGCTGGCAACCCTGAAGACAGGTTAGGCTGAACAAGTGTGACAGGCCCAAGGACCCCCAGCAAACTTCCACAGCAGAGCAGGGATTCCAACCCAGCTCTCCCAGGTCTTAGTCTGCCGCTGTAGCCAATGCACCAACTAGGGATGCCAGCCTCCAGGTGGGACCTGGGGATCCCTCAGCATTAGTGCTCATCTCCAGGCTACAGAGATCTCTTCTCCTGGAGGAAATGGATGTTTTGGAGGGTGGATGGGCTAGTCCAATCTCATAAGATCTCGGAAGCTAAGCAGGGTAGATCAGTAACAGGCAGAGAGACACAATTATGTGAGCGGAAGGGTCTCTTCCATAAAGGGCAGCCCCCTCCCCCAGATTCTACCATATATATCATTTAAATTGTTTGAGTTAAGGATGCCAACCTCCAGGTGGGACCTGGGGATCCCCTGGATTTACAGATCATCTTCAGGCTACAGAGGTTAGTATCCCCGGAGAAAATGGTTGCTTTGGAGGGTGGCCTCTATGGCATTGTGCCCCACTGAGGTCCCTGTCCTCCCCAGGCTCCATCCCCAGATCTCCAGGAGTTTCCCAACCTGGCTCTGGCAATGCTACCCCCCATCCCCCTACGGTGGCCAGCGGGGACCTGACAACCCTAACACCAGCAGCTATTAAAATAAAACTCCGGTTCAGGAAGGGTGGTGATATTCCACCCCTAAGCGCACTATAAAAAATGGCCGAGGTAACCAGGCGAATCTGGGACGGGTTTTCTAATGGGTGAATACAATGCTTCAAAGGGCAAATGTGCTCGAGCACATCTGGAGCACGGGAGACGTCAAAGCCGATGCTTTTATTGCTGGGGAAAAGCTCTGCTTGCCGCAGAGGCCTTTCATCCTTGCTCTGCCTCGTAGGTTGGAAGAGAGGCCCGAGCTAAGCGAACGTCCTCACTCCGGGCCACCCGCTGTGCTCTCGGATGTGGTTTTCAACCTTCACAGATCAGCCTACCCCAGTGAACTGCCGCCTCCTGGAGGGTGAAAACTTTTCAGCGGAAAGTTGAGAAAGAGAGCGATAGGTTGTTTTAAAACTTAACCTGACCAGCTAGCAAAGGAGGCAGCTTTTCGACGAATAAAAGTTTTGCAGTTCTTGAACTCTGGAGGGGGGAGAAATCGGTCAGTAAGCCAAAGGAAGAACTCGAGGTAAAATGAAATTTTGTGGCTAGACCTTTTCAGGGTGATGGGAGTTTGGGGGGACTTTAAAAATTCTTTAAAAGCCCCCCCCCCATGTTTCCTTTTCCCACATTATTTTGCTGGCTAGCCAATCAGGGATCAGGTTGTTAGAGTGAGTATTCGGTCCTCATGACCACACAGCATTAAACCACAAGGCCCCAAAAATGAGTGTCAGCAAGGCTTTCTTTCAAAAAAAGCGGGTGGGGGGGACAACAAGAAGGGGGGGGAATGAAAAATCCAGTAACTAATTTTAACTAGTAACTTATTTTAAGAGGAGCTGCAGTGGCTCAAGTGGTTCAGACGCTGAACTGCAGGCTGTGGAAGGTCAGTAGTTCAGCAGTTCGAGACCCGAGAGTGCCGCATGATGGAGTGAGCTCCCGTCTCTAGTTCCAGCTCCTGCCAACCTAGCAGTTCGAAAGCAAGAAATTGCAAGTAGATAAATAGGTACCGCTTCGGTGGGAAGGGGACAGCGTTCCGTGCGCCTTGGTGTTTAGTCATGCCGGCCACATGACCACGGAAACGTCTTTGGACAGCGCTGGCTCTTCGGCTTTGAAATGGAGATGAGCACCGCAACCCTAGAGTCGGATTTGACTGGCTTTCGAGCAAGGGAACCTTTACCTTTAATTTTAAGAGAGAGAGAAAAAAACTGTACAGAGAGAGCAAAAAGTAAAAAAAGATATGACAGTGGTGGCAGAGCTACACAGAAGGTTCTACACAGTTTGGTATAGTGGTTAGGAGCATGGACTCTAATCTGGGAGAACCGGGTTTGATTCCCCACTCCTCCACATGCAGCTGCTGGCATGACCTTGGGTCGGTCACAAGTTCTCTCAGAGCTGTTCTTTCAAGGACAGTTCTGGAGAGGGCTCTCTCAACCCCACCTACCTCACAGGGTGTCTGTTGGGGGGAGGGGAAGGGAAGGGGATTGTAAGTCACTCTGAGACGCATGGGTTTTCGGTATACAGACTGAAAACTTCATTTCCGTCTTGAGAGTTCTGGCACACACACCCCTCTCTCACACACAAAAGCCCTGGGTAGACCTATTCTCCATGAACTAGTCAAAAAGAACAAGGAATGCACAGCTGACGTTATCAGTACTAAACACTCTTTTCTGAGACGGGCCCATAGCCCAAATGGGAGTCTTCTCTTTTCCAGCAGTTCTGAGGTAAAAAAAACACACACAACCCTTCAGGTATCAGAATAAAAACAGTGAGGTATTTCTAAACCTGTCCAATTTTCCCTTGAATCTCAAGGAGGGTGAATTATTAGTAAAGAGAACATAGTTTCTTAAAGATTTACTGCATGGCAGGGACTGGACCTATGCAGGAGTCTGAGATAAGACCAGTATGGTTAGTATTCCTGATGTAAAAAGGGGGCCACAGAACCTTTGGGAACAGCCGGATCGTCACCCAAACAATCAGGGAGCGGTGCTACTTTTTTTGGTAAATACAATTTATTATTGGATATATCACATGTTCATACAATTTAAACAAACCAATACATATCCATTTTTCTTTCTCCTCTCCCCCCAAACAAGGCTTCCCGCACTGCACCAACCCCATTGTTATTTCTCTTATGCAATTACATTTACTACTAAACATATTTTCTTTTACTAATGGTAACAATTCTAAGATCTAGGTCTCTTTCCACTTCTCCTCAGTAGCTGTCAAAGCAAATCAAACCACGCTTAACATCCCAATTCTTCAGCAAGTATTCTTGAAAGTCTTTCCAGTCTCCGAAAAGGTTAGGGAGCGGTGCTACTTTTGTCATGAATGGTCATTGTACTTTTCATGACTCCATCTGAATTTTACATAACTGCATCTCATCCCATATTTCCTGCAATCCATGGCTCTTTGACACCGCAGTTTATGATTTCCGCCTGATCTGATGTATATACATCTGATATATATGTCTGCCTAGTGAGGACCTACTATGTGCATCTGACAAAGAGGTCTACACAGCCCTGGGGCGGGGGGGAAGCTACTAGCTTTTAAGGTACCCTTGCTGATTTTTGCTCAGAATGAGGAACAAGGCCAGACTCTCAGGCTTTATAAAACTTGGTGGAACCTTATTGGCTCCCTTGTGTCACCTGACAGTTGCTGAATGTGCACCTCCCATGTTGCCATCTAGCTAGCTATACTGGTACTACATCAGCACAACCCAGAGCAGGTTTGCGACTTGCTGTTTTTAGCAAGCTAACAGGGAGAGCAAGACACCTGACTGGTTTGGTTGACCAAGGCTCGGGTTCCTCAATAACTTTTGTGGGTTTGCAGTGTGGCCAGAATTTCCAGGCTTCTTAAGCAGCAACCACCTAGTAAAATAGTTTCTATCCTTGCTCAGCCTATATGCTCTTGCGTCACTAAGCAGCTTTCGCTGTTCCTTATCGGCTAATGGAGCAGACAAAGATGCTTTAAGTATGCACGAGTTCATACTGAAGAGACACCAGCGTTAACTGCTGAAAATACTGTCGAGATGAATGTTAAAAGGGCTGGAAACCTCACTCCCTTTCCTCTGGTGTTACATTAGGCTGTCTTTTGTAGGTTCTCCTACAACATTGAGGTAAGTTTGGTTAATGTGTCAGAGTGTGATCCGGGAGAGCCATGTTCAAAACCCCACTCTGCCCTGGAAGGTGACCTTGGGCCAGTCACACACTCCCAGACTAACCTACCTTACAGGGCTGTCGTGAAGATGAACCAATGTAAGCTGCTTTGGGTCCCCATTGTGGAGAAGGGGAAAGGTATAAATTACAGCGTAAGCTGCTTTGGAAGGGAGGGCGGGGTATAAATTGAATAAATAAATAAATAAATAAAAATAATAAATGTAGCTGAAGAGGAGGGGAAGAGAAAAGGTCAGTTGGCTGGCAAGTGGGAAGGAGAGAAGCAAGAAAGGGAAGGTGAGGATGTGGGAGCTGCCAGGAGGAAGAAAAAAGGCAATAGTGTGGGGAAGGTGATATGGGGGAAAGTGAGTTGTCCCCTGCAAGTCCTGGCAGGTTCTCCGCTGGCGTAACTGGCCCTGGCCCAGCAGTCAGCACTGCACAACTGGGCTTGGCCCAATAGCTGGTTCTGCGGAACTGAACCCAGGCCATCCAGACAGCCAGAACCAGCCAGAGATGGGGGAACTTACCAAAAGAGAGAGCAAGGCCCAGAAGATGGGGAGATGTTACTTCCGGTGCACACAGGAAGTGACATCATCAGGCTGCGACACCTCAGTGATGCTCTGGTATCTGGGCAAAAACTCGATGGTAAAAATGGCTTCTACCATAGAGTTTTTGCCCAAATACCAGAGTATCGCCTGGACACCGCTGGTGTGATGACGTCACTTCCTGTGCACACTGGAAGTGACACTGCGACATCGCCTGGGCCTCCCTCTCTCACCTAATAGGTCCCCCTGCCAGCCAGCTGCTCGATGGCGGGGGTGGTGGGTCCTGGCGGTGGGGGACCCCCACCTCCACCAGGGGAGTTGGCAACCCTACCCCCACCTGTCTTTTAATCTGGAGAACTGCCTTGAATCTTAGCAAGGAAGGCAGACTACAAATGAAGTAAATAGATTCTCCTTGTCATCTGCCACTGAGCCACAGCCCCTCTGCAGGGCATGGTACAATTATAAAGGGACTATTCTAAAAGGATAGCTCATCAGCCCCTCCGTTTTATTAGATACCTTTCTGTCTCAGCTTTCATTCATCATGAATTAGCTGCAAAGGGGCTGCACTGTGTTCTTTCAGACCATGGGTTGAGCAACTTCCTGGCGAAGCCTGGGGAGGGTGGGATTTGGGGAAGGGGAAGTGGGGTATAATCAAGGCTATTTTTGGGCAGGAACGCACAGGAAGGGAGTTCCGGCTGGCTCCTGAGTTGGCCACACCCACCAGGAACTCATTAGCATAACAGGCCACACCAAACAGCAGAAACTTATTAGGATTGGCTACATTTAGGGAGTGTGGCCTAGCATGCAAAGGAGTTCCTGCTACAAAGAAAGCCCTGGGTTCTGACAACAAACAAGGGAAACAGAATAAGAAGCAAAAGGTGTGTGCGGCCGGATGACCACACTTCTGGTAACATGTGGGTGTGGCCTGATATGCTAATCAGCTGTGCTGTCAGGGGTGTGGCCTGATATGCTAGTGATTTCCTGCTGTTGGGTATGGCTTATTATGCTAATGAGTCCCTGCTGGGCTTTTTCTGCAAAAAAGCCCTGGGTATAATGCCATAAGTCCCCCCTAAAGCAACCGCCTTCTCTAGGGCAACAGATCTCTGTAGTGTGGAGATCAGTCATAATTCCAGGAGATCTCCATGTGTCACCTGGAGATCAGCAACTCTACCATTGGACCATTTCTTGGATGATCTTTTCCCTCCTTTTCTCCCTTTTAAAGACACACACATACATGCACAGCTATTTGTTCTGCCTTCTCTGAAAGTCCAAGGAGCTCTGCAAAATAATTAAGCTCCCAATATAACATTAAACTTCATAATGACATAACCTTGTAAATGTATTTCGAGGGCCAGTTAACGGAGGTGCACCTTGATTTCTCTCTTTACCCATCACATCTTCACAACAACATCTTTGCAAGGTCAAAGCTGGAGTCAACAAAGTCGCCACTGATTGGATTTAAAGCACCCTCTCGCTTGCAACGCACTGGTCAGATATATAAATTCAGATTGCAGGCAGGAGGCTGAGGATACGAGGCAGGAAAAACAGGCTTTTAGTGCGCAGGGGTGGGGGGAATGCGGCGGAGATGAATCCCAAAACATAGTGGGCATCAATGTTTTTCTAAAGCAGGAAAGGTGCAAAGAGCACATTGCAGCCTTCTTTATTTAGCAAGTTGGAGAAAATTAAAACAACAACAACAACAGCACCACCCTTATAACACCATCTTGGGACAAATTCCAGAAGGGTGGCTGCATCAGTCTATTTCATCCAAAACAACAGAGTCTGGTGGCTATCCAATGCAGAGGACCACATTTATTGCTGCGTCGGTTGTCAGAGGCCAGAGATCACTTTCATCAGCAAAACGAAATGTTATCCTCAGAAGTTAGGGACGTATATAATTGGGGACAGATTAGGGTGGCTCGCAGGCAATTGAGTAGCAGGAGAAAATGAGGGTGGGTGGAGGACAACCTCAAGGACACATTGCTGTCACTGGTGGTCACCACATATGTGACACTCTAGGAATTTCCCCCAGCAATGCGGTCTTTGCCATAGAGAGTCACTGATGTGGCAACGTCACTTCTGTCAGTGATGTTGTTGGGGTTTGTCAGCACATGTCTGGTAACCCTAGGACAGACAGAAGGAAAGTTATGGCATGAGAGGTGTTTTTGCAGAAGGAGCAGCTATCCAGCTCCAGCTGAAAGCACCCCTCTCCCAGCTAACAACTGCCATTGCTAGAGTTGCCAGGCCTCCTGGTATAGCGGGAGGCCTCCCGCCAGCAACCCTTGGCAGCAGGGGGGGTGGGCAAATGCTGGTGTTGCACACAGCATGACATCACTTCCAGGAAAAAAACCAGAAGTGTGTCATGTAGCTATAAGGATTGCCTGAAACTTTATGGTGTTGCCATAGACTTTCCAGAGATTCCAAGAGTGACATGATGTCACTTCCAAGCTTTCCTGGAAGTGATGTCATGGCATATGCAATGCTGCTCCCCCCCGTGTCCCTGCCCCCAAGCTCTTGCTGAAGACAGAGAGAAGATGCATTTTCCATTCCAGACACCATTCCATCAGGCCTGGACATGAGTTTTCTTCTTCTTCTTCTTCTTCTTCTTCTTCTTCTTCTTCTTCTTCTTCTTCTTCTTCTTCTTCTTCTTCTTCTTCTTCTTCTCCTTCTCCTTCTCCTTCTCCTTCTCCTTCTCCTTCTCCTTCTCCTTCTCCTTCTCCTTCTCCTTCTCCTTCTCCTTCTCCTTCTCCTTCATTTTACCTTTATATAGAGTGCCACATGACGGAGTGAGTTCCCGTCTCTGGCCCCAGCTCCTGCTAACCTAGCAGTTTGAAAGCAAGAAATTGCAAGTAGATAAATAGGTACCACTTCGGTGGGAAGGTAACAGCGTTCTGTGCGCCTTGGTGTTTATTCATGCCTGCCATATGACCACGGAAACATCTTTGGAGAGTGCTGGCTCTTCGGCTTTGAAACGGAGATGAGCACCGCAACCCTAGAGTCGGATTCGACTGGCTTTCGAGCAAGGAAACCTTTACCTTTCCTATAAAGGATAGGTGGGTAGTCTGGATAAGAGTGACTATATACAAGCCTTCCAGCTTTTCTCCAAGTTAATGAATTCTCTTAAATAAATACAGCAATTGGAAAGGGTTAACTAACTGGGCAGTTACAGGATGCACTTTGTAGCACCTCCAGTTCTTTTCTTTTGTTTCCTGATCACTGTTGAGTTTTACTGGTGGAAGGCTGCCTGCTCATTGCTGGAATAAACCAAATTCCTTTTAAAATCACCAATGCTGTGTGCATCTGTAGTTTGAGAAGGAACACTTGGTGGTCTCATTTGTAGCCTAAGCAGGGGCTGGGAGCATTTTAGTCTTTGCTGTTGACTACAATCTCATGAAAATTTGGGGACGCCCCTATCCAAGTTCTCCATAAACCTCATTCCCGCAGTTCACCCCTCACTGCTGTTTCGAAAGAGAACCGAATGATACTCTGAGGAACCCCTTCTGAAGTTCTGCCGTCTCCACCATCTCCATTTTGTCACTTGAGCGACAATCGTCACTGGGCTTCTGGGTGCCCTCTTAGACTTCGGCGCTCAGAACGGGAGCGGGAGCTTTTGCTCCTTTCAAATCGCCCGGACTCTGACCTCCGAGCCATCTGCTCGCTACAAAATCCATATTATTAGCAGAAATATGCCATGCCAACATCTGGTCAAGTGTCCATATATCATCTATGTATGGCATCACCTTGACGTGCCCTTCGATCAAGTTTCACATTTTACTTCTTTTATTTCCACTCATGAAGTTTCCTTCCTCCCATTAGCCTTTCTTTCGAAAAGGGCCCTGGATGGCTTCCTCTGGATTCCTTTTCTGGTGCACATTTCATTTTCCCGGATGGATTAATCGTAAATAGGCGCAAGCTAATAATACGTCATTGTTTTCAAAATGGGAGTTCAAAGCCATCTCTGGGGGGGTGGGGATTTCACACCTCTCTGATCTTTTGCCTGCCTGCAAACAGAATTCAAAGCCAACCTGGAGGCTCAGGCTGAATGGAAACATCTGCTAGGTTTTCACACATCTCATACTACGGCATAAAATTAAGGGACAGATGGAACACTCCTGATGACTGTGGCTTGATCCAGAATGATCCCTCCCGGTCTTCCACTCTGGTTGGGATTGCACGGAGACGCGGCTTGCGAGAACGCACGCTTCCACCTGGAATCTGTATAAGCAGCGGCTGTGTTGTGCGCCGCTTACAAAACAATTGCTGTGCTCATTTATTCATTCACATAATTGGCACCCCACCTTTCTGTTATATGTAATATTCGTGGTAGCTTATGCTATCAAAAAAAGCCACAAGACACAAATACTAACAGTGGTTAAAGAATCTAGAGACAACAATCTACGAAAGAAGAGCCCTGCTGAGAATTGTCTTGAGAGATTAACTTTTTTATATATATATAATTTTTATTGTTGAACAAAGAAGAGTAAAATTACATTACAACTCAGTACATTTTATAGTTTAGAATGCATAAAAAAACATTTGGTATCAAACAAAACTTAGATGCAACAGTCAGAGTGCCAATAATTCAACAATTTAACTTGAATGCAGGTGCAAAGAAAAGTGCATTTTAGTTCTCATACTAAGTATGCTGCAGATTGCAGTAACGTGCCATTGGTAGAAAGGGTCCTTAATAACAAAGCAAATGGGGTATAGTAAAGATAAGATCAAACAGGCTTCCCGTCTTATTGAAGAGTGAGATTTAAATCCATTTTTGCAGTTGTTTCCATTCTGGTGAAATAAACTCATGATATGATAAGAAGTCCAAGCGAGATCAACTCGAGGTCCATCAGCATCCTGTTTTCCAACAGCTCCTGGAAACTCGCAAGCAGGAGAGGAAAGTCACAGCTTTCCCTGTTTGCTATGAATTTAGAAGGCATAGGTCTACTGCCTGTGTATATGGAAGCTCTGTTTAGCTATCATGGTCAATTGGAGGAGGAGGAGGAAGAGGAGGAGGAGGAGGAAGAAGAAGCAGCAGCTGCTGCAGCAGCAGCAGCAGCAGCTGGATTTACAGGTGCATAGCCAGGATTTTTTAAATTCAGGGCACCTTTAAATAAGTCAGGGCCCCCCTACACACACCCCTGCGTCCCTCCCCAAGGGAGCACCTGGTCTGGATGGGAAGTTGGAGGGCCTTGGTGGTAAGTCAGGGGGCTGGGCCCTGAGATGCCCCACTGTAACTATGGTCCTGTGGATTTCTATCCCGCCCTTCACTACCTGAATCTCCTTCCCTTCCTCTCCCCACAACAGCAACCCTGTGAGGTAGGTGGGGCTGAGAGCCCTGAGAGAACTGTGACTGACCCAAGGTCACCCAGCTGACTGCATGTGTAGGAAGAGTGGGGAATCAGACCCAGTTCTCCAGATTAGAGTCCACCACGCTTTAACCACTACGCCACAGCTGGCTTTCCATGAATTCTCCATGAATCGGTCTAAAAGAACAAGGTATGCACAGCTGAAGTCATTCGCGCCAAACACCTTTTCTGAGCCAGGCCCACAGCCCAACAGTCCCACAAAAGATCATAAGAAGAGCCTCGCTGGAGCAGACCAGTGGTCCATCTAGTCCAGCATCCTGTCTCATGCCGTGGCCGACCGGTTCTTCTGGAGGTCCGACAACAGAGCATAGAGGCCTAGGTTTTCCCCTGACGTTGCCTCCTTGTATTTAGAAATCACTGCCTCTAAATGTGGAGGTTCCCTTGGTCAAGCTAGATGGACCCATCCTCCATGGAATCTGTCCAACTGACTTTGAAACCTGTCTATGTTTTTGGTCACCACTGCATCCCTGGAGAGCAAATTCAACATTCTAATCACTTTAAGCTAGCAATAAAAGAGTGGACTTACAGGTTCGACACCAGCAGTCGAAGTTCAAACGGAACCCACCCAGTCCTGAGCCAATAAAAATCAGCACTAATGAAACCAGCAATCGGGGACGATACAGTCAGCTGAACAGAAGAGAAATATTGAGTCAGAGAGCAAAAATACACAATTTTTCTGGGATTGGGGGGAAAAAAGTTGTCGAAGGCTTTCACGGCCGGAGTTCATTAGTTGCTGTAGATTTTCCGGGTTGTGTGGCTGTGGTCTTGGCACTGTAGGACCTGACGTTTCGTCAGTAGCTGTGACTGGCATCCTCAGAGGTATAACACAGAAAGATGGAGTATTCTCTGTGTCAAGGTAAGAAGAAAAATGGAAGGCATGTAATTTATATCTACTCTGGAAGGTGGGGTACCTGCCATGGTGACTAAAGGGAACCTCCACGTTCCTCCCTACCCCATCTTCCTGAGTTGATATAAAGTACCTGCCTTCCATTTTTCTTCTCAGCTTGACACAGAGAGGACTCCATCTTTCTGTGTTATACCTCTGAGGATGCCAGTCCTACAATGCCAAGACCACGGCCACACAACCTGGAAAACCTACAGCAACTAAAAAAAAAAAAGTCTTGACAAATCCCTAGAAAGACAGTAAAAGAGAGGGCTTGACAAGACTTTTGGGGTAAGGAATTCTACATCTGGGGGGCCACAACTGAAAAGGCCTTGTGCTGACTATATCCCACCTACCTCACCCACCTACGTCTATATCCCACCTGCCTCATGGGGTGTCTGTTGTCGGGAGGGGAAGCTGCTCTGAGACTCCTTCGGGTAGTGACCGTCAGGGTATAAATCCAATCTCCTTCACCACCTCTTCTTCCTTTTCTTCTTCCTTTTCTTCTTCTTCTTCTTCTTCTTCTTCTTCTTCTTCTTCTTCTTCTTCTTCTTCTTCTTCTTCTTCTTCTTCTTCTTCTTCTTCCGCTTCTTCTGCTTCTGCTTCTGCTTCTGCTTCTGCTTCTGCTTCTGCTTCTGCTTCTGCTTCTGCTTCTTCCGCTTCTTTCTAACCTCAGAGCAAGGGGACTGGAAGCCAATCTCAAAGTCTGGGCAGGCTCATGCTGGCAGAGGAGGTCCTTCAAGCACCCTGGATCTTAGCTGTGAATGTTATTAACGTCAATTTGAATGGCATACCATGCACACCACAGGAAACTCTGTGGGTTGCCTCCTGCATTTTCATAAAGCTGATGTGTCTTTTGCATGGGCCTCCCAATAGTTTATGGCACGCTAGTTGGTGGATTAAGTGGATCCAGACCGGAATCAGTATGTGGGGAGGCGGGAAAGTGAACACGACACAGCATACTGCCCACATTGATTATGAAGCTCCTGAGTGTGACGAAACACTTGCATCATTGTGCCCCGCATGCTCACATGCGCTCAGCTCCCATGCTCCCCACACCAGCTGAATCATGCAAAACAGACCCAAATGTTTGCAAATCCCAGAAGGACCACAAGGTGGTGGTGTTCCAAAATGGAATGTGAACGAGCTCTCCCCGTTGACCGGACAGTATCCCATCACCAAAATATAACCAGGGCCACTCGTCGCCCTGCATAATTGACAAGACAGTTTGTTCGTGTGAATGAGGGTTAACATTTCTGAAACATCCAGGATAGTGTTGAAGTGGGAAAACTTGTTTTAAGAATATATGCATTTGGCAAAACCAGGACGAAGTTGGCAAGACTCTAACGAATAGACGACTGAGGCAGAACCGGCAGAGTTGAATCAATAGAGATGAGTAGTGGGGATCAGATTTCTCATGTTCTATATCTTTGCTCTTTTGGGATTTATTCTATATCTCACACTTTGTGTGGAGGAAAGCAGATGATTCCCGGTTTACATTTTATCCAGCCTAGGTGAGCCCAATGTCATCAAATCTCAGAAACTGAGCAGGGTCGGTCCTGGTTAGTATTTGTATGGGAGACCACCAAGGAATTCCAGGGTCACTACGTAGCAGCAGGCAAGGGGGGACCACCTTTGAACATCTCTTAGGTTTAAAACCCCACGGGTTCACTGTAAGTCACAGCTGTGAGACTTGATAGCAAAAAACAAACAAACCAACAAACCCCAAAGGATCAGTGCATGTTACAACATTTCTGTTTTTTTCCCGATAATTAAAGGCATAGAATCAAGAACACAAGACCCCAGCAAGAATGACTTATGCTCAGTTCTGGAAACAAGAGCAGATACCTGATAATTGGGAATGGATTAAAAAATGATATTTGTGGCTGAAATGGACAAACTAACAAGAAAACTTCATGGAGCAGAAGATGAAGAATTTTTAACAGACTGGAAAGATTTTAAAGACTATTTAGAGCTTAACTGGGATGTGAAAAATAGATTACTTTGTTTTGATAGTTACTAATAATAGAAGTGTTGCAACAAGAGAGACTGTATTTGAAAAAGTTACCTAATTGTTAAAGTTAAAAAGCAAAATATTGAAATTTAAGATTTGAATATTAAGAATGAGTTGAATGTACGAGAATATTGGTTGAAAATGTTAATGGGGGCGGAGCATAGTGGGAAGCTGGGAGGGGGGAGATAAAAATTTGAAAAGGATATGATAGAATTGTAAACAAAAGATGGAACATGCTTTTATATATCTGATAATAAATTTTCTTAAAAAAAAACAAAACACAAGATCCCTACATTGTCTGACAAAAACTAACTTCCTTTCCCAGTGCTACAAACCTCTCATTTTGTCTCCCCTTCCCTATGAGAGAAGAAAGGGATGTGGCTCCGATTTTGAGTATGTACTTCGCATTCAGGAGCTTCCTGTTTCAATCCCTGGTAACTCAGATAAAGGACCTCAGGGTCAAACTACATGTTACAAGGTACACAGGTCTGCCCTGGGGACTTGCAGCCATACTACTGTTGCAAGTTCCCTGTGGGAACTCAGTTTAAAAGTGCTGCGGGGGCCCAATTCAGATTGGGACCGCAAGGAGGGGAGGAAGGGATCCTGCCTTCCCTTCAGGCCTTTTCCCCAAGCCAAAATGGTGCTGGGGGCATTATTGTCGCATTGGGGAGCTCTGTATTTAACCCTACTTGCCACCATTTTGGCTCAGGAAATAGCGTGAGGGGGAAGAGAAGAAGAAGAAGAAGAAGAAGAAGAAGAAGAAGAAGAAGAAGAAGAAGAAGAAGAAGAAGAAGAAGAAGAAGAAGAAGAAGAGGAGGAGGAGGAGGAGGAGGAGGAGGAGGAGGAGGAGGAGGAGGAGGAGGAGGAGGAGATTGGATTTATACCTCACCCTTCACTACCCAAAGTCTCAGAGCGGCTTACAAACTCCCCTCCCCACAACAGACACCCTGTGAGGTAGGTGGGGCTGCAAGAGCTCTGACAGAAACTGCTCTTTTTCTAGAACAGCTCTTATCAGAACTATGGCTTGCCCAAGGTCATCCAGCCAGGTGCAAGTGGAGGAGTGGGGAATCAAACCCGGTTCCCCCAGATTAGAGTTTGTGCACTTAACCAGTACACCAAACTGGCTCTCTACTTAACTACTACACCAAAGAAACAGTCCTCCTCCCCACACTGTGTTCCTGATCTGAATTAGGCCCCTACAGGGCTTTTAAATGGAGATCCACTGGAAACCTGCAGCAGCAGTATGGCTGTGAGTCATAAGAACATAAGAACATAAGAGAAGCCAATGTTGGATCAGGCCAATGGCCCATCTAGTCCAACACTGTGTCACACAGCGGCCAAAAATACCACGTGCTATCAGGAGGTCCAGCAGTGGGGCCAGGACACTAGCAGCCCTCCCACTGCTGCCCCCTCCAGCACCAAGAATAGAGTGCATCACCTGCCCCAGACTGAGAGTTCCCATCTATACCCTGTGGCTAATAGCCACTGATGGACTTCTACTCCATATGTTTATCTAATTCCCTCTTGAAACTGTCCAAGCGGCAGACTAGTGTACCGTGTAACACGTAGTTTGTCCCTCAGATAGCAAGGCTTGGAAAGACTGTTCTCTGTCTGTGACCTTGGAAACCTGCTGCTAGTCAAGGTAGACAATATTGAACTAGATGGACCAATGCTCAGAATCTCTGTTTTTATAGGTATGGGAATTTCTACAGTTGGTTTTGGAATAGGAACCTTTTTAAGTTCCTTCCACTTATTTCTGTGGAGGGGCCGCACCATATTACCTGTGTGCCTGTGAGCATTACAAAAAACCAGGTAAGTAATCTTGGCGTGATACAGTTTCATACTGAAATATTTTTTTTTCTGCCATGTTTGACTGATGCCAAAATGTGCTCTGTTCATTGGTAAAAATACCACCCGATACTTATCTTGATACAACTGGCTTTACAATCATAGTGCTGCTTATTTTTTTGCAATGTTTTGTCAACTAACACGAGCGTGGTAAAACTACACTGGAGACTCTTTGTGCATTTATAGGTATAGTTGAACCAGGATCGATAAAAACCATGCAAAAGGGCAGATATGTAGTCACACATTGTTGATGTAAAGAAGCAAGATGCAAATGAGCAGACTCAAAGCTGCAGAGATCTGTATATAGGCAACACTTTGTACAGAATTTGGAATTTAAAAAAAATAAATAAATTGGAGGAATCCTAAAGTATTGCATCCACTTCAGAAAAAAACCCAATATAATTGGGAACACCAAAATCGGTGTGTGTGTGTTGTTGTTGTAACTTCCAAGCGGCCAAAATCGACAAGTCATACACGTGTTTTCTCTGACGTGACCCCCACCTTGTGGAACGGCCTGCCCGTGGAGGTCAGAAAGGCTCCCTCTCTCCTGACTTTCCACAATTGGCACAGAACTGAATTATTTAAGAAAGCTATTCTATGCAGGCAGTAGGGTAGCATTGTAGGAAAGGCTTCACAAAGTTACCTGGATAAACTATTGGGGATCGTAGTCTCTTCTGCTGCGTGTAGTTTGCTGTGGGTTGGATCCTGTTGTGTTATCTGGCGTCATTTAATGTGTCAGGTTAACATTTATGCTTTGCTTCAGTTGTGTGTTTGGGTTTCTTTTGAGACTTCTGGCTGGTTCTACAAACCAAATCCTACTTCATCATCTATTGACTGTCCCATCCTACTGATTTTATTAACTCAGGCTCCGATCACACACACAATTAGCCGTGCGAGAGGGACGGATGCAGGGCAGATTTAATGGGCGCGATCACATGGACACATCTGGCAAGTGTCCCACACCCGTTGCCAACTCCTAGCAGACAGCCAAAGATGCGGTGTAAAAAAAACACCACAGAAAACCCAGTATCAAAGAGGTTGCGATGGGCCGAGGACGGAGTTGCTGGTATGATCGCTTTGGCGCCCTCCGATCATGTCACTGGTTCCTGGATGAAGCAAACCAGAAGCAAACTGCAAGGGGAAACACCCGCTTCACCCACCATTGTGTCAGATCGCGCAGGGGCGGATCAAATTACAGCGGCACCCATAGCCTCACTCCCCCCACCCCCATATTCCAGTAAGTGTGACTGGGACCTCAGTCTGTTTAATCCGCCTCGAATCCCAGTGAGAAAAGCAGACTATATATAATTTAAATAAAGTATCTTTAATATGGATTAAACCTTTTCAGATTATATTTGGGGAACTCCTTGGTTTTTTTTCAGAAAGGCCAGGCTGACTGTTTGTTTATTTGGTTAGATTTCCATCCCACCCTTCCCACAATGTAGGCTCAGGGTGGGTACCAACATATATGTCTACAACAATGCAGATTTACAAATAAAACAGTTTGGTGTAGTGGTTAAGTGTGCGGACTCTAATCTGGGAGAACCAGGCTTGATTCCTCACTCCTCCACTTGCAGCTGCTGGATGACCTTGGGCAAGCCACCGTTCTGTCAGAGCTGTCCTCTCAAGGACAGTTCTGGAAAGGGCTCTCTCAGCCCCGCCTACCTCACAGGGTGTCTGTTGTGGGGAGGGGAAGGGGAAGGAGATTGGAAGCCACTTTCAGAATTCGAGTGAAGGGCAAGGTATAAATCCAATCCAATCCTCTTCTCTTCTCTTCTCTTCTCTTCTCTTCTCTTCTCTTCTCTTCTCTTCTCTTCTCTTCTCTTCTCTTCTCTTCTCTTCTCTTCTCTTCTCTTCTCTTCTCATAATTTACAGTTAAGATCTGCAATTAGAGTAGTTTTACACTAAAACAATAAAACACATCATAACAATCCAATTAAAACCAATAAAAGCGCCTTAAACTAAGACAATAACATGCCTCAATGGATAGTATTGTGGTCCCGCCTGTCTTCTTGGGCCTGCAGTCACTGTAAGTCTTCCCTGAAGTCTTAGACATGTTCTAGAGAAAATTCCCAGTTTTTTGGAGGGGGGGGGCAGACTGGAGAAACCTAAATCCCCTGTGATCTGAATGCTGCATGAACTGAGTATTAGGGATGGGCACGAACTGCAATTTTGCAGTTCAGTTTGTGGTTCGTGGCTGAACTACAAACCAAACCATGAAGCCATGCAAAACAGGAGGTTAGTTCGCGAACTGACCTGGTTCATATCGATTTGTGAGCCATTTAAAGTTTAAACCCCTGCTTTTTGATCCCCATGGCTTTTGGGGGGAAGTAGAAAGCAGGGGGCCATTTCAACCAAACAGCCGAGCAGCGGGGCCGGGAGTGAAAATGGCTGGGAGTGAAAAATGTTCTCCTCTCCTGCATTTTATCCTACCCTGCGAGGTTGCTCAGACTGAGAGTGTGTGGCTTGGCCAAGATCACCTAGCAAGCTTCCGTGGCAGGGTGAAGATTCAAACCTGGCTCTCCCAGATCTTAGGAGGGCACTGTAACCGCTACACCAAACCAGATTTAGTAGAAACAGACAGTGGAGGAAAAGCTCTTTGAAGCAGAGAAGATAAATTAGTGCTTTGAGAGAATAAAGCAGTTTGCAGCTTGCTCGACTTTTTTTAACATTTCTCCTGACGAAGAAACCAGTGTGGGCTGAAACACATTGGGACTGCTTGGTTACCTAATCAATACATCCAGCACCCTCTTGGCTTTACTTTTATATCCCTTTGTACAAATTTGGCCCCTGCTCATCTTTGTTTGCACGGCCTCACTCTGCTTGCGTGATTAATGAAGGCTGTGCCTCTCAATTACAGATTGCTGAAGAGGCACAGGCTACTGGAGTGGGTACCGCTATAGAGCCAAAGAACAGATGGAAAGCCGCAACATCAAAACATTCTTTCATTAAGTGCAGCTCACTGCTTTGCAGATTCTAAGAGGACACGGTGAGCTTCTTGATACACATTTTTCTTAAAAGGAAAAGCCGAACATGGACCAAGATGAGATAAAATGACAGAACTCTCATCTGGATGGCGTTAATGGTAACGAGGAGGACAATTAAGCAAAGTACTGAGACGCAAACACGGATTTCGAATGACGGTCTTGAAATAAAAAAGTTCCCTGTAAACTGCTTGGTGGAGCTGACGGGTCCAAAGAAGCAGGTAAGGAACGTTGCAGATTAATAAAGAAATAACCTGAACTTTGCAACAGGTAGGAACAGACTGGGCCCCACAACCGACTTCCCAAGCCTTCATTGCAATAGACTGTATACAAATTCCACAAGCATTGGCGAGCATGGGCACAAGTTCAGAGGAAGCAAAGCTAGATGCTTAATGGCCTTGCTGGTGGTTTACAGAAAAACAAGTCAACGGGGCAACATGGGAGCAGAGGGAAGTTGGGGAGAGGGCATGCCCCAATGGCAGAACATCTGGGTGGTGTGTATAAGGTCCCAGATACAATACCCAGCATCTCCAGCTAAAACCATCAGGTAGGAGGAGATGTGAAAGACCTCTGCCTGAGACTCTGGAGAGCTGTTGCCAATCTGTGCAGACAATACTGACCTTGATGGACCAAGGGTCTGATAAGGTGGCGTCATGTTTTTATGTGCATTCCAGTGGCAATGAAGCAATCTGAAGAGACGAAATGCCTTTGTATCTTTAAGGACTAAAATAAAGGGAGAATTAGGAGCGGCCAGCTCAGCGCTCAGCTGGTGGAGATCAGAGATAAATAATCCATTGCTGAATCATTAACCTGTAATATTTCTGCAGTTTGCTACCCTGATGAATACGATGCACAGTGAATAACGGCAGCTTGACAAATGGATTACGTTTTTATTTTCCTCCCTAGACAAATGATACTCCTGACCAACCATTGCAAAGGTACAATTGACATAAATAACCCAGAAGTCACCTTTTAAACAGCTACAAGCCAGTATTACAAAATACAAGACAAAAGGATCACAATGGCTCCTTCACAAGGCTGGATTTCAAAACTATGTTCTGGGGAACATGTGAAGTTCCTTGGAAGCCCATCAGGCTCACTACGGGGGAGAGAGGAGTAACAGATTTCCTTCCTCAAAAGAGAGCAGGTTCCTCTCTACTGATCTCCCCCGGCATTGTTCACCTGCAGCAGAGGATTATTGAGTATAACCAGAATGAACTCTCAGATTTTAAGACGGATATAGACAAGCTGGAATGTGTCCAGAGGAGGGCAACAAAGATGGTGAAGGGTCTGGAGCCCAAGTCCTATGAGGAAAGGTTGAAGGAGCTGGGTATGTTTTGCCTGGAGAGGAGACGACTGAGAGGTGATGTGGTAACCATCTTCAAGTACTTGAAGGGCAGCCATAGAGAGGATGGGGCGGAGTTGTTTTCGGTTGGCCCAGAAGGTTGGCCCAGAACCAATCGGTTGAAATTAAATCAGAAGAGTTTTCGGCTAAGAACTTCCTGAGCGGTTAGAGCGGTTCCTCATTGGAACAGGCTTCCTCGGGAAGTGGTGGGCTCTCCTCCTTTGGAGGTTTTCAAACAGAGGCTAAATGGCCATGTGGATTCTGTGAACTTGGGCAGATCATGAGAGGGAGGGCAGCGAGGGTTGTCTCAGTGCGTAGTTCTTGTGGCCCTTTCTTACACCCCCAGGGAAAAGCTGATTGCCACTCTGGGGTCAGGAAGCAATCCTGGGGGGGGGGGTTTTTTGTCATCTTCTGGCATTGGAGCAAGGGTCACTGCAGGTGTGGAGGGGGAAGTATTTGTGAGCTTCCTGCCTTGTGCAGTGGGTTGGACTAGATGACCCTGGAGGTTCCTTCCAACTCTATGATTCTATGATTCTATGCAGGGGACCAATGAGGTCCAACAAGGCTGAGCCAGGTAAATCGCTCAGCTTCTCTAGAATATGCTCCAGAATAATCTGGAAGAGAAGAAGAAGAAGAGATTGGATTTATACCCCGCCCTTCACTGCCCAAAGGCATCTCAGAGCGGCTTACAAACTCCTTTCCCTTCCCCTCCCCACAACAGACACCCTGTGAGGTGAGGCAGGGCTGAGAGAACTTCTGACAGAAACTGTCCATGAGAGAACAGCTGTGCCAGAGCTTGTGACTGACCCAAGGTCACATCAGCAGGTGCAAGTGGAGGAGTGGGGGAATCAAACCCGGTTCGCCCAGATAAGAGTCCGCGCACTTAACCACTACACCAAACTGGCTGGAGTTCCATGGCAGCTGCTCAGGTGGGGCTGGGAGACCACCTGGAATTACAACTGGTTTCCAGACTGTAGAGATGAGTTCCCCTGGAGAAAATGCCTGCTCTGAAGAGTGAACTCCCGTACCCTGATGAGGTCTGTCCCCACCCTGAACTCTGCCCTCTCGCAGGCTCCAACCCCCCCCCCCAAATCTCCAGGAAATTCCCAACCCAGAGCTGGCAACCCTATTGCAGCTGGACACAGTTTGTGCAGGGGCTGGGGGCTGGGGTGAGCCAAGCTGAATGTATAGAGTTTAATCAGGATCTAGGGGTGTTTTTTTCCCAAAACAGAAATGAGAAAAAAGATGAAAGTAGAAAATGAAGATGAGTATTTGGGCTTCCCCTTCCTTACATCCGTCCGTCCATCCATCCATCCATCCATCCATCCATCCATCCATCCATCTGTCTGTCTATCATCTGTCTGTCTGTCTGTCTGTCTGTCTGTCTGTCTGTCTGTCTGTCTGTCTGTCTGTCTATCTATCTATCTATCTATCTATCTATCTATCTATCTATCTATCTATCTATCATCTATCATCTATCTATCTATCTATCTATCTATCTATCTATCTATCTATCTATCTATCTATCTATCTATCTATCTATCTATCTATCATCTGTCTGTCCACCCATCTGTCTGTCTGTCTATCATCGCTCTCTCTCTCTCTTTCTTTATCTATCGTCTATCATTATCTGTCTATCATCTTCTTCCTTCCTTCCTTCCTTCCTTCCTTCCTTCCTTCCTTCCTTCCTTCCTTCCTTCCTTCCTTCCTTCCTTCCTTCCTTCCTGTCATTTCCCCCCATCCCTTTCTTGCTTTCTTTTTATTAGACAAAAAATTCCAGTGTGTGTGTTTTTAGGATGAGTGGGCACTGGCTCCTCTTGCAGTATGGAGGAAAAAAGCTTCTCTTATTCAGGGATTCCTTGGCAGACAAAGCTGCCTTGAAAGTCTTCTAAGTTGCAGCAAAGATCTGTGATAGTTTTGCCAGAGGGCTTTTCACTGGCAAATCTTTTCTCATTCCTTCCCATTTTTTAACATTTATATAAAAAAAAGCTTTGGGAGGATGATCTCGAAGAAGAATACTGCAGCGTGTGGGTAGTCAGCAACCCCAACTTTCATGATGGAAAGTGTGTTCAAGTCTCAGCCGACTGTAGGGCCACCCTTTCGGGTTTTCAAGGCAAGAGACGTTCAGAGGTGGGTCACCCTACGACCCTCGATTTTCCTGGTGGTCTCCCATCCAAGTACTAACCAGAACCGACCCTGCTTAGCTTCTAAAATCTTAAGAGGTCAGGCTAGCCTAGGCCACTCAAGCCAGGGCACCCCGGGGTTTACACAACTGAATCACCCCCACATTTCAGTAGTAAAGAATGGAAATTGATTATCCCCAAGTGCAGAAGGGCTGAACAGGGAGCAGCTTGAGTTTAGGTTGGGCTGGCCGAGTTTCTAAAATAATCTCTGTATAATACTAATTGTGTGCCGCCAATTCGCAACTGACCCGTGGTAACCCCAGTACAATGGGGTTTTGGAGGCAAGCGATGAGTAGAGGTGGTTTACCACTGCCTACTTATGCATAGCAATCCTGGCCTTCCTCAGTGGTCAACAGAAGAAGAAGGAGAAGAAGGAGAAGGAGAAGGAGAAGGAGAAGGAGAAGGAGAAGGAGAAGGAGAAGGAGAAGGAGAAGGAGAAGGAGAAGGAGAAGAAGAAGAAGAAGAAGAAGAAGAAGAAGAAGAAGAAGAAGAAGAAGAATCATAGAATGTTAGAGTTGGAAGGGACCTTGCAGGTCATCTGGTCCAACCCCCTGCACTCTGCAAGAGCATAGCCAAAAGATAGCCCTACATACCTACAACATACCCAAAAGATGGTCATCCAGTCTCCGCTTGAAAACATCCAAGGAAGGAGCATCCACCGCCTCCCGAGGCAGACTGTTCCACTGCTCAACCACTCTTACAGTTAGGAAGTTTCTCCTGATATCTAGCCGGTATTGACTCCCTCGTAATTTCCACCCAGAAATTGCAATCCGGAGCAAGAGAGAAGAGATCTGCTCCATCTTTTACATGACAGCCCTTCAAATACTTGAACACTGCAATCATGTCCCTTCTAAATCTTCTCTTTCCCAGGCTAAACACGCCCAACTCTTTCAGCCTTTCCTCATAAGACTTGGATCCCAACCCTCTCACCATCCTGATTGCCCTCTTCTGGACACGCTCAAGTTTGTCAACATCCTTCCTAAAGTGTGGTGCCCAAAACTGGACACAGTACTCCAGCTGAGGCCTGACCATAGCAGAATAGAGCGGAACTATCACCTCCCGTGATCTGGACACAATGCTTCTGTTAATGCAACCTAAGACTGCATTAGCTTTCTTCACAGCCACATCTCACTGCAGGCTCAGAAGAAGAAGAATAGGAGGTGGAGGAGGAGGAGGAGGAGGAGGAAATTGGATCTATACCCCGTCCTTCACTTCCCTGAAGGAGTCTTAGAGCAGTTTACAATCCCTTTCCCTTCTCCTCTTCACAACAGACACCCTGTGAGGTAGGTGGGGCTGAGAGAGCTCTGTCTTTGAGAGAACAGCTCTGAAAGAACTTATGATTGACCCAAGGTCGCACCAGCAGCTGCATGTGGAGGAGTGGGGAATCAAATCCAGTTCTCCCAGATTAGAGTCCGTGCACTCTTAACCACTACACCAAACCGGCTCTCGTTTCTGACCAAGGCTGATCCCGTTTACCTGCCAAGCTCTCATGAGAATGGGTAAGTCAGGGCTGTCTCTGTACAGGAACTTTCTATCAGTGTTCTGTTATTCTTTGGGGATGAGTCCTACTTCCCCAAATGCCTGCTTCTGGGCTCCTGCCATACCTGTATGTGTACTTGTAAATAACCTGTTTCTGTAAGAAGGCCATATCTCCAGGGAGTTGATATTGAACCGAGAAAGGTGATTTTTGTCTGGTTCGGAGCGTAAGCCGGGGCCTACCCTTGCTTTCAACAGCGTTTGCTCCCTCACAGCCTCACCGCCTGGAGGCAAAAGCAGGCCAGGGGGTGGCCACGTGAAAGGCAGCCAGATAGCAGGGCTGACTCAGGAGAAACCAGCCCCTTAACTGCCCTCTAAGGAGTAGCCGCAATGAAGTACCCCTGCTTCATCATGGCAGGGAGGGGCGGGGCTCGGGGGGAATCATGGGAGCGGCCGGGATCTCCTCACAGTGTTGTGAGGCTGCAATCCTTGTTGAGGAAGCTGGGCCCCATTTGGGCCAACACAACCTTGGTGGGGGGACAAAAGGAGGCTGTTCCAGTAGGCCCGGAAGGAAGATTGGGATAGAGATGTTTTGGGAAAGGAGGAGGAAGACGAAGGTGGTTTCAAGGCGCTACCTTCTCCTTTCTGAGGTCTAGATGTGTCCCCTCTCTTCACAACAGACTCACTTAAGGGTTGCCAACCTCCAGGTGGTTGTATCAGAACACAAAACACTCTGTGGATAACTTACGAACAGAAGAAGAAAGAATATATTACCCGAGACAATTTTAACAATTCTTAACCGTACAAATGCCACAGAGTCCACCTTCCAAAGCAGCCATTTTCTTCAAGTGAACTGATCTCTTTTGCCTGGAAATCAGTTGTAATCCCAGGAGATCTCCATTTACTACCTGGAGGTTATATCCAAAAGAGAGCTCATGGGAGAAGGTTGTATCAGAACACAAAACACTCTGTGGATAACTTACGAACAGAAGTAGAAAGAATATATTATCCAAGACAATTTTAACAATTCTTAACCGTACAAATATTTCTCCAATGCAAACACTCTTATAATTTCTTAAAGGGTTAGGATCCAACAGGATTTAATACAAAAGACAAGTAAAGTTCACCAATCTTCTGTATGAGATGCTTTCTGTCAACAGAAAGGACAACATGTTAATGGGGTGACCGGATTTGGAAAACTGGTCTAAGGAGAATTGCTATATTATCTTTTGATTTCACAGCTAGAAGAGTATCGGCTATCTGAGGAAGCAGGTAGCGAACACGGCACTGAAGCTGGCCGCGTATAGCTGCTACTCCCTGAATGTGGAACTTTGATTTCCCTGTGGAACTCACACCTTTTTTGTAGTGTTTACTCTCCTGAAGCATCTTATACAGAAGATTGGTGAACTTTACTTGGATTTTGTCTTTCGTATTAAGTAATGTTGGATCCTAACCCTTTAAGAAATTATAAGAATGTTTGCATTGGAGAAATATTTGTACGGTTAAGAATTGTTAAAATTGTCTTGAATAATATATTCTTTCTACTTCTGTTCATAAGTTATCCACAGAGTGTTTTGTGTTCTGATACAACCTTCTCCCATGAGCTCTCTTTTGGATATAACCTCCAGGTGGTAAATGGAGATCTCCTGGGATTACAACTGATTTCCAGGCAAAAGAGATCAGTTCACTTGAAGAAAATGGCTGCTTTGGAAGGTGGACTCTGTGGCATTATACTAAACCCCGCCCTCCTCAGGTTCCACCCCCAAAATCTCCAGGTATTTCCCAGCCCAGAGCTGGTAACCCTGGACTTACTGGCAGGAATGGCTCAAAAGGGTTGCCAAAACCTCCAGTTTGGTGTAGTGGTTAAGTGTGCAGACTCTAATCTGGGAGAACTGGGTTTGATTCCCCACCCCTCCACTTGCAGCTGCTTGGGCAAGCCATAGTTCTGTCAGAGCTGTTCTTGAAAAGGAGCAGTTTCTGCCAGAACTCTCTCAGCCCCACCTACCTCACAGGGTGTCTGTTGTGGGGAAGGGAAGGGAAAGGAGTTTGTAAGCTGCTCTGAGACACCTTTGGGTAGTGAAGGGCGGGGTATAAATCCAATCTCTTCTTCTCTTCTTCAGCTGGGAGGGCGGGGTAGAAATTTAATAAATCAAATCATATCAATTACAATTTCTTTCCAGATGACAAAGGTCAGTTCCCCTAGAGAAAATGGCTGCTCTGGCAGGTAGATTCTATGGCATTACGCCCTGCTGGGGTCCCCTCCCCAAACCCCAACTTCCCCAGGTTCCGCCCCGCAAATCTCCAGGCATTTCCAGCCCAGACCTAACAACTCTATATTCACCCCAAATCTCCAAGGATTTCCCAATCCAGAGCTGGTAACCCCAAATGGCTGCCTGGGGAAACCTTCACCCTGACACTGAGGGCCGTGGGCCAACGGTGGCCTTTCCCAGTCCTGAATTTTCCACTTTTTGGGGATGGGGTAATGTGAACCTGTACTGACACGAAGTCTGTGTCAAAGAACACGGATGGTGGAAAAATAATCGGCGTGGCCCGTCACCAAGCAGAATTTCCTAGATGAGACGATGTTTTCTGGAATGCCCCAGGAGAGATGATAACATTTCTCCTCCGTAATGATTTTACCATTGGAAAAGTTTATTTCGGGAAATGTCGGGGAAAACAATAGGGCCTCTTGGGGGAGGATTCTTTTCTTCTCGGAGAATCTGTCACTGGGCGGGCAGAGGAACCCGTGGAACGCCGCCTCGTGCTGCCTCCTATATCAATCTCTGTTTGATTACTAAGTTATTGAGTTGCTTGTACCTTGAGAGATTAAAAAACACAGCTAGGTGAGCGAGCGGAGGGGTGCAGCGGCACGCTCGGAATAGAAGTCAGACATCAAAATAGCTTTTGAAGTGCAGAGTGACTGAGCGCTCGCTTTGTCACCTAAGCAGATCTCGCCCGAGGCAAGGAAGAAAATAGGAGCCGTATTTTTCACTCTGCAGCCGGTCCTCGCGCTCCCATACATTCCGAGGAGTCACCGGTTCAATGCGTTTCAAACCAGACTTCCGCCTAAGGGCTATCAGAGGCACTATTTCAAGGGAAGCGTCAGCTTTTTCCATTGCACGGCCCGGGCTGCTTTTGGCACTAACTAAATGGCTGACTCACGTTGGCCTGGGATAAGGATCAATTAATTTCCGACAGTTATGCTATTTCCCCCCCCTAGTTCAAAGAAGATTCTTAACGAAATTTAATAGCGTTGGCATAATCATGAATGTGAAGCTGCCTTAGATTGAATCAGACCATTGGTCTGACCAATTGAGTATTGTCTACTCAGACTGGCAGCGGCTCTCCGGGGTCTCAGGCTGAGGTCTTTCACATCACCTGATCCTTACTGGAGATGCCTGGGATTGAACCCGGGGGCCTTCTGCATGCCAGGCAGATGCTCTGCCACCGGGCCACGGCCCGCCCCATCTTTATCCTGGTTCCTCATAAATGTTTTCAAGAAACAGACTGGCACTTGCAGGTGTCTTCTGCTGACAACAACACCTTCTCCCACCACAAGGAAACTTTGCTGATGCAAGAGGCTCCTGGATTAGAGGAAGGGTCCTTACGCTGTGGGAAAGGGTCACCATTACGGAATGGATTTATGGGATCTAACCCAATCTGAATCAGATGTGCCAGTAAAATGAACAAAAATAGAGTTGGGGTATTTTTTGCAAATGCTAAAATATGTCTTTCTTTGCAACAATGGCCCTTTCCGCACTTGGACCTCACCCCAGGTTTTCTCTGTGTTCGACTCACAGCCATTTACCTTGCCGTTATCTCTGTTTATCGGTTGTCTTCGGTGCTAATTTTGTCCTGTTCCAACTTGCTTGCCTGTCCCGGGTTATAAATTCTGCACTGCGAACAGTAAACTGGTGTTTAATATCCTAGGTATGGTGGGAAAGGGGCGGGGAGGATTGAGACTGAGTTTAAAATTCTATGCTTAAATCTGCACTGGGGCCACTCTGTACTGAGGGAAAGCCCATGGCAAAACAGGATCTGTATACTCCGGGGGCAATGGCGGTCTGCACCTGGGGTGACCATGATGTAATGTAGAATTGTCAAAAAAGCCCCCAAAACTATAGGATAAAAAGAGGAGTGAACTCAAGTGTAAGGCAGAATAGCTAGTAGGAGACAGTGCTGAACCAGGATTAGAGGTCTAGTGCGGAAAGGGCCATAATGTTTCAGGCTCATTTTATTTTCCTTTTGCTTTCACTTGCCTTGCTCTTTGTTGTTGTTCAATCGCACAGTTGAGTCCGACTCTTCACGGCCCCACGGACCACATCACACCAGGCCCTCCTGTCTTCCGTCGTGCTCCGGAGTTTGCTTAATTTCATGTTCGTTGCATTGATAACACTGTCTGACCATCTCAGCCTTTGCCGTCCCCTTCTTCTTTGACCTTCAATCCTTCCCAGCATCAGGGTCTTCTCCAGTGAGGGCTCCCTTCTCATTGGGTGGCCAAAGTATTTGAGCTTCAGCTTCAGTATCTGGCCTTCAAGGGTTGATTTCTTTTAGGATTGACTGATTTGATCTCCTTGCAGTCCAAGGGATTCTCAAGAGTCTTCTCCAGCACCATAATTCGAAAGCATCTATTCTTCAGCCTTCCTTATAGTCCAACTCTCAGCCTTCCTTATAGTTCAACTCTTGCAGCCATACAGTACTACTGCCAGTTTGGTGTAGTGGTTAAGTGCGCGGACTCTAATCTGGGAGAACCGGGTTTGATTCCCCACTCCTCCACTTGCACCTGCTGATGTGACCTTGGGTCAGTCACAAGCCCTGGCACAGCTGTTCTTGAAAAAGAGCAGTTTCTGTCAGAGCTCTCTCAGCCCCACCTACCTCACAAGGTGTCTGTTGTGGGGAGGGGAAGGGAAAGGAGTTTGTAAGCCGCTCTGAGACTCCTTTGGGTAGTGAAGGGTGGGGTATAAATCCAGTCTCTTCCTCTTCTTTTCTTCTACTGGGAATACCATTGCTTTGACCATATGGACTTCTGTTGGCAAGGTGATGTCTCTACTTGCTCTTAGTTATCTTCATTTGCCTCCGTGATAGTCAGGGCTGCCAGCCCTGGGTTGGGAAATGTCTGGAGATTTGGGAGGTGGAGCATGGGGAGGGGTTTGAGGAGATGCGGGACCTCAGCTGTGTACAATACCTTATACCCCACCCTCCAAAGCACCCATTTTCTCCAGAGAAACTAATCTTTGCAGTCGGAGATCAATTTTTATACCAGGAGGTCTTGCGAATAAACCTGGAAGGAAGAAGATGTAGTGGCCACTGAAGACGACTGGACCAAACGTCCTCCCAGATCCATAGACGTGCCTTCCAAATCTCTATATTTTAAAACCTGAATAAGTCACACCAGTTAATTAAATATGGAGCTAGCATCCCTTGAGGTGTGCCGGTGACGTGTGTTCCTTCCTATGCATACTTTGCTGAGTGGAACACCTGTTGGACTTCCTGCCTGTGCCAGAAAGCCTGCCTAGTTTTGTGAAGCATTCTTGTCCCATTTCGCCACATCAGTCTAAATTCACTCTGAAGGCCGGGATGATGGAATTGTTCAATATGTTGTCTTCGGAGGGCGATGACCTTTCCAATCGACCCCAAACATGATTATCTTTTTAAAAAACTTCTGAGACAGTGGCGATGAATTATAAACCGGGGGGGGGGGTTTGGTGGGTGATAAATCCATAATCTTTTTTGCTCAAGCTGCTCTGCGGGGCTATACAGCATAGAAAATCTTCAATCCCCCCATGCCGCTGGCTCAGAGGATAGAAAAATGTCCACCATTGACACAGACAGGGGTGGCCATAGAGGGGGAGGGGGTGATGTTTCCAGGGTCTCATTTGGGGTGGGGCTGCAGTGCAAAAGAAATATATTGCACCTCCTATGTGGTCCTTGCCAGTGAGAACCAGATCACTTAGTGATGGAGTTAGGGGGCAGGTTTTGCCCTCTCTGCAGGGAGCTCCTGCAGTCCTTCTCCGAATAAATGTCCTCTTTGCACCAACCACGTTGCATGGCTTCCTGTCCGGGCAGGAGCTCCAATCCCCTGGCATTGTCTTTTCTGGGATCACAGAGGGCAGTTGGGGGACTGTAGGAGAAATCATTTCCTTTGTCCACTTTCTGCTGGGAGCGTATCGGAATTTGCAGCAAGGGTCTTGCAGCACGGATGAAGTGTAAACCTGGTTACTGAAAAATGAATGCGATCTCTAGCGGGGAGGGCATTTCTCCACAGAGAATGCGGGACGGGGGCCCGTCAGAGCAAATAAGGGGGCCGAGAGCTCATGGGAGAAGTGCTTGAGGTTCATAAAGTGGGGGCAGAGAATGACTCAGACCGCTTTAATTTTTTGTTTGTTATTTTTTATATGTGCATGTGCGTGCGCACATGTGCATGTGAGTGTGTGCATGCCCGGAAGTCATGGTGACTTCTGGCGACTGACCCCTACTGGGGGCCTGGAGGATATTCAGAGAGGTGGCTGAGTAGAGCCTGACCCTGCTTCCCACCTCTGGTATTCCAAGGAGGTCTCCCATCCAGATACTTGCCAGAGTCGACCCTGCTTAGCTTCTGAGATCTGACGAGATCGGGCTTGCCTGGGCTATCCACGTCAGGGCAGACCACTTTATTTTTGTTCTTCTTTCAGAGGTCCCCAGACTTCCCAGACTCGGGACTCCTTGATCTACAAGGGCATGACAGGAGGCCATAGGGCTTTGGACCATATGACAGAAAGAGGAGGAGTTAAGACCTCACTGGTTTCAAGGATTGCCAGGACCATGGACAGCAACCTAGAAAGGGGGAAGGAAACACAGTCCGAGCACCAGAAGGTTTGCTGTGGTGGTGGTGAGCAACCTCCCCTCACTGTCCTGTGGCTCCTCTCAGAGAGAGACAGAGGACATGCCGTCCATGCCCCCGACACATGTGAACTAACGACAAATTCTTCTCTTGCAGAAGGCAGCAAAAAATAGGGGAAACATGATCCTGTAGGTGGGACTCCATGACTCAACCAGGGGTCCTGAACCACAGATTGAAGACAGCTGTCTTGACTGATGGACTCGGTTTCTGAACTGAGTATGGGAGTTTGTTCATCTCTAGTCAGCCTCCCCTACTGGTCAAGTCTGTTGGGCTTCATCACTGCCCTGTTAATGAATCCAACACGCTGGAACAGACCCAGTGCTCCCTCTGTGCCCACTTATTTCAGGGAAAGATCGGTGACAAAGGGCAGAATTTCAAAGGAATTTGTCCTCCACGACTGACGTTTCCATTGAAGAGTCCCTGGGAAGCTTCGGAGGAACAGCAGCGTCCCTCCACAATGCTGCTGGAAACTGCTGGTGTGGCTTAGCAAAAAGAGTTGCGGATAGGCGTCTGAATTAACCCAGGGTTGGTGGGGGGATTCCCTGCCCCAGCCCCAATCTCCTACCCTCGAGAAATTGAGGAGAGGGAGAAAATATGGCCTCCATAGTGCCACTCTAGGAATTTCCCCGTGGATCTTTACCTTAGAGATTAGGAGAGATTCCTAGACTGCCACCTGGAAGTGACATCATATTCTCCCCAAACGCCATTGTCCCCAAGCACTGCTCCCAAATCTCTCAGTATATGTCTAGGCAGTAAATGGCGACCTTAGCTGGGGAACCCCTCCCCGCTTTAAGCACTCCGCTTTTCTACCTGCTTTCATGCAGTGGAGCTCATTATGCTGGGGTCAGATTGGTTACCTGAGGATAATTAATATTCACAGGCAGCCATAGGAAATGAGAACCGCGGATCCCGTTCTCCTCAGTTTTAATTACAACATCAGTGCCGGTGAATTCCTTACGGACGGGCCTCCCACTCCTCTGCCAAGCAATTTCTGACTTCTCCAGTAGCCCGATCCGCAGCATCCTTAACTCCTGATCTGCTGCCGTTATATTATAATTACTCGAATGCATCTTCTCTCCACAAACCTTTCCAAGCTCGCGGGGGGGTGGGGGGGAGCAGAGGGAGGAAGAAACTCCGAGCAGACCGTGCAATTAGAGAACAGAGATGTTAGCATTATCAGTGAGTTTACTTGCTTCATAATCATTTATCTGGCATGGGGATTTTACGGGGAGGCTAGAGGTACAAGGGAGGGTTGGAGAACTGGCAGCCTCGGGACTGTTTCTGGCCAGCACAGCAATCAAACAGGGGCCCCTGGTGGCCTTCCTATATTTGAGTCGAGGTACGGGCAAATCTTTTAGGGGCTGCGGTGGCTCAAGTGGTTAAGACGCTGAACTGCCGACCGGAAAGTCAGCAATTCGAGACCCGAGTGCCGCATGACGGAGCGAGCTCCCGTCTCTGATCCCAGCTCCTGCTGACCTAGCAGTTCGAAAGCAAGAAATTGCAAGTAGATAAATAGGTACTGCTTTGGTGGCCACATGACCACAGAAACATCTTCGGACAGCGCTGGCTCTTCGGCTTGGAAATGGAGATGAGCACTGCATCCCTAGAGCCGGATTCGACTGGCTTTCGAGCAAGGGAAACCTTTACCTTTACCTTTACTATGGGCAAATCACACCCACCCACACACACATGTGCACACATTTCCACACAAGGAAGAGAAATCCGTGTCCTGAAGTGGGAGCCCAAGATAGTGCATTTAGGGCTGGACCAGGGGTGTGATTCAGGGCAGCCCCAGCCTACCTAGTTATTTTGAAGAGTTGTCTCAGCCTACCGAGGCGCTTCTCCTTTTACTTGTCTTAGGCTAACCAAAAACTGGCTTTAATTTTTTTAGAAAACTAAATGCAAAGGCACTGCCAGCAGAAGGAGGCATCGCCAGCCGACGTGTCTTGTCTCTCCCTTCCTGCTAAAAGACCACTAAGTCCCCTCCTCCAAATCCTGCTCTTAGGGTCGAGGGCTCTCAGAAGCATTACGGGAGGCTAGGGCTGCCAACTCTGGATCTTTGGGGGTGGAGCCTGGAGAGGGGAGGGTCTGGGGAGGGGAGGGGCCTTAGCAGTGTACCATGCCGTAGAGCAAGGGTGTCGAACTCATTTGTTACGAGGGCCGGACCTGACATAAATGAGACCTTGTTTAGCCGGGCCACATGTGTCATAAAATGTAATGCCAGGGAGTGGAGATATAAACTTTATAAAGGACACAAACACAAAGGGTTTTTTTTTACTTAAAGAAAAACCATGCTTAAAACATTAGCACTCTTGCAATTTTTTGTTTATTTAACCGTGTCGGATAACTGACACCTCTTGCTCTGAATTATTGCATCAGAATGTCTGTGCTGTTCAGGTGTGTATCTGTAAGCTGCAAAGTTACAATGACTCAGCAGCAGCAGCAGAACTGGAAGAAGAAGCAGAAGACAGCCAGTTCCACCGTGGGCCTGATCTGGCCGCCGGGCCACATGTTTGACACCCTTGCTGTAGAGTTTATTTATTTATTTCATTCGATTTATAATCTGCCTTCCCCGTGACGGGCTCCAGCATTGCCCTCCAATGTTGCCATTTTCTCCAGGGGAACTGATCTGTGTTGTCTGGGATCAGTTGTAATGCTGGGAGATCGCCAGGCCCCACTTGGAAGCTGGAAAGTCTGTGGGGCGCTCAGTGGAGAGTTTCAGTGCCAGTCCCCTTCACCAACCGAAACAATGTTATTCTAATTCCGCTATTGTGATCGTGCCAGGACAGCACCCATGGGCAGCCCCGGATCCACCATGAGGCAAAATAAGCACGTGCTTCGGGCGCCAAGGGAAGGAAGGCACCACCGGGGTTCTCCCCCTAGCTAGCGATCATGCCCTTAGCTCTTTCACTGCCACACTTGACTTTAGTTATAAGTAAATAATTTTGCTTAAAGGTAAAGGTAAAGGTTCCCTTGCTCGAAAGCCAGTCGAATCCGACTCTAGGGTTGCGGTGCTCATCTCCGTTTCAAAGCCGAAGAGCCAGCGCTGTCCGAAGACGTTTCCGTGGTCATGTGGCCGGCATGACTAAACACCAAGGCGCACGGAACGCTGTTACCTTCCCACCGAAGTGGTGTCTATTTATCTACTTGCAATTTCTTGCTTTCGAACTGCTAGGTTGGCAGGAGCTGGAACTAGAGACGGGAGCTCACCCCGTCATGCGGCATGCACAGGTCTTGAACTGCTGAACTACTGACCTTCCACAGCCTGCAGTTCAGTGTCTTAACCACTTGAGCCACCGCATACTTACTGCTATTTAATGTTACTGCATATATTGCTTACTGCTATTTAATGTTAAATAAATCTCTTTTTAAAAAAGTTTATATTTAATATAGTTGTGGGGTCTGGACTGGGGGACGGCCTGGAAGAAAACTGAATTTTGAGTCTCTCATTTCAACTTTGTCGGACAAGGGATTTGTGCGTCGACTTCAGCACTTCTCGAGTCTTGATGTCCTGCCAGTTAAGTGATGGGAGGGCCGAGGGGCACCATTGCCAGGCTGTGCTTAGGTCATCAGTTGGCCTTCATCTGGCCCTGCCTACGGATCAAGCCCTGTATCCCTATCCGTGTGTATGCATATCACCATTAAATGCACCCAGCCATCAAACCATTATATGCACACAACCATTAAATCAGCTACAGAATTATCGGCTGTTTTACAGCTGATTTTTGCCTTCACTGGGGTGGGTCAGGCCTGAAGCATCTCTGTCTTCTGTCTGTAATGCCTTGATTTGTAGTTCCTTGAGAGCCTCTGGCGGAGAGCGCTGCAGCTTTTGAGGGGCACGAGCTGAGTGGCCAAAAGGACTGCCTCCACCCGTATAGAGAGTCAATTCATCAGAAATCCTCTGCTCCTGCATTTTTATTTCCAGATTTGGGACAGTGCATTGCACATGCAAGGGACGCGGTGGCTCAGAGGTTAAGATGCTGAAGTTGCAGACTGCAAAGTCTGTAGCTCGGCAGTCTGAGACCCTAATGCCTCATGACGGAGTGAGCTGAGCTCCCATCTCTGGCCCCAGCTCCTGCCAACCTAGCAGTTCGAAAGCAAGAATTTGCAAGTAGATAAATAGGTACCACTTCAGTGGGAAGGTAACAGCGTTCTATGTACCTTGGCATTTAGTCATGCCGGCCACATGACCACAGAAACATCTTTGGACAGCGCTGGCTCTTCGGCTTGGAAATGGAGATGAGCACCGCATCCCTAGAGTTGGATTCGACTGGCTTCTGAGCAAGGGAAACGTTTACCTTTACTATTGTGCATGCACAATTTGACACAACTCGGGAACTTTTTGCCCACTTCTGTTTTGCAGATGTATATGTGCACATGGATAAAAACTCCACAGTAAAACATCTTGTTCTGACGGGATGGTTGTCTCAGTGTTCTTTTGGTGCATTGTTTTACCAGTGCACAGGAACACGCATCCACATCAATAAACCGCTGCACAAAAAGAATCTCGAGGCATTTCTGTGCCTAATGCCATAAAGGATGCGGTCGCACACACTAAAGAATCTACTTTCAATCCACTTTCAATGCACTTTCCAACTGGATTTTGCCAGTCCACACAGTAAAATCCAGTTGGAAAGTGCGCTGAGAGTGGATTATTTGGTGTGTGTGGCCGCAGCCATAGACCGCACTTGTTTCAATATTGTACCAATGCAGGTCCGTCAAAATAGAGGGTGGGGAATGCAAACAAACGGAAAACCGCAGCGAACTGCACTGCTTCAATTCTCCCAGTTAAACCAAATTTAAGGATGTGAACCCCAACGAACAGTGAAATTCAGCAGTAATAAAGGAATGGAATGGAAAAACCCTGCTCACCCCAAATGCCAGTTCAGGGCAAGAAACCAATTGACTTTCTTTTGGTTTATAGAGTCTACACAGTTCCAAAGAATGTATCTTCATATGGCACCGAAGTTTGGGGAGTTCTGGCGTGTCAAAGGAAAATATTGTGCTACTGGAACATCACACTCTGGCATCGCAGGATGATTCATGTGCTCTCAAAGGATCGAGGCATTAACAGCTCAGCACATCTCTGTGGCAATCATCATTTGTCATGTGTGAAGACCTCCCGGGGTCCTCCCATGGATTTGCTTTCTGTATCATCGGCAGGGAAATGTAACAGCCTTCACAGGGAAGAGCAAAAAGGGAGCAGGGTTGGATTGTTTCATCAACCATCTTCGTAGTTCTCTTGCAGAAACTATGTTTTATCACTAGAAGTGGTGCATGTTGACGAAAGGAAGGAAGGAAGGAAGGAAGGAAGGAAGGAAGGAAGGAAGGAAGGAAGGAAGGAAGGAAGGAAGGAAGGAAGGAAGAAAGAGAGGAGGGAAGGAATGAAGGAGGGAGGGGGAGGGAGGGAAGGAAGGAAGGAAGGAGGGAGGGAAGAAGAGGGAGGGAGGGAAGGAAGGAAGGAAGGAAGGAAGGAAGGAAGGAAGGAAGGAAGGAAGGAAGGAAGGAAGGAAGGAAGGAAGGAAGGAAGGAAGGAAGGAAGGAAGATTTTAGGAGATAGTTTCAAAACATAGCTGTGTTGGTCTGCAGTACAACAGCTAACTTTGAGTCCACTGGCACCTTAGAGACCAACAAGATCTGTGATGTTTCGAGAGTCAAAGCTCCCGTCATCAGATATGAGTCAGAATATGAATCTCTGAGTTCTCATCCCAGTCAGAAGGTGGGCAGGGTGTTGTAAAGAAGGAACTCAGAAGAAGAAGGGATTGGGTTTATACCCCACCCTTCACTACCTGAAGGAGTCTCAGAGCAGCTTACAATCTCCTTTCCCTTCCCTTCCCCACAACAGACACCCTGTGAGGTGGTGTCTGTTGGCCACAGGAGGTGGCAGCAGCTACAACCATGGATGGCTTCAAAAGGGAATTAGATAAACATATGGAGCAGAGGTCCATCAGTGGCTATTAGCCCCAAGGTATACATAGGGACTCTTGGTCTGGGGCAAGTGATGCTCTGTATTCTAGGTGTTTGGGGGGGGCAACAGTGGGAGGGCTTCTAGTATCCTGGCCCCACTGCTGGACCTCCTGATGGCACCTGGTATTTTTGGCCACTGTGCGACAGAGTGTTGGACTGGGTGGGCCATTGGCCTGATCCAACCTTGGCTTCTCTTATGTTCTTAGGTAGGTGGGGCTGAGAGAGATCTTTTGAGAGCTGCCAGTGAGAGAAGAGCTCAAACTTGTGACTGACCCAAGGTCACACCAGCAGCTGCATTTGGAGGAGTGGGGAATCAAACCACGTTCTCCCAGATTAGAGTTTGTGCTCTTAACCACTACACCCTACTGGCTCTTTGGTACAATTCACACTCTAATCAGCCAGATTAGAGCAAAGGAGAAACGCTTAGGGGTAGAAAATTAGTATCTGTCCAGATCTCTGTTTAGGGTCTCCATTCCAACTCATATTTGATGAGGGGCGCTTTGACCCTTGAAAGCTCATACCCTGAAAATCTTGTTCATCTCCAAGCTGCTACTGGATTTACCTCTTGTGGTGAGTCGAATCCCCCCAGTTCCTTATTTTCACCTTGTTTTCCATTTCCTCCTTCCAACTTGTGTTCGGTAAAATGTATGCATTGCTGGTTGCTGTTTATGGGTCAGGACATCGTATGCCTATGAATGGCATCTATCACACGTATAAATACCAGATGATCGCCCTTCTGCCAATCCACACACCCAACAAAACGAAGCGGTAGAATTCAGAGGTGGCAGAAAGGACTGTGCTATCGGAGAGTGCTGCTGGATGATCACATTTTGGAATTTTTACCCTGGTTTCTTTTTTTAAAAGAACTCTGCAAATAGAAAGTACTAAAATGGGCTGGGAACATCTCAGTCAGTTGAAGAAGACCAGTGCCTGAACATCTGCCCCATTACTTTTCATAGGGATTTGAAGCCTGGGCTTTTGGCCCTTAGCCTGTGGCTCACAACCAGCAGCCTTGACATGGGTGGCCTAGACTAGTGTGATCTTGTCAGGTCTCGGAAGCTAAGCAGCACTGGCCCTGGTTGGTACTTGGATGGGAGACCACAAAGGAAGCCCAGGGTGGCTATGGCTACGCCGTCAATGGCAAACCACATCTGTTTGTCCCTCGTCTTGAAAACCCGACGGTCTACTTGCACAGGATTTTCTTAAATGCAAAAGAACATTCTAAACTGGAACCCACCACCCAATCATGGTCTGGTCTGTAGTGACTGTTGTAATTTAGAGCCACGTCCTTATAGAAACATTTTTGAAGCAAGGCCTCCAGAACTGCACACAATACTCCAGAACTGTGGCCTGACCAATGTAGTGTACAGCGAGACTATCACATCTTGCAGTTTGGATATTATGCCTCTGTTGATACACCCCAAGATCGCATTAGCCTTTTTTGTTGCCGCCTCACACTGGCGGCTCATTATTTAACTTTCGGTCCACCCTTACCCCCAAGATCTTGTTCACACACACGCTGCTATTCAGAAGTGTATCCCCCATCCAGTATGCATGTCCCTCATTTTTGTCACTGTGTCTGTTTGGCAATAGACTTGGCAGTGTTCCCTCTAAGCTGAGTCAGTGTGGGCTAGCTCAGAGTTTTTTTAGCCTCCGGCTCACACCTCTTTGCCTTCGCTCAGGAAGGATGCCTCCAGAGCAAACTGATTTATGCAGTAGCCAAATCGCTTGCTCACAAATTTAATGCCGGTAGCTGATAAAGGAGAATTTTTGCTCCACAGCTTAGAGGGAGCACTGAAACATGGCGTGTCCCTCATATGATTGGACCCTAACTGATTACACAGTCCATTCTGCCGCTCCAACATTCTAATTCTCCCCCCCCACACACAGACATACATGTTCAAATCAGGCCTGATGGTGGACTTGGCACCTGACGTTCCCCCTTCCCCCTTGTTCGGAGAGAAAGTGTCGAAGGAACATCTTTCCCCCATCAGAATTTGTTCAGTGCCAATTAACCCCAGGGACGTTGTGTTTGTTTGTTTCAGTTGCCAGGTGCATTTCCTGGCAGCGTGTTACCGAACGTGGCATCTTGGAGACCTAAACGGTGCTTGTTGTTTTTGGCCCCTCCCCGTCGATCGCAAGATGAACGGTCTTGTTACTATTCTGCCGAAGCAGCAGCAGCCCCTTGCTGAGCGCGCAATCACCATTGTGTTAGAAAAAGACGGATCAGCTCTCCGCGCCGAACGCTCTCAAGATATAGTTGGACATCTTCGAGACTCAAGCGGCGTGATAAAACGGGCCGCGTTGATGGAGCGCCTCTGCAGCTGCTCTCCCAGCTCATTCATCCCGGCACCCCTCGCCTTTCTCTCACCACCAAATTTAGCAGCCGAGTCCGTGCCGTCAACCCTGGGAGCTGTACTAGGGGTGGCGGGTCTGTAATCGGAAGCCAAAAATCAAAAATAGAAGCACAAGATCTGGGCTACACAAGCAGCAGAAAGCAGAGGGTTGGGCGGAGAAGCAGACGGAGGAACTGATAAGCCCCTGGATGGATGGAGCTCTTCAGACAGCCCAGGGACTAGCTCAGCTAAGCAAGGCTTCTCACCCATGGCAAAAAGGCTGTTAGAATAGATCAGGGGTCCTCAACGTTATGCCCGTGGGCACCTTGCTGCCCTTCGAGTGGAATTCACTGCCACAGGAGGTAGTGGTGGCTACACGCATGGACGGCTTCAAGAGGGAATTAGATAAACATGTGGCACTGAGGCCCATCATTAGCCACAAGATATAGATAGGAACTCTCAGGCTGGGGCAAGGGGTGCTCTGTATTCTTGGTGCTTGGGGGGGCAACAGTGGGAGGGCTTCTAGTGTCCTGGCCCCACTGATGGACCTCCTGATAGGCACGTTGCATTTTTGGCCACTGTGTGATGGAGTGTTGGAATGGATGGTCCTTTGGCTTGACCCAGCATTGGCTTCTCTTATGTTCTTAAGAGTTTTTAGAACTCAGGTGGGACCAGGTGGGGCTTTTGCCCAGCAAGGCTTCTGATTGGCCACTGGAGATTTGATTGGCTGTGCAGATTTTTTTTTTATTATTTTTTTTTACTTTGGTGGTAGCTGCCACCACAGCACCAGAATCTTCACTATGTCACTGAAAGTAATCTAGCAGCAGCCGTTGTATTCCTGGCTCTGCCTCCTACAGCAGGCATTTTTGTGGCTGCACCCACCACACCATATCACAGTTCCAAATGGGCCAGTTTGGTGTAGTCGTTCAGAGCGCGGCCTCTAATCTGGGAGAACCGGGTTTGATTCCCCACTCCTTCATGTGCAGCTGCTGGTGTGACCTTGGGTCAGTCATAAATTCCCTCAGAGCTGTTCTCTCAAGGGCAGTCCTCGAGAGAGCTCTCTCAGCCGGGCCCCACCTACTTCACAGGGTGCCTGTTGTGGGGAGGGGAGGGGAAGGAGATTGTAAGCCGCTCTGAGAATCTCTTCTTCTTCTTCTTCTTCTTTTAACAATAGGACGTTTTGGGCTCATTCATTCATAGGGTCCCCAGAAGTCAGAAGTGGCTCGGTGCTACTTAACATACACACACAAACACACACTTTTTTTGGAGTTAAATATAGGCGACCGTTGCATTTGTTGATCAAAGCCCACGTATTGGTATTATTAGTTTCAACATAAGTAAAGAAGGATGCCAGCCTGCAGGCGGGATCCCCTGGAATTGCGGCTCATCTCCGGACTACAGAGGTCAGTTCCCCCGGAGAAAATGGCTGCTTTGGAGGGTGGAGTCTATGGCATCGTACCCCACTGAGGTCCCTGTCCTCCTTAGACTCTACTCCCAAAATCTCCCGGTGCTTCCTGATCTGGAGATGGCGACCCTACCCTCGCTAGTGGCCCGGGAGGACCTGGCAACCCTATGAAGCAGGGGGTGTCGAATTCAATTGTTATGGGGGCCGGATCTGACATGAATGAGACCTTGTTGGGCTGGGCCACGTATATCATAAAATGTAACGCCAGGTAGCCGAGATATAAACTCGATAAAGGACACAAACACAGAGTTGGGGTTTTTTTTTACTTAAAATAAAAACATGCTTAACACATCAGCACTCTTGCAAGATTTTGTTTATTTAACAGTGCCTGATAACTGACACCTCTTGCTCTGAATTATCGCATCAGCATGTCTGTGCTGTTGCAATTCTGAGTGTGCTCTTCAGGTTTGTATCTGTAAGCTGCAAACCTACGATGATGCAGCAGCAGCAGAACTGGAAGCAAAGGTCCATTGGTGGCTATTAGCCACAAGGTATAGATAGGGACTCTGGGGCAAGTGATGTTCTGTATCCTTGGTGCTTGAGGGGGGGTCAACAGTAGGAGGGCTTCTAGTGTCCTGGCCCCACTGCTGGACCTCCTGATGGCACCTGGTCTTTTTGGTTGCTGTGTGACAGAGTGTTGGATTGGATGGGCTATTGGTCTGATCCAGCATTGGCTTCTTATGGAAGAAGAAGCAGGAGACAGCCAGTTCCACTGCGGGCCTGATAGAAGCCCTCTGGGGGGTCTCATCCAGCCCCCGGGCCGCATGTTTGACACCTGCTATCAGGGCTCTTTTTGCAGCAGGAACTCCTTTGCCTATTAGGTGACACACCGCTAATGTGGCCAATCCTCCCAGAGCTTACAGTAGCCCCTGTAAGAAGAGCTCTGTAAGCTCTGGGAGGATTGGCTACCTTAAGGGTGTGTCGCCTAATAGGCAAAGGAGTCCCTGCTACAAAAAGAGCCCCGCCTGCTATAAAGTAACATGTTCATTGTACTATGATGATATATTAATAAATCCTTCCTTATATATAAAAGGATTTTCGTCATACCTTATATGGTGAAAATGCGCGCCGGAATCAGTTGGCTGAGGGACCTGTCAGTCAGAGACAGGGTCCCTTGCCACTGGCTGCCTTGCTTGCCTGCGTTGCTGCCATTGGCCCGCCAGCTGCCGCTCAAGACTGCTGGTGTGCCATTGGCTGGGAGGCGGGAGGCGAATGCTGCGAGCGAACACCGCCACCAGGAGCCAGGGAAGGGAGGCTGCGATGCCAGCCGACGGTGCTGGCCGGGGAGCGAGGCAGGGCCAGTGCCAGGGGGACGTTGCAGCCCCGGAGAGACGGAGTCTCAGCGAGAGGGACAGCGGAGGCTGGGGACGGCGGGTGAGCTCCTTCCCCAATGGCCGCCAGATACGCCTGCCTCCAGCACCTTCTTCGCGGGAAGGGGGCCTGTCTAGCGCCCGTTGTCTCGGTTCCACAACGGGCTTCCCTTCCTAGTTATTAAATAAAACGGAAACACCTTGCTGCAGGTTAAGGGGGGAAAAACCCCTAACCCTAGCATGTCACGGAGAAAAGCTCCCAGCCGTGCTTGCATCCTGCCGTGACAGCTTTTTATTTGCAAGGAGGGGCATTTTAAAGCAACATAAAGGGAGCATTCAGAAACCCCAGTTTCTGCCTGAACTTTTGTTACCATCTTACTCCCTCTCTTCAACTCCACTTTCCCACCTTATTCCGCCGCATGTGAAGCCCGTGTCTGATATCAAAGCCAACAGGCTTAACTGAGATAGAATACCTGGATTTTGGAAGGGTCAATCTTTTGATTCTCTCTTCTCACAACTCCGGGAGAAACAGATTTCCCGCTCATTAGGTGTCTCCGCTTCCCGCTGGGTGTTCCTTATTTCACATGCTAGGGCGGTAAGCAGAGACGGGAGGAAAGGGTCTTAAAGAGACCAGGCCAATAAAAAGAATAAAAAGTAGGTCTCCTTCCTCTCGGTCGAATGGTTTATATTCATGTGGCAAATAAACACTACAAAGGCGCCTTAACTGAAACGATCCTACTTCATTTAAACGACAGGTTCTGAGTAGTTCCGAAAAAGGACCCTTGATCTGCTATTTTTTTTATAAACACCATGAAACGCACCTTCAGGAAATTTGGTGTGACTTTGGGAAAGATTAAATGTGGGGCTGTCGAATGTTAAAATGTCTGTCTAATAGGTTAATCATTTGCCTTTTAATTGCTTAGTTAATCGATTTAATTGGAGTATCCTTGTATGTAAGTGAACCCACAGAACAGGTACGTAGAGGGTTAGGGAGAGCAAATGTTTCCTATTTTGTTTATTTATGTATTCATTTTTCCGTGTATTCATTTATGTATACTTTTATCAATATTTTTAGTTCTCTGCTTTCCACTGTTCATTTTATGGGTTTTTTAACATTATGTATCATAACGTAGAATGTTTATGCAGCATTTATAGGTCTTTCTCTGTACAGTTTATGGCATTTATATTGGTAATAGTTATTTAGTACCATATTTTACCCCACCTTTCTGACCCTATGTGTGTAATTGACACAGAAGGTACAATTCCTTGACACACAGACACCATTGGAATGTGTGTACATTTTACAGAGAAAAAAATTCAGAGCAAGGACACAATAGTGCAGAAATAAAATATCACTGGCTGGGTTTGCACAAGGGAGAAACAAGACTGATTCAGAGAGGAAGAACTCATCAGTTAAGAACACAAGAGAAGCCACGTTGGATCAGGCCAATGGCCCATCTAGTCCAACACTCTGTGTCACACAGCCAGTTTGGTGCGGTGGTTAAGTGCGCAGACTCTAATCTGGAAGAACCGGGTTTGATTCCCCACTTCTCCACTTGCAGCTGCTGGATGACCTTGGGCAAGCCATAGTTCTGCCAGAGCTGTTCTCTCAGGGACAGTTCTGGAAAGAGCTCTCTCAGCCCTACCTACCTCACGGGGTATCTGTTGCGGGGAGGGGAAGGGGAAGGAGTTTGTAAACTGCTCTGCGACTTCAAGTGAAGGGCAGGGTTTAAATCCAATCTCTTCTTCTTCCATTCACAGTGGTCAAAACCCAGGTGTCACCATGAGGTCCTTCTGTGTCTATTACACACACAGGGTCAGAAAGGTGGGGTAAAATATGGTACTAAATAACTATTGCCAATATAAATGACATAAACTGTACAGAAAAAGACCTATAAATGCTGTATAAAAACTGTACATCATGATACATATTTTTTTTAAAAAAAACATAAAATGAACCAGCGGGGCCAGAACTCTAGAAGCCCTCCCACGGTTGCCCCCCCAAGCACCAAGAATACAGAGCATCACTGCCCCCGATCTATACCTTGTTGCTAAGAGCCCCTGATCTATACCTTGTGGCTTCCATCTATACCTTGTGGCTAAGAGCCATGGATCGGTGTCTGCTCCATATGTTTATCCAGCCCCCTGTTGAAGCAGTCTATGCTTGTAGCCACCACCACTTCCTGTTGCAGTGGATGCCATGTGTGAATCACTCTTTGGGTGAAGAAGGACTTCCTTTTATCTGTTCTAAGCCCACTGCTCATGAATTTCATTGAGTGCCCATGAGTTCTTGTGTTGTGAGAAAGGGAGAAAAGTGCTTCTTTCTCTGCCTCCTCTATCCCACGCATGATTTTGTAAACCTCTGTCATGTCACCCCTCAGTCGTCATTTCTCCAAGCTAAAGAGCCCTAACCCTCTTTAACCTTTCTTCATAGGGAAAGTGTTCCATCCCCTTAATCATTTTCATTGTCCTTTTCTGTTATACTTTTTTGAGGTCCAGGGAGACCCTTATTCAAAGCACTGGGTCAGTGTAAGGCAGTTCCATGCGTCATGCAGCCCACCCTACAAAGCAGGACAGAAAGAGATATGATGCCGGCATTCTCTAATTACACCTCCCCATTTTTTAAAAAAGCAATTATGTGGGACTTCCATTTTGACCATCGCTGTGGCAGTGGCACTGGGGAAGGGGATTTCACCCACCCCCAGTACTTTTTGTTGTGATCTACCTGTCATTTTTGTCCATTACAGAAGAAACAGCAGCATCAGGAGGGTGGTATCAGGCAAATGATTTGGGAAAGGGTTAAAATATCTCCCCCTCAGTGTTGTTACTTAATCAAAACTAGACCCACACCCCTCCCCCTCACAGCTTTGGTGGTGGAAAGGGCCATCCCGTTGTATCTGACTTATCGCCACCCTGTGGGGGTCTTTTTAAGGCAACCACTTAGCTTCCAAAATCACAAGATCTTGCTAGTGTGGGCCATCCAGACCATGGCAGGCTTAAAGCAGAAAAATGTCATGTAATCTATCATAGACTTTCTGGAGATTCCTAGAGATACCCTTGTCACTTCTAGGTAGTGCTAGGAACTGCCAGGAACTCTATGGTGAGAGCTTCCTGTAAGAAGACAAGCCCTTATTTTTATTTTTATTTTCATTTTTTTCCTCAGGATGACCCCTCCCCCTTTGGGCCCAGTATCTGCTGGACGATCAGGTGAACGTCAGCAGACAAGAGCCTCAGTTACCCGGAGGCTTTCTGCTGTAAGCAGGCAACTGGGAACCATATCAGCACTGCACATCATAGCTTCAGATAGGGCTACATCCACATTTATCTACTGTGCTCACCATTGTAGCCCCATGTTCCTCTCTTGCCTTGTCCCTCATTTAGATTTCCAACTGCTTAACAATGGGTTGAGTGTAGCAGACTGTCTTTTCAATTGTCACAATAATATGGCCATTATCCAATATTTTGATTTACATCCCCCAGAACATTTTGACAAATGAGGTTGTACCACGTCACCCTTTCCTATTAAAAAGGACTGGGACATTTCCACTGCCCGCACTCTCTACCCCCTAATACATGCAGATTGTTCCAACCTATGTAAAAACTCTAGAGCCCAACAGTGAGCTCAGAGTTTTGCCTTCATTTGCTTCTTCCTTTAACAAGCATCAAAAAAATACTTTCCGAGCTTCCTGCCGATGCTTTAAGTTTGGCACCAAAGTGATCAGAGCCCTCAGATGTGCCAACTGACTGTGATGCCAATATTTTTTAGAACGGCAAAAGAAAGAAAATTGCACAGGAAGAAGAAAAGGTGAGGAGAAAGAGCAGGAGAGACGAAAATAAGCAAGAAAACGGCAGAGTTAATTTGGATTGCAAATGTGGAAATGGCAGAAATTGGGCTTCTAGAGCATCACGTTTGCGGTTGAAAGTGAGCTGTTCTTGGTATCATGTACTGCACAGGTGAGTCCGATGTCTCCTCCAAAGACATTATACAGGTTCGATAAGGGTTGTCCCCTCTTGGAACGATGAAGGCATGTGTTTCATTGTGATAAAGCACCAGGAACTCTGGTTGTTCAAGAACCTGCTTCATATGCGGAAGGGGTAAATTTTGCTATGGATGGCTCTGGTGTATAAAGAACAGCAAAACTGGGCACAGGCTGGGATGCCAAGACTGACAAAGGAGCCACTGCCACCATCTGGAGTTTGCATGGACCACCTAAGTGTTGGATGTTACTCTGCAAGCGAGAGAGCCTGGGAGGGAAAGGTTTAAGAGAATTCTCTCACTCGGGTACACTTGGCAGTTGGCTCCACCCTCTCATCGGTTAGATGCTGAACCTCTTTGGCCTTTGCTTGCCTCCTGTTTCATCTTCATAGGACCTCCCTTCTTCTCTCGCCCACCCAGGCTTGGAGCTGCAGCAAGTTAACCTTCTTGAAGTTCATCCATTCACAATAAGTTAAATGTACCTACGTGAATATATGATGTAAGATGTGCTTCTTTTTTTGTAAATAAAATTTCTTTCTCTTGTTACCATTGGAGTCAGATCACCTTTGTAATTGGTTCGAACAACATTGTCCCTTAACCGGGAAATGTGGAGGATCAAGGATACTTTGTAAAGCTTCTATGTTTCCAAGGCAACTGATTTTTTTTTTTACATTTAACTCAAAACTAAGAAGATGTGAGACAATTCATGGTTTGAATGCTCTATCTCATTCATGCCCAATGCCTTACCCAGAGGGAAAAGCATCCAGTCCTTTATGAACCATTGAGCAAGGGGTTGGACTAGATGACCTGTATGGTCCCTTCCAACTCTGTGATTCTATGATTCTAACCTGAGCATCTTCTGAGGTCATTATCTGAGACCCTGTTCTGACTAGTGACTGGGGATGGATCTTCCTCTGTGGTGGCAGCCAAACTGTGGGATTCCTTCCCCAGAGACACTCATATGGTCTTTTGCACGTACGTTTAGCAATAAAGTCTATGAGAGAATTGACTGCAAAGATTCCAAGGGCACAGTAACAAAGACTGCAGCCTGCAGTGAGGGAATTTGGCATTGTGACCACTTAGCCTGAAGGACAGTAGCACCAGGAAGAGGCAAACTGACAAGGCAAGGGCATTGGGTGACACAAGGAGGGCAAGGAATCTAAGCAGGCAGGCAGCAGGAGGAGGACTTGGAGGTACGCTTGGATAAGGAATGAAGTTTGGAGAGTGGGAGGCAAGCAGGGAACCATAGACTGAAAGGGGGACTTTGGTACAGCAGCACAGGCATTGGGAGGAGAGAGAAGGCAGAGTTCCACTACATATCCTTCAGACTGGTATAGCTCACGCATGCATATAATCCTAGTGGCAACAGCTTGCAGTCAACTGAAAAAGCCCGGAGCCTCTCATGAACACATGTGGCCACCTTATACGGAAGCAGACCTCTTGTCCATCAAGGTCAGCATTGTCTACTCAGGCTGGCAGTGGCTCTCTAGGGTCTCAGGCAGAGGTCTATCACGTCAACTCATACCTGATCCTTTTAACTGGAGATGCCGGGGATTGAACCTGGGACCTTCTGCATGCCAAGCAGAAGCTCTGCCACTGAGACACAGCCCCTCCCTCTTCCTCTCCCCCTAAGGAACACAGCTGATGCCCATATCAGGACAATACTAGCTGCCCGAAAATACCGGTTGCCACTCCCGGTAGAGTCAGAGAGAGCCAAGTCGGCAATAAGGAAAGAAATAGAACAAAATAAAAGAAAACAATGTGCATTTTTTTCCCAGTATAGCCTGCCAAGATGGGGAATTTGTTTTGTTCTCATATTAATTACGATAATTATGAAACACCCCGTTTTCCTAATTATTGTAATGAATAATGAAAGAAACACCAATCTACTTTAGATCATTTATTCTCCGGATCATTCTTAACTGTGCAAGATGTATAAGTTTTTATAACGCAATATGACTCCCTCTAAAAAAAGACAGTCTCTTGCCTCTGGCTATTTAACCGTTTTGAGTTTCTGGTGTGTGTGTGTGTGTAGAACAGTACTGTGAAAATGCAGGGTTCACTTACAGAGGAACCGCCAATCAAATTGTTGTCACGCTGGATAACAAGGCATCACGTACACCATGGAGTTTCATGCAAAGGCAGTCTTCGTTGACACCTGGTGCTATCCAAGAGTCAGTGGATAATGGAGACGATGGTGGAGCTAATTGAGTAATTGCACACAACAGGGGGTACGATCACTCTGGGCAGAACACTCCCACCAAGAATTAAAAGACAGGAGCCGTAGATGCACGCCTCGCTCCCTTGGTAATTGGCGTCTCAAATGATAACACTGCAGATTGCCGGTAATTACAAAGCGGTAACGATAATGGAGCAAATATGAGATTTTGTACTAGAAAATGAGGCATGTCTTTGTTACGGCTAATTTCTTCTTTCCTATTCATTGGGTGTTTTGATCCTGGAAACAATTAGTAACTGATTGTCGGAGGAGAGTGTCCGCTGGAGAATGTCTCTTCCTTTCTCCCGCCCTCTCTCCTTGGGACAGCTAGTGGACTGGTTTTTGGTCCCAGGAAAGGGACCTAAACTCACAGAGTTGTGCTATATCGAGGGAGACCATTGGTCCATCGAGGTGAGTGTTGTCTGTTCTGACTGGCAGAGGCTCTTCAGGAACTCATGGATCTGCTACCATGGATCTCATTATCTGCTACCCATGCCTTTCAAGTGGAGATGCTGGAAATTAAACCCAAGATGTTTTGAATGTGAAATAGATGCTCGGCCACTGAATCATGCTGCCCACCAAGTTTAGCCCATTGCGTATGCCAGTAACGTATCACAGGAAGCAGGGCCACGCCCAGCAGGAACTCATTAGCATAACAGGCCACACCCAACAGCAGAAACGCATTAGGATTGGCCAGATTAGGGGTGTGTGGCCTAACATGCAAAGGAGTTCCTACTCCAAGAAAAGCCCTGGGTTTTGACAACAAACAAGGTAAACAGAATAAGGAGCAAAAGGTGGGTGTGGCTGGATGACCACACTTTTGGTAACATGGGCGTGTGTGGCCCAATGTGCTAATGAGCTGTGCTGTCAGGGGTGTTGCCTAATATGCTAATGAGTTCCTGCTGTTGGGTGTGGCCTGTTATACTAATGAGTTCCTGCTGTTGGGTGTGGCCTGTTATACTAATGAGTTCCTGCTGGGCTTTTTCTACAAAAAAAAAAAAAAAGCCCTGACAGGAATAAGTGGAAAGGTTTCGCTATTCCTTCTGTTCTTGAGGGCTGAACTAGACAAGACCGTGTCCCTGAGTCTGCCCGGGGGAAGGGCCACCATTTTGAAGCAGTGAGTTCCCATTGGGGGACTCATTTGAACAGCATCACATGGGCCTGATTCTAGATAGCAACACGGTGGTCTGGGTAGAGGGGGGGGGGCTGTGCCTTCCCTTTCTGCCATTTTTCTCATCCAAAATAACACAAGGGCATTATTTACCAACATGCTCCTCCCTCCAAGGTTGGAGAAATGGTGCAGTGGAGAAGGCAGGAGCCCCTCTTGCCCCTCAGTGCAGTGGTTCTCACCAGAATTGGGCCCCCAGGATGCCACTGAAAGGAGTTGCCTAGTGGGAATTCACTGCTTCAAAATGGCAGGGTGTCCCCTGGGCAGGCTCAGGGACATGGTCACTGCTGGACCTCCTGATGGCCCTTGGTATTTTTGGCCACTGTGTGACACAGAGTGTTGGACTGGATAGGCCATTGGCCTGATCCAACATTGGCTTCTCTTCTGTTCTTATCTAGTTTGGCCCAGAGGCTGCGATCACATGCTCCAGTAGATCTGATATAGGTGTGAATGCCTGATGGATCTAAAGGGTGTGATCAGATAGCAACATCCTGGGAAGCATCCCGCAGTTGTCGGCAACCCATGCTGCTCCACCGCAGAAGTGGAGTAAAAAGATACCAGAGAAATTGCAGTAGTAAACTGGCTCTGACAGGCCACGGACAGACTTTCCCCTGTCTGATTGCACAAGCACGCATGCATGCCACCGGGATGGTCTGATCAGGCCATCCTGACTCGGTACCGTTCCCCCCCCCGGTTTGCAGTATGCGCATCATCACATACTCCATAGGGGACCCTAGGTGCGGAGGTGCAATTCCTCATTTATGCTCATGGGGAAACAAACGGCAAAAAAGAGAGACTCACCCGCAGTTGCGTCTGATCACACAGCGATGGGCTGAGCCCACAGCTACAAAGGGCTGTGTGATCTCACAACCGCGAGTCAAATTCCTCTGGCGGGAATAGCCTCACTTCCCCTCTGTTTCAACTGGCATGTGTGACCGCAAACAAAGTCTTTCAAGCTCCAGCTCTGATTATCTCGTGGGGAGGGGCTGTGGCTCAGTGACAGAGCATCTACTTGGCATGCAGAAGGTCCCAGGTTCAATTCCCTGGCATCTCCAGTTAAAAGGATCTGGCAGTAGGTGATGTGAAAGACTATGCCTGAGACTATGGGAGCTGCTGCCAGTCTGAGGAGAAAATACTGACCTGGATAGACCAAGGGTCTTACTTAGCACGAGGCTAAGTACTTAGCACCATATTCCTGGTATGTTATGCAACAATCATTTGAGAGATCCACATTGTAGATCTTTAACCATACGGCCAGTTTTATTAAATTCTCAGCAAATAATTTTTATTGGGCCTTTAAAAAATGTACTCCTTGATGGGAGAGGAAAAAAGACCATTACCTCTTAACCTGGCAGAGTTGAACAGTCCATCATCTGAACACCTACTGTGATTTTTTAATTATCTGTCAGTTAGCCCAAAGGATGAGTATGGATCAGACTGAGCTATATACGGCTGCGGGGTCAATGCCGTTGTCTCCTGCCTTTAATTCTTAAACAAAATTGCCTACTGAGCCTACCAATAAAATACTCCAACAAGGAATTAAAATGTTTTCCTTAAATTACTGAAGAATGCATGTCAAGGACTCCAGCTCTTGGAGTAGGAAACTCTTGGCCCGAGTCTCATCTCAAGCCTTAGTGAGCTACCTGGTTGGGAGGAGCTGTGGTTCAGTGGTTGAGCATCTGCTTTGCATGAAGAAGGTCCCAAGTTCAAACCCTGGCATCTCCCATTTCAAGGATCAAGTAGGTGATGTGAAAGACCTGAGACCTGCTGATTCTGTGAAAGGCAGATCATGAGAGGGAGGGCAGGAAGGGTCGCCTCGGTGCTTAGTTCTTGTGGCTCTTTCTTACATGCCCAGGGAAATGCCCATCTCCACCTTGGGGTCAGGAGGCTATTTTTCTCCAGGCCAGTTTGGCTGGAGATCCTGGAGGTGGTCACTGTGGGTGTGTGGGGGGAGGTATTTCTGCATTGTGCAGGGGATTGGACTACATGACCCTGGAGATCCTTTCCAACTCCATGATTCTATGAGACCCCAGAGAGCTGCTGCCAGTCAGAGTAGACAATGTTGACCTTGATAGATCAAGAGTTCGGCTCAGTAGAAAGCAATTCCATAGGTTCATCTGCAGGAGCAGCCTTCTGTGGAGAGGTGGACATGTGAGCGTACAACAGTGATGACCCCTGGAGCTGGCAGAGAGTATGGTTGCACCCATATGTCTTTTGATATTGTGCCATCGTTGGGCAACGTAACACAACTGCGGATGGTTCCTAATTGTGCAATAATAGCACGAGACTCAAGAATGTATCTGTACAGCTTCCAAAGCTTCTGGATTAGCCACATCTAGCTAAATAGTCAGTCAACCCATTTGGAATTTTGCTTCCTACACTACACCTCTCAGATCCAGCCATTTGTGTCAGCGATTGGGCAGAAATCAGGCATGGGAACCAGCTTGTCCAGGTCAACATGCTCAGCTGGAACTAATTGATTTTGAGGCTGAGGTTGAGTTTTTCAGCTAGGAAAGCCAGGTCCCCCCCTGGTCACCAGGAGGGGATAGAGGGTAGAGTTGCCTGATCATGACTGGGAAACTCCTGGAGATTTGGGGGTGGAGCCTGAGAAGGACAAGGACCCCAGTGGGGTCCAATGCCGTAGAGTCCACCCTCCAAAGCATCCATTTTCTCCAGGGGAACTGATCTCTGTTGTCTGAAGATGAGTGATTCCAATGGATCCCCAGGTCGCTCCTGGAGGCTGGCATCCCTATTTTCAACCATGACCTCAGATTCTCCAGCAAAATTTGGATCCGTTCATTGATTTCCATTTTTGACCAGGAAGCTGAGCTATACAGTCATCTTTACCTAGAGTTAGCAGTTTGTCAAACTTCTTGTAAAGCTTCATTTAGTAGGTGGCCTAAACCGAGTCACTCTTTCTCAGCTTCAGTGCCCTGAGGTTGCCAACCCCCAGGTGGACCTGGAGTCCTCCTGGAATTACAAGTGATCTCCAGACCAGGGAGAAAGTGACAGCTTCGGGGGATGGGTTCTCATGACATCTCCTCCCTGTCGAGCTCCCTCCTGAAACTCCACCCTCCCAAGGCTCCACCCCCAAAACTTCAGGGATTTCCCAACTTGGAGTCAGCAACCTTAAGCCCCACCCTGCAAATATACATTAATACTGGCCTATCTTGATGTTCTTAAGAGTCAGTTTGGCGTAGTGGTTAAGTGTGTGGACTCTAATCTGGGAGAACTGGGTCTGATTCCCCACTCCTCCACTTACAGCTGCTGGATGACCTTGGGCAAGCCATAGTTCTCTCAGAGCTGTTGTCTCACAAGCAGTCCTCGAAAGAGCTCTCTCAGCCCCACCTACCTCACAGGGTGTCTGTTGTGGGGAGGGGAAGGGAAAGGAGTTTGTAAGCTGCTCTGAGGCTCTGAGGCTCTGAGTGAAGGGTGGGGTATAAATCCAATCTCCTCCTCCTTCTCCTCTCCTCCTCCTCCTCCTCCTCCTCCTCCTCTATCTTTTTAAATTATATAGCTTTTATTCTTTGTAAACCAAGCAAATACAGTAATAAACAATTATATAGGCAACAACAATAACTACAAAGCCATATCCCAAGTAAAGATACCCCAAAACTTATCCAAGTTAATAACATCTTTAAGAATATTAGAGAGTAAATACATCTACCATATTTCCACAAAACCTGCACCTGAAGTTCTCTTGTAAGGATTTCGTTGCGCTAATGTGCATGCGCATGGAATGTACCTGTGGATATGCTAAGCATGCATACTATGATCTCCATTACTTTTTCATTCCGCTTTCACTCCTTCCCCAAGGACCTCAGGGCAGTGCTCGTGACCATTTTATCCTCCCAACAGCCCCGTGAAGCAAAGTTGGTGGTGGAAAGTGCCGTTAAGTCACAGCCGACTAACAGAGACCACGCAGGGCTTTCAAGGCAAGAGACGAAAAGCAGCTGGTTGGCCACTGTCTGCCTCTGCATAGTATAGACTTCCTTGGTGATCTCCCATCCAAGGGCCATCCAGGGCCAACCCTGGTTAGCTTTCAAGGTCTGATCAGATCAGGCTGGCCTGGGCCATGTGAGTAAAGGTGAGGCAACATTAGGCAGACACAACCAATGTTCCTCTGAGCTGTGGAGTCTCGTGAGCCAAAATTCTCCTTTGTGAGCTACTGGCGTTAAAGTGGTGAGTGAGCCATTTGGCTACTGCCTAAATTAGTTGGCTATGGAGCCATCCCTTCCTGAGCTCAGACAAAAATGTGTGAGCCAGAGGCTGAAAAACTGTAAGCTAACTCACACTAACTCAGCTTAGAAGGGACAACTGGCCACAAGATTTGTTTGTCAGCAGGATGTGAATGGAAACTTCATATCTACTGTCCAGCTTGGTGCTGAAGCAAGTTTCTAGTGAAGGCGGGAAGAGAGACCAGGGTGGGCTTGGAGCTGAATAGGAACAGGTCATATTAGCAACATCAGCATACAAAGAACGGAAGGGGGTGGTGTTTGAAGACTCAGGGCATGGATGTATACTAATCCCCACTGGACACAACAACCAGCCCAAGTTTGACCCAAAGAGCTTCATGGCCAAATGGGCATTTGAACCCAGGCCACGGCTAGTCGTACTCCAGTTCTTTAAAAAGTGTGCCACACTGGCTGTTGTTGCTGTAAGCATGGGTATCTTCTGGAATTGGCCAAGGTTATGGTGAGACAGGATAAGTAGAGACTGGTTTCATTGCTGTAAGTGTGATTTTATTATCACAACTAACAATTAACTCGGAATGACTGTTTTGGGTCCCAGATTTCTGAGAGAAAGACAGGCTTATAAATATTTCAAATACATTTGTAAGAAAAGCGACTACTCTGTACTTTGGTGAAGGGGAAGCTGTACATTAAACACACATACCAAGAAGCAAACATCCTTCCAAAAAGGGCACTTTGGGGAAATAACCCACACACAACATGACAAGCAGAAAAGGAAGCACGGCCATGTTGGAAACACCCACACGGAGACCCAAAAGGAATCCAAGGAATGGAACAGGAATTGTGGAGAACTAAGGGCTGGATTACATATTAGACTGATGGGGTATAAAAACTACCTGAGTGCAGCAATCAAGAAGAAGAAAAAGAGAAAAAGAAGAGACTGGATTTATATCCCACCCTTCACTACCCAAAGGAGTCTCAGAGCGGCTTACAAACTCCTTTCCCTTCCCCTCCCCACAACAGACATCCTGTGAAGTAGGTGGGGCTGAGAGAGCTCTGACAGAAACTGCTGTTTTTCAAGGACAGTTGTGCCAGAACTATGGCTTCCCTAAGGTCATCCAGCAGGTGCAAGTGGAGGAGTGGGGAATCAAACCTGGTTCTCCCAGACTAGAGTCCACACACTTAACCACTACACCAAACTGGCTTAATGTGGAAGTGAAACGTACTTGTATCCCAAACCTCCTGGGCATGAGCCACTACCAGTCCGTCAGCTACTCATGTGCAAAGGGAACAGAGCAGGTCTTAACAGAGATCTCATCCCCTCTTCCTTCCCCCAGTGTAGCTGCCCTAGAGAAAAATGCATCATCGCATTCCTGTGTACACAAGTGTGCACAGTTCTGCTGAGAAATTAATGTTTAAAGAAACCCTTATGTAGATCAGAACAAGGGATGCTCCTATACATTTGCATAGTGGAGTGATAGGGAGGTTTCTCTCTATACTCTGTGATTAGAGTTTTGGGTGAATCTTAGAGAAGAAAAGAAATTGGATTTATACCCCTGCCCTTCACTACCCGAGGGAGTCTCAGAGCGGCTTACAATCTCCTTTCCCTTCCCTACAACAGACACCCTGTGAGGTAGGTGGGGCTGAGAGAGCTCTTTTGAGAACTGATCATGAGAGAACAGCTCCGAGAGAACTTATGACCGAGCCAAGGTCACACCGGCAGCTGCACGTGGAGCAGTGGGGACTCAAACCGGGTTCTCCCCGCATCAGAGTCCGCGCTCCTAACCACTACACCAAACTGGCTCTCATTCCAATGCAATGATGTTACTTTTGATTTTATGCTGGGAATAATTTTGCAAGGTGGTGTAACCCTTGGATTGCCAGGACTGCTGGCGGGAGAAAAAAATTCAAAAACAAACCAACCAAATCCTCCAGCCTCTGCTCTGATACGTCACTTCCAGGTACAACCCAGAAGTGGCAATGTGTCGCTCTAGGAATCGCTGGACACTCTATGGTTTAACATCACATGCCCCCCGTGTCCCCAGCCCTCAACACTCCCTCTGGTTACAACCCTAGGGGAAACACATACAATATGCAAACACAATGCAAGTGACTCTACAGAAACAGCAGAGAAAAAACAGAGAAGCAGGACAGAACAGGCAACATTTGCTCAATATACAAAGGTATATACCCTCCCCATGCGCTCAGACTCGTTGCTGTCAACGGCTTAAATGAATACAGATGGGTAGACTTAGCCTCTCCAAGAAGGCAAGTTTGCTTCAGTGCCTCCAATCACTCAGGAGAACCTGCTCCCTTTCCCCATCCCTCTGTCTCTCACACTTACTTCCCAGTGATTGATCGAGGAGAGAAGACCCTGATGGTACGGAAACGGTTTCTTTGTGACGGAGCCTCCAGTTGTGAAAAAGGATGGGCCGCCTAAATAAGAGGCGGTAGCTCGGATAGGCCGATAATGCAGCCCTGAGCATGGAAGCTGCCTGGGCGATCAAAGCCAGTTTGGCATGAGAAGATCAAAGTCGGTAGGGCAGTATACATGGGGCTGCCGAAGAAGAAGAAGAAGAAGAAGAAGAAGAAGAAGAAGAAGAAGGAGGAGGAGGAGGAGGAGGAGGAGGAGGAGGAGGAGGAGGAGGAAATTGGATTTATACCCCGCCCTTCACTACCCAAAGTCTCAGAGCAGCTTACAAACTCCTTTCCCTCCCCCCACCATCAGACACCCTGTGAGGTAGGTGAGGCTGAGAGAGCTCTTGACAGAAACTGCTCTTTTTTCAAGAACAGCTCTTATCAGAACTACGGCTTGCCCAAGGTCATCCAGCCAGGTGCAAGTGGAGGTGTGGGGAATCAAACCCGGTTCTCCCAGATTAGAGTCCCCATAGAGTCCACTACACCAAACTGGCTCAAAAACCAGGCCCGTAGCCAGGATCTTGTAATTTGGGGGGGGCCTTTAAATAAATGAGGGGGCACCGATGTCACAAAATAAAAAATAAAATTTAAATAAAAAATTTTAAAACTCCCTTTTGTGGCATTCGCACTCTGCCTGGGGAAGCAAGCCAAGCTTGGGGAAGGGGAAGCGACTGGGAGTCCTCCGGGTGGCCCAGAGAGTCAGGAGTCCTCTGGGCAGCCCAGAGAGCTGGGGGCCAGGGGGCTGGATGGAAGTCAGGGGCTTGGCAGAAAGCTGGGGAGGGGGCCAGGCCCCGAAATGCCCCACCGTAGCTACAGGCCTGCCAAAAACCGCTCAGAAAATTCGGCTGGTACAGAATGCTGCTGCTAGGTCACTGACTGATTTACACCGGTTATGATCATGTAAAGTTGCCATCTCTGGATTGGGAAAGGGGTGGAGCCTGGGGAGGGCGGGGTTTGCAGAAGGGGATGGATGTCAGTAGAGTCCAATGCCATAGAGTCCGAGGCAGCCATTTTCTCCAGGGGAACTGATCTCTGTAGTCTGGAGATCAGCTGGGATAGGGTTGCCAGGTCCCCCATGGCCACCAGCGGGGGGATGGGGGGTAGGGTTGCCAGATCCAGGTTGGGAAGCTCCTGGAGGTTGGGGAATAGAGCCTGGGCAGGACCGGGACCTCAGTGGGGGTCCAATGCCACAGAGTCCCCCCTCCAAAGCAGCCGTTCCCCCCCCCAGGGAAACTGATCTCTACAGTCTGGAGATGAGCTGTAATTTCAGGGGATCCCCAGGTCCCAACTGGAGGCTGGCATCCCTAGTTTGGGAGGTCTGTTCAGCTACGGCCTATGTTCCTTCATTTTCAATGGATGTGCCAAAATTATGGAATAGCCTGTGAGATGCACTATGGGAATCTCTTGCACTCCCTTCTTTCCCTAACTGTTGCAGAGCATTTGCCCTTGCGGCAGAGTGCAAAGTAGAGGATAGGTCTGAGCGCATTAAGCTGCCTTATCCTGCACCAGCCCATTGGTCTACCAAGCTAAGTGTTGTCTGCTTTCACTGGCAGCTGCTCACCAGGGTCTCAGGTCAAGGTCTTTCATGCTCGCTCCTATCAGATCCTTTTAATTGAAGGTGCCAGGGATTGAACCTGGCACCTTCTGCATGCAAACTAGGTGGTCCACCAGAGTCACAGTCCCTTCAAAGTGGGGAATGCCATCTGTTTGTACACCTACCATGAGTATCTGTGAGCAGAAGTCCTCTTCCATGATGGCTAAGGCATCCAACACAATCCGGTATCTGCTGCTCAAGTAGTGATTAGGAGCATATGATCAAGTGGGAAATGGGAGGGATGGAGCTATTCATGATTTAACTTCCTGTCCTTTTCAGGCATTTAAGAGATGTCACACATGAGATGGTTGGCAGAATTTAAATATGCAAAGGAAGTGGAGCACTGACTGTTGAGAGAAAAATAAGTGGGTTTATCATTCATTCATTCATTCATTCATTCATTCATTCATTCGGTTTAAAACCCCATAAGCCATACACCTTAAAAAGTTTACAGATTTAAAATTACAGCAAAACAAAAATTTTGCCACGTCTGTTATGCAGTTAAAACAGAAACTATTCAACAGGAGTCTCAGTCTTGTAGGTTCCAGGAAGGGTGAGAATTTCAGTAGCCATTTCCTCAGAAATTTTCCTCTCCAAGCTGTATGTTTAGGGCAATGAAAAACGATGTGGGAGAGGGAGTCTGCGTCCTCCAGGGAACAGTCACCGAAATGCTGATTAACAGGAATACCCTGAAAGTGGCCCTCCATCTGCGCAGAAGGAAATGCGTTACAAAGGAGCCACTGTGTATGCTCTTCTTAATTCATGGATGGTCAGCACATATAAGCAGAGAGGTAGTCCAAATTTTGTTGAGTATTTAATGTGGGTTTCTTATAGAAGAACAAACTGTCATAGAACGTACGGAGAGAAAGCCTAAACCAACCAGTCCAGCTGCTGTCAAAGGAACAAAGAGCGACAGGAAGTTCTTACAGGAGCAGGAAGTCTCCAGAAGAGGAGGAGGAGGAGGAGGAGAGTTGGATTTATACCCCGTCCTTCACTTGGAGTCTCAGAGCGGCTTACAAACTCCCTTCCCTTCCCCTCCCCACAACAGACACCCTGTGAGGTAGGTGGGGCTGAGAGAGCTCTTGACAGAAACTGCCCTTTCAGGAACAGCTGTGCCAGAGCTTGTGACTGACCCAAAGTCATATCAGCAGGTGCAAGTGGAGGAAGACCCAGTCAGGAGACAGCAAGTGTTAAGTACGAGACTCAACAAAGGATTCAGCTTCAAGTGATTTCAGCTTTATTAAACAGCAACTGTAAGTCAGGAACACACGACTGAACATACAGCAACAAGGGGAGCACAGCTCCTTCTTTTAAACTCTCCCGGGCTGTCAAAGCCACACCCATTACAAGTTAAAGACCAATCAGAATACAGGGATAAAGGCCAATCAGGACCGTTCCCTCTTTGCAACAATATCACTCGGTGATTGGGTAATTACACAGGTTTCGCAGAAACCGACCAATAGCAATGCGACATCTGAAGAGCCATGTTCAGACTCAAGCTTAACATGTGAATAGATAGGAACGATTCACATTCAGTACATAACAGCAAGGACACAGTTCGAGAAAGTGGGAAGTCCCTAGCCTAGCTATGCTAACTAGCAGTTCTTCAGCTGTTCCTCTGTAGGATGATCTTCAGATCTCCTTCTAGGGTTGCCAGCCTCCAGGCGGGTGTAGCAACCCGAGCCGCAGTGATAGGAAAGTCAACTACCAGGCAGTTTTGCTTTCATTTATAGTCGTGTTGATGCTTATTACAGGTCCTACAAAAGGCACATTGTGCAGCTAAAATTCATGGACAGAGCGCTCCTGTCATTCTCAAGGCTTCTGTAGGACCAGCAATAAGCATCAACACAACTATAAATGAAAGCTTTCCCCCTTTTGGAAGACTTCATGCAAGTAGAAGCGGGCTTGTAATTCCGGAAACTCCCGTTGGGGATTGACTTTTAAAACACTGATGCAAAATTGACTGGTAGCTGTTATATTGTATGAACAGTATGTTATTGTTACACTGAATATACTGAATATATATACCTGATTAGGAGGTTATAAGGATACCCAATGCACTTTATAGAATGGTAATTATAAACAGAACAGATTAATTTACAAAAGTTTCTTGCAGTGTATATTTATTCGTTACTTGAGCCTCTCCAGGTGGGGCCTGGGGATCTCCTGCTTTCACAACTGCTCTCCAGCTGACAGAGATCAGGTCCCCTGGAGGAAATGGCTGTTTTGAAGGGTGGACTCTACGGCATTGTACTATGCTGAGGCCCCTCCCCTCCCCAAACCCCACCTTCTCCTGGATCCACCCCCAAAGTCTCCAGGTATTTTCCAACCCAGACCTGGCAACCCTATCTTCTTTAGAAGGCTGCACTATAGACCAGGCATGTTCCAACAAAGATTTCATTTCCAGGGGGTGTGGAACTGGCTACTCCTGAAGACAGGCCATGACAAATATATAAGCTCAAGTGGAAGAATGCAAATGCAGTACTGCAGACCGATTTCTCCTTGCTCCTGCTGAAATTCTTACAGGCTACAGAGCTTTAAAAAGATGGCTCCACCGGGGTGTGGATGGCAGGCCTCCAACCACCTACAGTCCCAAATGTTCTGTCAGAGGTGGTGCTGGTATTTTGGGAGGTGTTGCTCACCTCTGCAAGTCAGTTCTGAACTACAGCCAGAAAGGAGAAGGGAAGGGTGATGTGAAAGTCAGCAGGGGAAAAAAAAGCAAACGTGTTCCTGACTGCAGTTCGACAAGGATGTAGACCACTGCAAAGGTTTTCTATCAGCCAATCAGCATTCAATACCATCTGTCAAAGAAAGTCCTATAAAAATGGTCTTGGTGGATCTGGACAAGAAGCCCACCTAATCAAGCACTGGACACAGGAACTGGTCTCATGCTGAGTCAGTCCACTGGCCTATCTAATTCAACATGGTCTCCTCCAGCCTTTTCAGGTTTGGGAATCACTGAGCTTGAAGCATGTGACAGGAAGGCAAGTGCCAGCAGAGCCATGTGACAGGAAGACAAGAAGCCTCTCGTGGGTCAAAAACTGGCTTATTAATTGCTGAGCAGTCGGGTTAGAACAGATAATAGAAAGTACTTCTTCACCCAAAGAGTGATTAACACTTGGAATTCACTGCCACAGGAGGTGGCGGCGGCTACAAGCATGGGCGGCTTCAAGAGGGAACTAGATAAACATATGGAGCAGAGGTCCATCAGTGGCTATAGTAATTCTCGGTCTGGGGCAAGTGAGGCTCTGTATTCTTGTTGCTTGGGGGGCAACAGTGGGAGGGCTTCTAGTGTCCTGGCCCCACTGGTGGACCTCCTGATGGCACCTGGTATTTTTGGCCAGTGTGTGACAGAGTTGTGGACTGGATGGGCCATTGGTCCATCTCTTATGTTCTTATGACATCACTTGTACTGAGAGGACCATGAGCAGCAGACCAAGAGAACTGGGAACAGAAAAAATATGAGCACCCTGAGGTGTATTGTAGCAAGGAACAAGTCAAGGCTCAGATCCATGGGCAAATCATTCTTTGTGGCAGAAAACTTAAGCCCGTCCATAATGGGACACTAACTTTCTCAAAGGGAAGACAGCAGGGTATACGCAACCTCATCAGCTCTCCGAAGCTAAACAGGGACAGTACTTGGATTTGAGACCACCAAGGAAGGCTCTGCAGTGGAAGGCCGTAGCAAACCACCTCTGCTTCTCACTTGCCTTGAAAGCTCCTTGCTAGGGTCAGCATAAATCAGTTGGGACCTGACGGCATTTACACATGTAACTTTCTGTGATGCCCTCTGGGGGCAAGGGAGCATCATATCTGGGGTCCATAGGGTCTTGAAAGCACCAGCCCATTCAGTTTTTCCTTGCACAGATGGTTTTATTTACAGCTGACTGCTCTAGGTACCTGAAAGTATGGTCATCTTCTCCCACCTCAAGGAGAAGAGCCACAGTATTATGTATGGACTGGTAATTTCAGTTTCATTGTGTCTGAAGACATGTGCCGTCACATGAAACCTTGAATAAAACTCCGTTGGTCTTAAAGGTGCCACTGGACTCAAACTTTGTTCTGCTGCTTCAGCCCAACATGGCTACCCTCCTGAATACTGCAGCCTGACCCTTTGCCTAGGAAACTCCCTGAGACCACTCTTCTCCCTCTCTGGTGGCTTCTTCCTCCTCCTCCTCTTCGTGGCTGGTTTGGCTTTTCTTTCTGCACCTGTGCCTTCTCCCTCCAGTATGGTGGCCAACCTCCAGGTGGCACCTGGAAGTCTCCTGCAGTTCACCTGACAGCATTGCGGATTCTGTGAACTTCGGCAGATCATGAGAGGGAGGGCAGGAAGGGCTGCCTCAGTGCTTAGTTCTTGTGGCCCTTTCTTACACGCCCAGGGAAGTGCAGATTGTCACGTTGGGGTCAGGAAGCAATTTTTCTCCACGCCGGTTTGGCCAGGGATCCTGGAGGTGTTTTTTGTCATCTTCTGGGCATGGAACAGGGGTCACCGGGGGTGTGTTGGGGGGGAGGTATTTGTGAATTTTCTGCGCTGTGCAGGGGGTTGGTCTAGATGACTCTGGAGATCCCTTCCAACTCTATGATCCTATGATTCTAAATCCTGAAGGGATTCAATCCAACCCAAAATACAAGCAGTATCGACCATCCCTGTTCTAGGACCAGTCTCGCAACATACAGGATGGAAACTTCTACCTCCGAGCATCTGTATTTTACCAAAACTGTGTTTTCTTCACACAGGGAAGAAGAACTTAAAATGTCAATTTTTTGTTTTTTTTCATAATCCTGATAAGCCCAAAGGTTTCAGACGCCACCTGATCTTTGGGAAAGCTACACAAACTGCATTGCCGTCATTAAGTGCCTCCTCTTTGATACTAGATCGTAACAAAAGGCATTAAATGCACATTAAAAGAGGTGCTTTAAGGTTCTTTTCAGTAAGTGGCAGATGTTATGAAAAATAATCCATAAAAGCCTCTGAATGCTAAAAAGGTGCATCCCATAAAGCTTTCATATAAATCTTCAGCTGAGCTGAGACACCGCAAACAGTAATTATGGTAAATCTGTAATTCAGTCTAAAACTATTTGAGTTAACCAGAGTCGGACTGGAAATGTGTTAAAAGTTCGTTTAGGGTTAGTCATACTTTCTTCCACTCTGCCAAATCCTTTTAGAGCCAAGGATGAAGAAAACAAATGCCACAAACATTTCTTAACTTTTTTTTTTTTGTTTATTTCTCATCCGGAACTGCGGGTTAAATCACATCACCTTAAGAACATAAGAGAAGCCATGTTGGATCAGAAGAAGAAGAAGAAGAAAGAAGAAGAAGAAAGAAGAGGAGGAGGAGAAGAAGAAGAAAAGAAGAAGAGGAGGAGGAGACTGGATTTATACCCTGCCCTTCACTACCTGAAGGAGTCTCAGAGTGGCTGACACTCATATACATGCAGCTACTGGTGTGACCTTGGGTCAATCACAAGTTCTTTTAGAGCTGTTTTCTCAAGAGCAGTCCTCAAAAGAGCTCTCTCAGCCCCACCTACCTCACAAGATGTCTGTTGTGGGGAGGGGAAGGGAAAGGAGATTGTAAGCCTCATTCAGATAGTGAAAGGTGGGGTATGAATCCAAACTCCTCCTCCTCCTCCTCCTCCTCCTCCTCCTCCTCCTCCTCCTCCTCCTCCTCCTCCTCCTCCTCCTCCTCCTCCTCCTCCTCTCTTCTTCTTCTTCTTCTTCTTCTTCTTCTTCTTCTTCTTCTTCTTCTTCTTCTTCTTCTTCTTCTTCTTCTTCTTCTCGTGTCAGATCTTGGAAGCTAAGCAAGGTCAGCCCTGGGCTAGTACTCAAATGGGAGATCACCAAGTTAGTCCAGGGTTGCTGTGCACAGGTAGGCAATGGCAAGCCACCCTTGTCTCTTGCCTTAAAAACCCTGTGGCAGGGGTGTCAAACATAAGGCCCGGGGGCCAGAACCAGCTCGTCCGAGGCTCTTATGCGGCCCATGGGCAACTAGTGCAAGGGAAGGAACAGGAGGCTGATCGGGGGGGGGAGCCACTCTAATCATGCCTTCAGCATGGCGGAGTGACCTTGTCTGCAATAGTCAAGTAGTGTGGGAGTGTCTGCCCCATGCTGCACTTCTGGCTCTCCAGTTCGCCCTTGTGGGTTTTCCTTTGCACGCCCCCCTCCAGCCCATGGGGCCTTGCAGTGAGGATACAACAATTCAGTGCTTACCAGCTGCTGTCCTTTATACAGTTTATATCTCCAGTACCTACCTGGCATTATACTTTATGGCACACATGGCCTGGCCTGACAAAGTGACATTTAGGTCAGATCCGGCCCTTGTAACAATGAGTTTGACACCTCTACCCTAGAAGAAGAAGAAGAGAAGAGATTGGATTTATACCCCGCCCTTCACTGCCCAAAGGCATCTTAGAGCGGCTTACAAACTCCTTTCCCTTCCCCTCCCCACAACAGACACCCTGTGAGGTGGGTGGGGCTGAGAGAACTTCTGACAGAAACTGTCCTTGAGAGAACAGCTGTGCCAGAGCTTGTGACTGACCCAAGGCCACATCAGCAGTTGCAAGTGGAGGAGCGGGGAATCAAACCCGGTTCTCCCAGATAAGAGTCTGCGCACTTAACCACTACACCAAACTGACTCTAGGGGGTTGCCATAAATCAGTGGCAACTGGGTAGCACTTTCCACCACCGGTTTCCTGGATGGGCGCTTTCACACATGCCGAATGATGCAGTTTTAATCTGCTTCAGCAACCGTTTGCCAAGTGGGTTTTGCCGTTTCGCACAGTAAAATCCAGTTGCAAATGCATTGAAAATGCTTTATTTGGCATCCATGAATGGGCCCGAGCAGGTTTTGTATTAACCTGCTTTGGATGATTGAGCCTCGGATTTCCTAGAGGCAAAACAGGGACTGTGGTCCCTCCAGCAGATGTCTGACAGAGTAGAACAGAAGACCTGAGGAGTTCTTCATGTTTACATCTCTTATCTTCAAAGACTCCTGTTTAACTTATCAAAACGGTCTGTAGTTGGGTTTTTTTTTTTTTTAATACAAAACTTATCCGAAGGTGACGGTATTTAGTTACCTAAATTGAGATCTCCTGCACAATGCCGTAATAACAGCGAGGGCAAGGGGAAGGCGAGCTAATAATCTGATAATCTGCTCGGCTGATCAAAAAGCAATAAAGTCATTAGTTTAATTAAGGGGCGAGCGAATGTAATGAAACATCCGAGGCAAAACTAAATTAAAAATTTAGGAGATATTAAAAATACATATTAACTCATCTGGCGATATTGATTCACATAATGCTTTTGCTGGGGGGGGGGGGACTCTGATCTGTGAAACCCCCTCCCCTTGTAACAAAATGAAAGATTTTGAGAATCTCTCTTTGCAGGAGCGTCAAAAAGAGCTCTTTAGCCAAGGAGGAGATAAAATACAAGGATATCCTTTTCTGGGGGAGAGTTTTTATTAACTCGTCCGCTCGATTCGAGACTGGCCGGGGGTTCTCCCCTCATATTTTTGCATTCCGCTTCCGAATCCTTTCCTCCGAGGGAAACAAATCAATTCCTTTTGATCGTTTCTCATATGGCATATCCTCTAGATCTCTAAAGGCCCAGCTGGCAGCCTCTGGATACGAGGGATATCGAAACCAAGCTCTTTTTGTATGTTTTTGGTATGTTGGGGGGGAGGGGGTGTTGTTTTTTGTTTTGGACTGTTTTTGTTGCCAGTATTCCAGGTTCCCCGGGTTCTTCTGCACCATTTGCGCATGGTGTTTACCATGTTCTTGTGCCATTTCTGTGCCAAAACGACGCAAAAGAAAATGTTTAAAAGGATAACTCTCGGGGGGGGGGATTGACATCTGGAAAAAGAAAAGAAAACGAAGACTCAGAGAGGTTTGGGTTGCACGAGAAGGAAGAAAATCAAAACGGGGATCGGGGAGCCAAACAGCGGGGTTGCACAGTTCAGTAGCACCCGCGGTGCGGGATAGTCGTAGGCTTGAAAGATTCAGCTCCCCTGTGCAGAGCAGTTCTAGGTAGGGTTTCCAGCACCAGCTTGGGAAATTCCTGGAGATTTGGGAGGGCAGCTTGGGGAGGGCAGGGTTTGGAAAGGGTAAGGACCACAGCAGGGTGTGATAAAGGAGAGGGGCTGTGGCTTAGTGGAAGAGCATCTGCCGGCAGGCCCATAGCCAGGATTTTTTAATTCAGGGGGCCTTTAAATAAGTCAGGGGGGCACCCTGCACCCCCTCCAAGGAGCACCACAAATAAAATAAAAAATTAGAAGTCGGGGGTCCTGGGCTGGATGAGAAGTCAGGGGGGCCTTAGTAGTGAGTTGGGGGGCCATGCCCCAAGATGCCCCACTGTAGCTACGGGCCTGTCTGCCGGGCACGCAAAAAGTCCCAGATTCAATCCCTGGCCTCTCCAGTTCAAAAGATCTTGTAATAGGTGACGGGAAAGTCCTCTGCCAGAGACCCGGGGGAGCCGCTGCCAGTCTGAGTAGACAATACCAGCCTTGACGGACCAGCAGTCTGATTCAGTATAAGCAGTGGCAGATTAACCATTAAGCAGACTAAGCACGAGCTTAGGGCACCAGGGCCAAAGGGGGCACCACAAAGTTGGGAAAAGGTTGAAGAAATGTAGAAAAATGCCTTTCAGGTCACGAATATTGGAACTTTGATGCATTTAACTTGTGAAATATTAAAACAGATGCTGTATTGTGTTTTTGTAGGACTTTATGCAGCCAAAGCTTGGCTTAGTTTGTACAGTATATTGTGTGATCATATGACTAAATTTCTCTATTGCTGCAACCTGCATTGTATATCTGGTCAGACAGGTCAACCACTAAAATGGACCGGGTCAGTGTGGAAAGGAGGGGGGCACCAAGATTGGTCAGTGAGCCTTAATCCACCCGGGAGTATAAGGCAGTTTCATGCGTCCTGCAGCTCGTTCTACAAAGCAGCCATATTTCCCCCCCGAGGAACTAATCTCTGTAGTCTGGAGACCGGTTATGACATTAGAAGATCTCCAGACTCCCACCCGGAGGTCAGCAAGCCTAGTGGCAGGCCTTGCAAAATGCAGTTGTCACCTTGTGCATTCCTAAAAGGATGCAGCCCGAGCCTACCGCCTCCTTGACGGACGGGGCCTTGCCTCGTCTCTAGCTCACCCATGGAGATTACAGCGTTAAAGAAGAAACACCGGGGCCGCGTGATCTGTAATAACATTATACAATCGGCCCCCTCTGCTCATTATTCCCGGCACCTTGCAAAACTGTGTCAGCCCATGTGGGAGACTCCGAAGCAGAGAAGCATAATCAGATAAAGCGTAATTTTATTTTTCTGCCGTTACATACCCTTTTTTATATATATAGGTAGCATATAAGCACACATCTAATGAAAATCCACCATAATAAATGACCGGGATTGTGCGCTACTGTGCGGCGACCAAAGGCAAGAACCAATAAGTTGCCCTTCAGTTACCATAAAAGACAATTTATCAGCAGCCCAGGACTTGCCCGAGTCTTCACGTACGCCTTTTCCAGCCACGCACCGAGCGTCTGCTGCTTCTTTCCATTAAATACATCTTACGATCTAATATTTCTCGGTGGGTTTCTATTTAATTCTTCTGTCGCACTCCTGACTTTCCTGTCGCACTCCTAAGGTTCTTCTTCGTCTCGTGGGAATTAACATATCATACCTGATTCATACATAATTACTTGCCTAGCAGAATATGCAGTTGGAGACCCAGTGCAGTGAAATGGACGGACTAGCATCGGGGAGACCAGTGTCAACCTCCCCTGCCCACCACGACGTTTGTAGGCTGACCATGAGCCAGTCGCTCTCAAGTTCTTTTCAGCCATCCCAATCGCATACAACTGAGAGCCTACTGATCAAGCATAGGATAGGTCTGAACACAAGAAGCTTCCTTATATTGTGTCAGCCCATTGGTCTACCAAGCTTAGTATCGTCTACTCTGATTGGCAGCCGCTCAACAGGGTCTAAGGTCAAGACCTTTCACCCCGTCTCCCATCAGATCACGCATGAAGCTGCCTTCTATTGAATCAGACCTTTGGTCCATCAAGGCCAGGACTGGCTACTCAGACTGGCAGCAGCTCTCTGGGGTCTCAGGCAGAGGTATTTCGCATAACCTACTGCCTGGTCCTTTTAACTGGAGCTGCCAGGGATTGAACCTGGGACCTTCTACATGCCAAGCTGGTTGGACTAGCATCTGGGAGAACTGTTTCCAGTCCTCCCTCCTGCCATGATCGAGGTTTATAAGATTATGCATGGAATAGAGCAGGTGGAGAAAGAGGTACTTTTCTTCCTTTCTCACAATACTCGTGGGCACTCAATGAAATTGCTGAGCAGCCGGGTTTAGAACAGATAAAAGGAAGTCCTTCACCCAAAGAGTGATTAACACATGGAATTCACTGCTGCAGGAGGTGACGGCGGCTACAAGCATGGATGGCTTCAAGAGGGAATTGGATAAACATATGGAGCAGAGGTCCATCAGTGGCTATTAGCCACAAGGTATAGATAGGAACTCTTGGTCTGGGGCAGGTGATGCTCTGTATTCTTGGTGCCTGGGGGGGGGCAGCAGTGGGAGGGCTTCTAGTGTCCTGGCCCCACTGCTGGACCTCCTGATGGCACCTGGGATTTTTGGCCACTGTGTGACAGAGTGTTGGACTGGATGGGCCATTGGCCTGATCCAACATTGATTTATGTCCTTATGATATTTGTTGGTTGACAATGAGCCAATCACTTTTAGTACTTTTCAGCTGTCACAATCACACACAAATGAGACCCTGCCCCCATTCCTCCACTTGCAGCTGCTGGATGACCTTGGGCAAGCCATAGTTCTGTCAGAGCTATTCTCTCAAGGGCAGGTCTCAAAAGAGCTCTCTCGGCCCCACCTACCTCACAGGGTGTCTGTTGTGGGGAGGGGAAGGGAGGGAAAGGAGTTTGTGAGCTGCTCTGAGACTCCGAGTGAAGGGCGGGGTATAAATCCAGTCTCTTCTTCTTCTACTATAGAAATCAGTTCTCACAAGAGAAAATGGTGCTGTAGAGGAATATCCTCTGCTGAGGTCCCACTCTTCTCCAAACCCTCCCCTCCCCTGTCTTCTCTAGGAATTTCCAAATCCAGAGTTGGCCACCCCTAACTGCATTGTGTGATGGGGCTGCATCAGGCTCAGGTCTCTCGAGCCGGGAGGATGCTGGGATTTATTAAACCACGGTTCTAGAACAACCACTGGTGTGATCTGCAGCGATCTCATGATGCTAAAGTGTAAGGGCACGATCCAGCCAAAGTTAAGAAGAGTTGGTTTTTACATGGCCCCTTTTCTCCACCGCCAAGGAGCCTCAAAGCGGCTTACAATCACCTTCCCTTCCTCTCTCCACGACAGGCACCTTGGGAGGTAGGTGGGGACAAGAGAGTTCGGAGGGAACTGTGACTGCCCCAAGGTCACCCAACAGGCTTCATGTGGAGGAGCGGGGAATCAAACACAGGTCTCCAGATTAGAGTCTCTTAACCACTATGCCATGCTGGCTCTCTTAAGCACTCTTGTCCCGTTGAATTGGATGGGAGGTAATGAAGAGCGGGTTTAACTCTCCCGTTGAAATTATTGGGCTTACATCCACTGGATCACGCCCACTATCGCAACAACAAGAAACACACTGTTAGAAACAAGAGGAAAGGAAGTCTGAGAATGAATTCCAGGTTACAAGTCAATGGAATTTAAATTGGATTTTAATTGGAGCCATGTCCTATGAAGCAATACACGGTATTGATTGCTTCGGGGTACACGTTTTCCTATTTGCGTTCCTTATGTATGTATGTAAAAGAGCAATTCTGTGCCGGGAAGTTGTATCCAGCACAACACAACACACAGAGGTGTCTTTGGAAGCAATTATTTTTACGGTACGTTTTTAATAACTGTGTAACCAAAATTCAGCACAACGAATAACGCTCACTGAGAGTCACTGGTTGCAGTGTGGTCCTGACAAATTCCATATTTTAAAGCAGCAGATGCGCCTAGACTCTGATTATGATTAATTGCAGAGTAAAACGCCATGAAATGCAATGGAAAGCAAAGCGTGCGCCGGGAAAAGTAGAGATTCCTTCTTTTGCTCCTTCAATGATGATGGAATCATAGAGTTGGAAGGCCCTTGGGTTCAATCCCCTGCTGCTGAGGAAGGAAGTTCAGAGCTATATTATCCCCAAACTATGGGTGTTTGAAGACTTCCCGTGAGGGAGAGTCCCCTTCCCACCCCAAGTAATTGGTTCCTTTGTCAAACTGGTATTTTCCTAAGAGCAGAAGAAGAGCCCTGCTGGATCAGACCAATGGTCCATCTAGTCCAGCATCCCATCTCACACAGTGGCCAGCCAGTTCCTCTGGAGGGCCAACAACAGGGCATAGAGGCCAAGGCCTTCATAAGAATGTAATAAGAGTCCTGCTGGATCAGAGCAGTGGTCCATCTAGTCCAGCATCCTGTCTCACGCAATGGCCAGCCAGTTCCTCTGGAGGGCCAACAACAGGGCATAGAGGCCGAGGCCTTCCAGCTCTGGGATTCAGAGACTTAGTGCCTCTGAATATGGAGGTTCCCCTCAGTCACCATGGTTAGTAGCCATTGATAGACTTATCCTCCATGAATCTATCTAATCCCCTTCTAAAGCTGTTTATGCCTGGCTTTCTCCTGATGTTGTTTTTCTCCTGATGTTCACCCCAAACCTACCTGCTTATGCCCACTTTGCCCTCCAGAGAACAAGCCCCTGGGGAAAGACCATGGCTCAGTGACAGTGCATCAGGAGGAGAAGGAGGAGGAAGAGGAGAAGGAGACTGGATTTATACCCCGTTCTTCCCCTCCCCACAACAGACACCCTGTGAGGTAGATGGAGCTGAGAGAGCTTTCAGGGTCAGCTGTGCCAGAGCTTGTGACTTGACCCAACGTCACCCAGCAGCTGCAAGTGGAGGAGTGGGGAATCAAACCCGGTTCTCCCAGATTAGAGTCCACGCACTTAACCACGACACCAAACTGGCTCTCCTTGGCATGCAGGAGGCCCCGGTTCAATCCCTGGCATTTCCAGTTTAAAGGACCGGGAAGTGAGCAATGGGAAAGACCTCCCCCTGAGACCCTGGAGAGCCGCTGCCAGTCTGAGTAGACAGTACTGGCTTTGATGGACCAATGGTCTGATTGAGTATAAGCAGGGCTTTTTTTGTAGAAAAAGCCGAGCAGGAACTCATTAGCATAATAGGCCACACCCAACAGCAGACATCATTAGCATATTAGGCCACACCCCCGACAGCACAACTCATTAGCATATTAGACAAAACCCTCATGTTACCAGGAGTGTGGTCATCCAACCACATCCACCTTTTGCTTCTTATTCTGTTTACCTTGTTTGTTGTCAAAACCCCAGGCCTTTTTTTGGAACAGAAACTCTTTTGCATGTTAGGCCACACACCCCTAATGTAGCCAATCCTAATGAGTTTCTGGTGTTGGGTGTGGCCTATTATGCTAATGAATTCCTGCTGGGCATGGCCAACTTGGGAGCCAGCCGGAACTCCGTTCCTGTGCGTTCCTGCCCCAAAATAGCCCTGATTATAAGGCAGTTTCGTGCGTTCGTGTCTTGGCCTTTTCCCGTGTGACAGCCCTTCAGCTATTTGAAGAGCGTGATCCTGTCTCCCCTCAGTCTTCCCAGCTCCATGCTAAACATACCCAGTTCTTTCAGTTGATCCCCACAGGACTTGCTACCCAGGCTCCTGACTATCTTTATTGCCCTCCTCTGAACCCAATTCCAAATTCCCTTCGCTCTGCCCCAGCAGGGGCTCCATCCACCCGCTAACATCAATCATGTCTATTTTGTTCCCACGAACCTGCAGACTGAAGGGAGCTTTGCTCACGGAGTTCCCCCCCCGCAGGAAGAATGCCCAAGACGAAAGTTTGCTCTGCGGAGCTCCCCTTGAAGGGATTTTATTGATTTTATTTATTTATTCATTTCAATTTCTTAACCGCCCTTCCCCACTTATGCGGGGCTCAGGGCAGTTTAGAACAACATAAATTCAGCACAATTTTAAAACCAATTAAAACCACAAAAAAAAACCCCAATATTAAAACATTCGGCATAAATATTTAAGCACATTAAAAACAAGGTGGCATATCCAGCATTCGGATTTTCATGGGGGGGGGGAGAGGAGGGGAGGGGAGGGTGCCGAGTAGATGTAAGAGGACCATCGCTGGCCTCAAGTGAAGGCCTGGAGGAACATCTCTGCCTCACATGCCCTGCAGAGCTCCTGGACATTTCTGGGGGTGGGGGGTGGAGCTAGAGAGGGCAGGGTTTGGGAGGGGAGGGGCCTCGGCAGGGTATAATGCCACAGAGTCCACCCTCCAAAGCAGCCATTTTCTCCAGGGGAACTGTTCTCCATCACCTGGAGATCAGTCATAATTCCTGGAGATTGCCAGGCCCCACCTGGAGGCTGGCAACCCTAGCTGTGCAAGAGTCCAAAAAGAGGGAACAGGCATAGCAGCCTTACTCTCTACTCATGCATTCTAGTAGCGGACCTTTCCCAAATGGCTTCAGAAGAGCTTCAGAGAGCCAGTTTGGTGTAATGATTAAGTGTGCAGGATGACCTAGGGCAAGCTATAGTTCTGATAAGCGCTGTCCTTGAAAAAGAGCAGTTTCTGTCAGCTCTCTCTCAGCCCCACCTACCTCACAGGGTGTCTGTTGTGGGGAGGAGAAGGGAACAGAGTTTGTAAGTCGCTCTGAGACTCTGAGTGAAGGGCAGGATATAAATCCAATCCCTCCTCTTCTCTTCTCTTCTCTTCTCTTCTCTTCTCTTCTCTTCTCTTCTCTTCTCTTCTCTTCTCTTCTCTTCTCTTCTCTTCTCTTCTCTTCTCTTCTCTTCTCTTCTCTTCTCTTCTCTTCTCTTCTCTTCTCTTCTCTTCTCTTCTCTTCTCTTCTCCTCTCCTCTCCTCTCCTCTCCTCTCCCCTTCCCTTCCCTTCCCCTTCCCTCTCCCTTCCCTTCCCTTCCCTCTCCTCTCCTCTCCTCTCCTTCCTCTCCTCTTCCCTTCCCTTCTCCTTCTCCTTCTCCTTCTCCTTCTCCTTCTCCTTCTCCTTCTCCTTCTCCTTCTCCTTCTCCTTCTCCTTCTCCTTCTTGTGACCCGGCTGGTGGGCCTCCATGACCAATCTGAGGAACGATGGGTTGAAGACCACTAACCTGATTGCCTCTAAAGAGCAAACCTAAGCAGGTCTCCTCAAACTCCTGCTCAGGTCTACTCAATGGGGCTTCCTTCCACAAAAGCATTCTTAGGATTGGCCCTGTCATTCATCCCACCATCCTGGCACTTCTTTTTCTGTAGTCCTAATTCCTCTTTTTCCGTGCACCTTGGTGTTTAGTCATGCTGGCCACATGACCACGGAAACGTCTTCGGACAGCGCTGGCTCTTCGGCTTTGAAACAGAGATGAGCACCGCAACCCTAGAGTCGGATTTGACTGGCTTTCGAGCAAGGGAACCTTTACCTTTACCTTTAATTCCTCTTTAAGTATATTATTTTCATTTCATTTCCCTCCCTTTGCCAGGTTAGAAAATGTGGTTTTTTAAAGCTCGTTTGGATCCATTTCCCCCTGACACCCACGTAGTTAAGCTATGCCCCCCTCCCTTTGGTACGATCCAACCCGCCCTCTCGTTTTCAATACGTGAGCCGCAGTTTATGCATTAGCGGAAGGCCGGTAGCGGCGGGGCTCATCAAAATGGATGGCATGATCATATCTGGAATTTACACAAGGCCCTTTTCAATAAAGCATATTCTGCCCTCCCTGTAATACAATCCTCTGGAGCTTTAAAGTCTTTCAAGTGGAATAAAGATGTTACAGTAATGACAGTCAACGTAATGAGATTAAATGTAGTTGGGAGCCAAGGTAAATGGCCTTACATACGGAACGCGTGTCGGAACAGAGGTTCGTATAATGAAGACAAAGGAGACGATCATGGCTTCTCGGCTGCTCTTCCTCAAGTGAATGGTGGCCACAGCGGGGAGGAACCCCATACGGCGGGAGCCGCAGGCATCTGGTGAGATTTTTCATTCAGGGAAATTTGCAAGTTCTTAGGCATGAAGTAATACAGAGAAATCAGGGGACGGGGGAGCATAGCTGTATTAGGAATACATGCCTTCCCTTTCAGGCGGCACTCCAGGTAAAACTCCAGACAGACTATAACAGGGATTCCCAATGTGGGGCCCATAGGCATCTGTCTGGAGGCTGGCCGGGAAATGCCATCCCTGTCCTTGCCCCTAGAGGGCATTCTAGAGGGCTATGCCATTGGGGAGCCGATACCCAGCTGACAGACATAGAAAGGCAGAGTGACAGGCAGGTCCCGCCAGGGATGACCAAGAGGGGATGCACCTGCAAAAGAGAGAGACTAACAGAAAGAGTGATGAACACATGGAATTCACTGCCACAGGAGGTGGAGGTGGCTACAAGCATGGGCGGCTTCAAGAGGGAATTGGATAAAAATATGGAGCAGAGGTCCATCAGTGGCTATGATCCACAAGGTATAGATAGGAACTCTCAGCCTGGGGCAAGGGATGCTCTGTATTCTTGGTGCTTGGGGGGGGCAACAGTGGGAGGGCTTCTGGTGTCCTGGCCCCACTGCTGGACCTCCCGGTGGCACCTGGTATTTTTGGCCACTGTGTGACAGAGTGTTGGACTGAGAACTTGAATGCGTGAACGGGCCTTCGTAGTCCAAACTCACAAGAACAGGACTGGGGCATTGCCTAATATCATCTCAAAACACGATGGTTGTTAAGGTCTGGGACCATGGGCTATCGCAAGAGGATCCGTACATTTTACTCTCTGGCTGGTGCAGGAGCGTCATATGGTAGGTCTCCTGGTCTACAGTAGAACATTTAGGTTCAGTTCTAGTAGGTCCTTAGAGATCAACAAGATAGGAGCATGGGCTCTTGTGAACTTATACCCCGAAAATCAAGTTGGTTTCTAAGATACTACTGGACTTGAATCTTGGTGAAAGAAAGAAAGGATGGCTGTATTATAGTGCCACCACAGCAGATGGCCAAAGGATGGTACTGCAGCCACAGACTCAGCAGTGACTCATAGGACAGGATTGGCTCCTCAGTTTGGACCACTTGTCACTTCCCTGCCTGACACTTCCCTGCTTGTCACTTCCCTGACAATAGTTCCAATTCAAAGGGAACTCAGTGGTGCCACCACAGAAGAGGCCCCGTCTCTGATACTTATCTCCGCCGGTGAAGGCAGACAGAGCAGAACTTCTGGGTGGCTGGTCTAAACTGACCAGTTGAGGCTCCCAAGGAAGTAAGTGGTCATGTACATTTGCATCTGAGTAGGCTCACTGAAATCAGATTAGAAAGCATTTGAAGAAATGAGTACTGAGTTTTTATTCCCTCCTGGCCTTCTAGTTCACTAAAAGCCTTCCAAGCAGCTTACAACAATAAAGTATTTAGCACTGTGTGATCTTTCAATGGAATGGCCTTTAAAAGCCATTCAAGAGACAAAGACATCAACAGCAAAGAAATCCGCAGCAAGGATCTACTTTTAAAAAATCCCCAGGGCTCCAAAACTTGGTGAAACGAAGCAAACAAACAGCCAAACAAAAATAGGGTAAAATTCATCAGGATGTTTTTCTCATGCAAGCCTCATTTGGGTGGATAAGGACCATGCAAGAGCACAGTCGTTAGCAAAGGGCACACATCTCTACTAACAAAGGGCACAATCTAGCACAAAGTTCTGCGGAGCACTGAAAGGAAAGAGCACGGTCATTCTGAGGTTAGCAAAGGGCACAATTTATGATGGAGTTCTCCGCAAGCCCACATGCACATTAATAAGAGTAGAGGGCATGATGCTTGTGAGGTTGGAAAAGGGCATGGTCCAACAGGAAGGTCTGCACGAGCTCCCACGTCTGTGAATAATAGCTGCTCAGGGGTCCCAGAGATAGCAAAAGGCACAATCCACAGTTCTAATGTGGGCAAAGGGCACCGTCCAGCAAGAAGCTCTCAGCCCCAGTGGAATGAAGGGGTTGGTGGAGATGGCCCCTGCAGAAGAAATTTGCACTGAAGAGTGTCCTTTGCCGGCACTGATTTCCCAGCGCCCATCCTCATTGTGCTGTAGGTCTTGGGACATCATTGTGGACTCACTCATAAGTGTGTGCCAGCTTGGAACATTCAGGTTTATGGTTTTTTTTTTAAAAAAACACGCCTTTTGTACAGCCAGCAAATGGCAACAGCCACACTAGGGAATATCCTCCCGCGCTTTGAAGAGTTTGTACGAAACCTCCCTTCAAAGCGAACCGAGAAATCCCAGAGGAGCGTCCAACCTTTTTCTGCAGATGGAGCTGCGTTTCAACCTTGACCGCGTAGACCCCGAATGAACTCTACCCCTTTGTTGTGGGAAATAAAGAGCTTGCGGTGGTATCTAAATAATTCCCCCCCTCCGCTGAACCACTGGATTTGCACCTGTCTTCAGTATGGACTTTCCTTTCGCCTCCATTCACGTCAACAACTGAACGTCCTTTCGGGTTTAGTCCAGTCGGGTTGTTATGAATAGTGCTGTTCCCAGTTGTCCTCCGCTCTTCCCTGGTAGCTGAGTGAGTGCCATTTGACCCGGGGGGTTCCATCTTCCAGCACTGTACCTTTTTGATTGTTTCTTTTGGATTGTCTCGACGTAGGGTTTTTAAGGTAAGAGATAGTCAGAAGTGGTTTGCCATTGCTGCCTTCTGTGCAGCACTAACCGGGGTTAGCTGAAGTAGCACGGCCATTGTCTACGGAAGATCCTCAGCCAGTGTCACCTTCCAGTACTGCTGCTGCCCAGTAGCTTCTCTTCAAGGATTCCTCCGCCCCTCATCACCCTTGGAACTGTCCATTCTCTTCTGCTGATTCCAGAAGACGGTGGATGCATCTTATGTCCTTTCCGCACTTGGATCTCATCCCTGGTTTGATCAGAGTTCAACTCGGGACACAATACCTTGCATTTCTCCCTGGTTATAAGAGCATCTGTTTATCCCAGGACAAACAGTATGGGGCAAAACCAGGGTGACCTCAATGTAATGTGGAAACAAACAAAAAACAACCCGAGATAATTACAGGGTTGAGCTGGAGTGTAGTGCAGAATGTAAAAATTCTCTGAGATAATTACATGGGTGAACTCGTGTGTAGTGTAGAATATTAGTTCGGGGTTGAACCAGGATCTAAAGTCTAGTGCGGAAAGGACTTTAGTTGGGTGTCTCAGCTGCGACCATTCTGCTTTGAGTGACTCGGCTAAGAGTTTAGCCTCTTGGCAGTGGGCGATTTTGCACTGGCTTTTCCCTCCATTGTTATACCAAACCCACGTTGGAACAGAAATTCCCCTCTGCGTTGCATGCTGCTGCTTTCACTTTCTTTGATCATCAGATTTCATGGTAACCTCTACCCTGCATGCCACTTTCTCTTTCTTTGATCATCGGGTTTGATGGCACCTTCTGCATAGACGTATGGCCATTCAGGGGTGACTTTGCAGTCAGTATGGCGTTGCCCCGGGGTATTGGAATGTGGTTTTGAGCTGCACTTTTTCTGTTCCAACGTGGGTTTGGTAAAACAACAGAGGAAATCAGCCAGTGTCTCAAGTCCTTATGGTATTGCTCTCGGCCTCATGGACACATACGAACCCCCGTACCACATTAAGGTGTGTATCCAAGAGGGAGATTTTGGAAGGAGACTGGGGGGGTCTTCCAATGAATGATAGGACAAACACAAACCTGGTGGCTCATGGTCCATTTCTCTAGCAGAAAACCCCACTGATTTCAAGAAGATTTCTCTCCGAGAAACTCTCACAGGAATCGCAGCCTTCGACTGCGGAAGAATATACAACTTGTTGCGTATTTCTCTATTATGTATCAATGTCATTCGTTTCAATAAACACATTTTTGTCCCTTCCAGAATTCAAGGTAATGTGATGTGCGTCTTCGGTGTCGCCATGGTTTCATTTGTTTGTGTGTACATTTCGGCTGGCGGATATATTTAGAGATTTCCCCTCCCCCCTCCCATTATCTGTCCAGGGGCACAAGCAGGGAACGTGGCTATTTATCTGACATTCTTAGCCGTCTCCTGGCTGGCAACACGAGTCTTTGCTCTAAATCTGATATGAGCATAACCTTTTTAAGTGAACAGTAATTACACTCCCCACGTCATTAATTCCTGGTCTGCCAGCCAGAAGACAATAGCCAATGATTAACAGGGCGAAAAGTCAACATCTATTTATTCCAAGCGGTCATGTAAATAAGAAGCTGTCAAGGTTTTCCTAGCATGTGAAGGAATGCTATTTCAGATCTCGTGGCTCAGACCCATTGGCAAATCATGGAACGTCCAAAACTGCAGATAATCGCTAGGATACGTTTCTGAATACGTAAGGCTGCAGCCCAGGCTAGTCAGAACTCATCGGATCTCAGAAGCTAAGCGGGGCCAGCCCTGATGTATTTGGAAGGGAGGCCAGAAAGGAATACCGGAGTTGTGATGAGGGGGCAGGCAGTGGCAAACTGCCTCTGAACATCTCTAGCCTTGAAAACCCATAAGTCAGCTGTGACTTGAGAGCAACAACACATACCCTGTTCTTCTGCCCCCACAAGGACCCCCAAGGCAGCTACCAAATGAAAACATGCATCATAAAATCACAGTCTAAAACCACTAAAATCAATGCGAGAGATCAGCAACACGTCATTAAAACAATTAACAGGATACCCCAGGAGAGATAAATTAGGTAGTTAGATAAACATGTGGAGCTGAGGCCCATCAGTGGCTATTAGCCACGAGGTATAGATAGGAACTCTCGGTCTGGGACAAGCGATGCTCTGTATTTGTGGTGCTCTGGGGGTGGTGGTCAACAGTAGGGAGGGCTTCTAGTGTCCCGGCCCCACTGCTGTATCTCCTGATGGCACCTGGTATTTTTGGCCACTGTGTGATTGTTGGACTGGATGGGCCATTGGCCTGATCCAACATTGGCTTCTCTTATGTTCTTATATGGAGCAGAGGTCCATCAGTGGCTATTAGTCATAAGGCATATTTATTTATTTATTTTTCAGACTTATACCCCGCCCTCCCCACAAAGCGGCTCAGGCATAAAACACAATAAAAACACAGAGTTAAAACACAACAATACAGAATACAGCACAAAAGCACAAAATACAGAATACAAAATACAAGATACTGGCAGTGGTTAAAAACCATTGAATCGGGTGCTTCAGAAGGTATCCAGAGAAGCTAGGTGTTCTGCTTGCCAACTCAGATGGCAGCTACTTGATAATGAGCACTCAATGTTCCAGGTGTAAGTCTGCTCATTGGTACTCAAGGCAGCTGCTCAATAGATAAGAACTCTCAGCCTGGGGCAAGGGATGCTCTGTATTCTTGGTGCTTGGGGCGGGGCAACAGTGGGAGAGCTTCTAGTGTCCTGGCCCCACTGGTGGAGCTCCTGATGGCACCTGGTACTTTTGGCCACTGTGTGACACAGAGTGTTGGACTGGATGGGCCATTGGCCTGATCCAACATCAGCTTCTCTTTATGCTCTTATGTTTTTATGACCTCGTCAGATCTCAGAAGCTAAGCACAGTCGGCTCTGGTTAGTACTTGTATGGGAGACCACCATGAACGTCCAGGCCTCCTACAGAGAGGCAGGCAAGGTTCAAGGTTTTATTCATGGTCTATGACCAGAGCATGAATCACAGAGGCAGGCAACGGCAAACATCTTTCGCCTTGAAAACTGTACAAGGGTTGCCATGGGTCAGCTGTGACTTGACAGCAACAATGAAGGCTGCCTCATGGTAGATCAGACCCTATAGCCCAGTACCATGTACAAGATAGGAATGAGAAAACTGTGTACTTTTTTAAAGATTCATTGATAATTTGGTCAGCACTTTCTGGTTTTTTTGCTCTTACCAAATTAGTAAGTCTTGTGAATTGTGCCGGTTTAACAAGCGATGGGTAGCTACACAGCGCACACCCTTTCGATAAGGGATCGTGTATCATTTATACCCTGCCCTTCACTCGGAGTCTCAGCGTGGCTTACAATCTCCTTTCCCTCCCCCTCCCCCAGCAGGCACCCTGTGAGGTAGGTGGGGCTGAGAGGCTCCTTCAAGGACTGCTCCTGAGAGAACAGCTCTGCAAGGACTTGTGACTGACCCAAGGTCACACCAGCAGCTACATGTGGTGGAGCTGGGGATCAAACCCGGTTCTCCCAGTTTAGAGTCCATGTTCTTAACCACTACATAGGGTTACCAGTCTTCAGGTGAGGCCTAGTGTTCTCTGAGAATTACAGCTGATCTCCAGATTGCAGAAATCAGGTCATCTGGGAAAACTGGCATCTTTGAAAGGCAGATTCTGTGGTATAATACAGAGTCTAGGAGAAATTGAAGACCTAGAGTGATATTACGTCTTCGCTGAGATCCCGCCCCTCCCTTCCCTAAATTCCACCTTCTACAGGCACCACCCCCAAGGTTCCAAGAGTTCCCCAAGCCAGAATTTGGCAGCCACTGAGAAAAGGAAGGAAGGAAGGAAGGAAGGAAGGAACCTTGGCACTTTCTTTTTCCCACTTCACCTGGACCACTTTATGCTTCAGTCTGCAGGGCTCTTTTTGTAGCAGGAACTCCTTTGCATATTAGACGACACACCCCTAATGTAGCGAATCCCCCAAGAGCTTACAGTAGCCCCTGTAAGAAGAGTTCTGTAAGCTCTTCAAGGATTGGCTACATTAGGGGTGTGTCACCCAGGGCTATTTTTGGGCAGGAAAGCACAGGAATGGAGTTCTGGCTGGCTCCTTAGTTGGTCAGGCCCAGCAGGAACTCATTAGCATAATAGGCCACACCCAACAGCAGAAATTTATTAGAACTGGCTACATTTGGGGTGTGGGACCTAACATGCAAAGGAGTTCCTGCTACAAAAAAAGCCCTGGGTTTTGACAACAAACAAGGTAAACAGAATAAGAAGCAAAAGGTGGGTGTGGCTGGATAACCACACTTCTGGTAACATAGGAGTGTGGCCTAATATGCTAATGAGCTGTGTTGTCAGGGGTGTGGCCTAATATGCTGAGGAGTTTCTGCTGTTGAGTGTGGCCTATTATGCTAATGAGCTGTGTTGTCAGGGGTGTGGCCTAATATGCTGAGGAGTTTCTGCTGTTGAGTGTGGCCTATTATGCTAATGAGCTCCTGCTAGGCTTTTTCTACAAAAAGAGCCCTGGTGTCACCTAATATGCAAATGAGTTCCTTCTACAAAAAGAGCCCTCAGCCAGCTTGTCACTGTTTCCAGGCAGCTGCTAAATTGTCTGTTGGCCCCCTGGCTGGTCCACAAGAGGGTATTTCCCTACTTGGAAGAGACTGACCAGAGAAAATCAAACAAGGAGAGTCTTGTGGAAGCCTAAAGACTGGAAAAATCTATTATGGCACCCGCTTCCATGTGTCAGAGCCCACTTCGTAAGATGCACGAAGTGTTGCTTTCAGTTGGCAGCAGGATTTACACCCGGGGCCGCAAAAAGCAGAAGAGCAGTGGGATAGGAAGGGAAACAATTACAAAGAGGACATCGGAAGACAAAGTATTTTTGTAAAAACAAACAAACAAACAAAGCACTAACACACGTTTCTCCCCGTTACTCTGAAGATATTAGGTCAGCTTTGAAAAAGACTTTATTCTGGAGGGGGAATATGACGAAACCTTGACAACAAAATTTCACCATGCATTTTAATCCTTGCATTATGTTCCTGGTGTCATTGATCAAAAGCTCCCCCCACCCCAATGCCACCCCTTCACCAAGGCTCCAGAGTTTGATTTCACAAGCTGTTGCAGCCTGCTGGAGCATATCTGTTATCTTTCAAGCGCCTTGAAGTGTCGCTGTGGAAAGTAACCGGAGCCAGCATATGTCATTGTCCCTGTCAAATGGGCAAGGGTGGTGAATGAGGGTCGTTTGGGCATTCACTATCCATCATGCTGGATTAGCATGGAAATTCATTCCAAGACAATGGGAGATATCAAGGGCCCTTAGACCAGTGATCAGCTAGAAATCATAAACAGAAAAGCCAAGACCCGGTCTTAAGATCTTGATCCAGCTTTACTGCAACTTCTTACCTGAAGAAGAGTTCCGATGAGTTCAAAGGCTTGCACACAATGTTTCGTGCCATTTTGGCCGGCCGTCATGAAAGGTACCGCATGTCTTTTGGTCCTTGTTCTGCATTTTAAATGGGCCAGCACAGCTTACAACTTCTTTTCAGCACCAAAGAAGCCACGTAAGTACCTGGGGTAGACAGGAAGCTGGCAGACAGGTAGCAATCTGGCAGGCAGTCTGGAAGCTCGGAGGGATAGCAGTTCATTGCCCAGAATGAGAAGGTGCAGTGGATGTGGAAGATTAAGGTTAAGCCACAGGTAGCATAGATCAAGGTGGGCAGCCGAGTTGGTCTGAAGCAATAGAACAAAGTTAGAGTCCAAGGGCACCTTTAAGACCAACAAAATTTTCGTCAAGGTGTGAGGTTTTGTGTGCACCTTTGACTGACATACCAGAGGTATCCTGGAATCAGAATCCAGGAATCACAGACCCGAGAGCCAGAGGTCATGGCTGGGGATCGCACAGGAGTCAGTGCCAGGATACAAGCTAGCACGAGTGAACCTCAGGCAAAGTCTCAGACTGAACAGGAAGTCTGTATAAGCCCTTCCTGGTGAGGGGAACCAATGGCCATTCTGACTGGATAGCACTGTTTGGGAGCCCAGAAAACGCTTACTGTCCAGAGAAACCATGGACCAATTGCTTTAGGGGCTCACCAATCAGAATCCCATTGCACAGTTCCATGAGTTAAAAGTCTGTAGTTGAACCACAGGGTGCTAGTCTGAGGGTCACTGAACTGGACTAAGGATGCCAGTCTCCAGGTGGGACCTGGGGATCCCCTGGAATTATAGCTCATCTCCAGACTACAGAGGTCAGTTCCCTTGGAGAAAACAGATGCTTTGGAGGGTGGGCTCTGTGGCATTGTACCTCCCCAGGCTCCACCCCCAAATATCCAGGAGTTTTCCAGCCTGGAGCTGGCAACCCTACCCCCCCAAATCTCCTGCTGGTGGCCAAAGGGAACCTGGCAACCCTAGAATGGAAATATATCTTGACATGATTCCATTAAACTTAAATCCTTCCAAGTTATGGGGGGGGGAGGGAGGAGTGAAGATTGGAGAATTTACTCTGATGTATGGGCGTATATAAATCTTACAGATTGCACCTCAACTGAATGTTCTAAGGCAAGTATTGTTTGTTTCTTGGGGAAGGAAAAACTGAGAGGGATGGGGGAAATCGGCTTGCCCAATCAGCTTGGAGGGGGCAATTTGCATAGGGATTTTGTAATGGGCAGGCACTCAACTTGAGTTTAGTGGGAGAGCATCTGCTCTGCATGATGAAAGTCCCAGGTTCAATCCCAGACACCTCCAGTTAAAATAATCAGGTGGTAGGTGATGTGAAAGGCCCTATGACCCTGGAGAGCTGCTGCCAGTCTGAGTAGGCAATGCTGACTTTGATAGACCAAGGGTCTGATTCAGTATACAGCAGTTTCATGCATTCAATGGTGCTTTCTTGGATGTGAAGGGGGAGACTTAAATTGAGCGATATGCATGTACTTATTTGCTGACAATAGTACACCATATACACGATTTGTCAGTTAAATATTCCCCCACAATTGTAGGAGTCTTTGAAAAAAAATAATCAGAGCATCATTGTTGTTTTTTTCTTTAAAGAAAGTGTTAGATACTATAAAGTTTTGTTTTGCTGTTTTGCCTTTGTAGATCTAGGGATGATTTATCTCTTGCTATTTCCATGTTGAGATGAAATGATTTAAACGCTTAGAAGAGGCATTTCGCATTGTGGAATGAGCATATCCTAATCTTTGTTGTTGTTTCTGAAAAATTCGGGTGACCCATCATAAGCATCTCCCCCCCCCACTGCTTCCGCTTGCTATGCTTAATTTGACTTCTTGGCTCGACTCGTTTGAAAGCAAATGCAATTGAAATTCAATAACGTAACCGATTTCAATGAAGTGAATCTATGAAGTCTTCCCTGGATCTAGTAGATTAATCTTTTTGATAGTTTTAATGCTCTTTAATTCAGCTGGAGATAATTGTGTTTGCTTTGGCTTATTAAATTATTCCTGGAGTTAAATACTTTGACAACTCTATTTCATATGTAAATAAGGGAGAGAAGAACTTTTTTTTTTTTTTGGTAAGCACTCGAGCTAAATCTCAACTCAAAACTCCTGGGAGGGGAAAACAAAACTTTAAAAACAATATCCTGTCTGTTTACACAAAGACACGGCGTAGTGATGTTTATTGCGGCTGGAAGGCATATGAATACCTGAAGCTGCCTTATACGGAGTCATACCACTGGTCCAACTGTGTCAGCATTGTCTACTCAGGCTGGTGGTGCTTCTACAGGGTCTCAGGTAGAGGTCCTTCACTTTGCCTTTCACCTGGAGATGCTGGGGATCAAACCTGGGACCTTCTGCATGCCAAACAGATGCTCTGCCATGAAGCCCTAAGGCATGTTGAATGGCAAGGGATGTTCTTCGATGTCAGGCATTTAAGTACATCACCAGTGTTGGGTGAAGAGTTTCAGGCAGGCCTTGGAATGAGAGAACTATTGAAACCACAAATCCAAGTCAAAGGTCTCTGGAGACAAGTGTGAGTCCGTCAGAGTAGGTATGTCACCTGTTGGGATGATTTCACTTTTCCCGTCTCTGCTCTCTCAATCCCCAAAATCCCCATTACAGGTTTCATGCCATTTTCTGTTTTCTAACACCAAACATCCCCTGTAAAAATGTATGCAAGATCCAGGGCTCTTTTTGTAGCAGGAACTCCTTTGCATATTAGGCGACACAGCTCTAATATAGCCGATCCTCCAAGAGCTTTCAGAGCTCTTCTTACAGGGGCTACTGTAAGCTCTTGGAGGATTGGCTACATTAGGGGTGTGTCGCCTAATATGCAAAGGAGTTCCTGCTACAAAAAGAGCCCTGTTCAACACTATGTTTGTACATTAATAAATCAGCATTGTATACCCTTCCCCCCCTCCCTCTCCCCCCCTTTCTTGGTTTTCAGGTCCCTCCTGGCAACTCATGGGAGATGGCTTATCAGGAGCAGGGGGGAGGCCCAGGCTATGTTGCCGATGACATGGCAATGTCACTTCTGGTATATTCCATCACTGTGATGCTCTGGTATTAGGTCAAAAACTCTATGGTAAAAATGGCTTCCTCCATAGAGTTTTTCCCCAAATACCAGAGCATCGCTGTATTGACACTGGTGGGATGATATCACTTCCAGTACACACCAGAAGTGATGTCACCATGTTGTCGGTGACATAGCATGGGCCTCTCTCCTGTTCCTCCTAAGTCCCCCTACTGGCCAGCTGATTTTAGTGGAGGGTGGCGCCTGGCAGTGGGGGATTCCCTGCCTCCAAGCAGGGGAGGGGTCTGTCTATCTATCTATCTATCTATCTATCTATCTATCTATCTATCTATCTATCTATCTATCTATCTATCTATCATCTATGGCTTTTTTTGTAGAAACAGCCCAACAGGAACTCATTAGCATATTAGGCCACACCCAACAGCAGAAAATCATTAGCATATTAGGCAACACCCCTGACAGCACAGCTCATTATCATATTAGGCCACACCCCCATGCTACCAGAAGTGTGGTCATCCATCCACTCCCACCCTTTGCTTCTTATTCTGTTTTACCTTGTCTGTTGTCAAAACCCAGGGCTTTTTTTGTAGCAGGAACTCCTTTGCATGTTAGGCCACACACCCCTAATGTAGCCAGTCCTAATGAGTTTCTGCTGCTGGGTGTGGCCTATTATGCTAATGAGTTCCTGCTGGGCGTGGCCAACTCGGGAGCCAGCCGGAACTCCGTTTCTGTGTGTTCCTGCCCCAAAATAGCCCAGCTGTCTATCTGTCTATCTGTCTATCTGTCTGTCTGTCTGTCTGTCTGTCTGTCTGTCTATCTATCTATCTATCTATCTATCTATCTATCTATCTATCTATCTATCTATCTATCTATCTATCATCTATCTGCTGTCATCTATCTTATCTATCTATCTATCTATCTGTCTGTCGTCGTCTGTCTGTCTGTCTATCATCATCATCATCATCATCATCATCATCATCATCATCATCATCATCTACCATTTGATATGCCTGCACAATAGAGACGAATCTACCAAACCAAGCACAGGGAAGAACTGTTGGCAAAGATGTGAATGAAGATAAACAAAAGCAGGAGCATTCTTGTCCCTGGTAACACGGAATGTCACCTAAGAGTCAGAGCTGCTGCTCGGTCTTTATTGTTTTTCCGACTGTCGAGCCAAACCCAAAAGTATCTATCCTGCTGTTTTGATTTCTTGCCTCTCCTCAGCAAAATAAACAAACAGCAACTGAGCTGTCAATGAGGCATTTGCTGGCATTCTCCCTAGGGTGATTGGGCATAGACCTCATTTATTTTGCGCATATGATAAGATTGCAAAGAGTTTCATAAGGAAATGAAGACTGTATTTAATTGAAAGTCTGAGGATTCAGAGCAAAGATGGATCTGTGGAGAGACAGGTGATGAAGCCGTGTTATTTATCCTAATGTTCTGCAGGTGGATCATTATACCTGATGGAGTGAGGCCTACTTAGTGCATCTGTTGCGCCTTAATTCCAGTCGGTGTTGGGCTGGCGTGTGAGGGGTAATTTAAGACTGTTTTTCTTCTAAAGACTGAGACAATTTGGGGGCTCTATTGTGGGAAGGGGATGTTCACAAACTGGTCTGAGGGTGTGTAGGATCAATAGGACATTCAGTCCTGAGGTGCTATCTGTACAGCAGGCATATTGAGAACTGAGCCCAGTTCAACTGTCATAGCTTCCCCCAAAGAAACCGTGGAATGAGAGAGCTGTGAATTCTGCTCATGTTCCCAAAATCACATCATAAAACTACATTTTTTCAGGGTTCTCTATAGTCAAGGAAGGACTGTTAAGCCAATTTTGGTCCGTGAGGTAAATTTGCTTTGAAGGCAGTTCTGTTCTGAAATGTAGTTACTGCCTCAATTATCATGCCCGAGTAACACTGAGAAGCCAGTCCTTTATGAATGTTGAAGAAGTTGGGTCTACACATGAAGCAGAATAAACTGGCAGAATATTGAGCTGGTACAGTAGGCCACGGAAGGTGGCATGGTATAGCCTGATCTTGTCAGATCTTGGAAGCGAAGCAGGGACAATACTCAGATGGGAGACCACCAAGGAAGATCCTGCAGAGGAAGGTAATAGCAAGCCATTGAGAGCCAGTTTGGTGCAGTGGTTAAGTGCACGGACTCTAATCTGGGAGAACCGGGTTTGATTCCCCACTCCTCCACTTGTGCCAGCTGGGTGACCTTGGGCAAGCCATAGTTCTGACAAGAGCTGTTCTTGGAAAAGAGCAGTTTCTGTCAGAGTTCTCTCAGCCCCACCTACCTCACAGGGTGTCTGTTGTGGGGAGGGGAAGGGAAAGGAGTTTGTAAGTCGCTCTGAGACTCCTTTTGTCACGGTTCCGGGTGCGGGGCCAGATAAGAGTGAGGAAGTCAAGGCACAGTCCAGGGTCAAGAGCCAGGCTAACCTATCAACTGGGAAACCAAGTCCAAAGCGCAAGGCAAAAGCAGCGTGTTCAGGGTGAAGTCCAAAGTCAAGAGCCAGGCAGACAAACCAACCAGGGAAGCCAAGTCCAAAGCACAAAGTGTCAGAGTAGTCAGTAAGCTAGGGTTCCAAGAGTCCAGAGCCAGGAAGTCAAAGGTTCGAGGTGCAGGTCTAAGCATAGTCATACAAGCTGAGGTCAAGGAGCCGAGGAAGACAAGACAGGAACCAGGAATCAGGAACACGAGCGGGGAGGTGCAGAGCTTCATCAAAATGACTAGTTGCTGGCACGATTTATCGGCGTGAGTGCGAGGGCTAAATAGCTCACTAAGCTGCCGGCAATTAGCGCGCCCCAAGCACGTCCTGGCTCCCGCTAATACTCGGGACTGAAAAAGCATTTGTTGCGCATGCGTGCCTCTTGCCGCCAGGCTGCAATGTCCTGTCGGCGCTGTTCTCTCAAACGGGAAACCGGTGGAGGCGAAGCAGGGGGAGTGCTGACCAGGCGGGAATCTGCCTCAGCTGTTGCAGGAGCAGCCGCCGAACTCTCAGCGCTGTCAGGTGCAGAATTTTCCAAGAATCGGGAGCTCATCCCCAGCAGCGCTCAGCTCCTCTGCAGGAGCCGTGTGCTCGGACTCAGCAGGCGCTGTGACACCTTTGGGTAGTGAAGGGCGGGGTATAAATCCAATCTCTTCTCCCACTCTCCTTCTTCTTCTTCTGGTCCTTCTCCTACTTACTTATGTTTCTTACCTTCTATGACCAAAGGTCTTAAGCTCAATGATCAAACATGGATGTATCTTCTGTTTCTCACTGGCTACAGCTTGCCATGAGTTGGCTGCAACTTAACTCCTTGCAGTTCAAGGGCACTTCACACACACACACGGAGAGAGAGAGAGAGAGAGAGAGAGAGAGAGAGAGAGAGAGAGAGAGAGAGAGAGAGAGAGAGAGAGTCAAGTCAAGTCTGCCTTTATTGGCATAAAATCATCAGTACAATACTAGGATTAAAAACCAGTTAAAACACCCGTATAAACCAGTTAAAACATACATATAACATCCTAGGCAATCCTTTGACGCAACTGTGAGGCCAGGCAGAGAAACTTAGCCGCCTTCTCTGTGATATCTGGACTAGAATCGCTTAGGAGCCTGTGCACCTTAGCTGCATCAGAACAAGCTCCCATTTTGGTTACAAAAGGATATAAGAATCTGATCCTTAGGTCCGCATATAGGTTGCAGTGCAGAAGCACATGAGTGATGGATTCCACACAATTCTTTCTGCATGGGCAGAGTCTGGCCAAATGGGGAACCCTATTGAATCTGCCGGATAGAATGGCAGACGGCATGGCGTTACATCTGGCCAAGGTAAATGCTCTGCGCTGTTGGGGGGCCTGCAAAGAGGATAGATATGAAGCTGTCATCCCTGCTGTAAGGGGAATCTCAAAATTCAGAGGAGAACAGAATTTATTAGCTAGGCTATATAAATTTTGACGCTCCACATATAACAGTCTGGTTTTGAGAGAGAGAGAGAGAGAGAGAAAGAGAGCAGGCCATATCATTCCAAGGTGTGAACTGGAGAATTACATTTTTTTTACAAAAACATTATTTTCTGAGGGAAAAAAAAAAAGAATCATCCAACTAGAAGTAGCCAACTAGCGCTGCAGAGAGCAGGTCTTTCTCCTTCGCATGCTCATATCTGGCGGCAGGGACTTGACAGGCCATTCAGAAGGCCAGTTGGCATTCTCCATTTGCATTGCACCCTGACCTGGATGGCCCAGGCGGCTGGCCTGCTCCTGCAGGGCTGGCTCTGGTTAGTACTCCAGTGAGTAGGATTGCCAGCTCCGGGTTGGAAAATACCTGGAGATTTTGGGGGTGGAGCCTGAGGAGGGCGGGGTTTGGGGAGAGGAAGGACTTCACTGGGGTATAATGGCATAGAGTCCACCTTCCAAAGTGACCATTTTCTCTGTCACCTGGAAATCAGTTGTTATCCCAGTAGATCAGCAGCCACCACCCGGGAGCTGACAACCCTGTCAGTTCAGCACAGAAGTCTTGGGTTGCTACGCAGAGGCAGGCGATGACTGGCCATCCCTGTCCGTCTCTTGCCTTGAAAGCCCTACTGGTTTGCCCTGAGGTGTGGAGTCTTGCGAGCAAAAAATGTACTTTGTGACCCACTGGTGCTAAAGTAGTGAGCAAGCAATTTGGCTACTGCGTAAATTAGTTTGCTCTGACACCATCCTTCCTGAGCTAAGACAAAAATGTGTGAGCCGGGGGCTAAAAAACCCATCAGCTAGTTCACACTACCTCAGTTTAGAGGGAACACCATTTGCATTGTACAATCTCTTCTACGGCCTCCCTAAGGATTCCACCGCCTCATTCCTCCTTATGTGTAAAGTAAAGGTAAAGGTTCCCTTGCTCGAAAGCCAGTCGAATCCGACTCTAGGGTTGCGGTGCTCATCTCCGTTTCAAAGCCGAAGAGCCAGCGTTGTCCGAAGACGTTTCCGTGGTCATGTGGCCGGCATGACTAAACACCAAGGCGCACGGAATGCTGTTACCTTCCCACCGAAGTGGTACCTATTTATCTACTTGCAATTTCTTTCTTTCGAACTGCTAGGTTGGCAGGAGCTGGAACTAGAGACGGGAGCTCACTCCGTCATGAGGCATTCTCGGGTCTCGAACTGCTGAACTACTGACCTTCCACAGCCTGCAGTTCAGTGTCTTAACCACTTGAGCCACCGCAGCTCCTTCCTTATGTGTAGATGAGGCCTAAAACAGTGGCCTCCTCTTCATCTTTTGGAACTGAGGATCCATGACAGACAGTTCTTGTTGTTTTTGGAAGCTGTTCCTAGAAAGAGTTTTCTGCCTTTGGTAGGGAAAACCCCCCAACATCAACATGAAAGGTTTGTCCCAAAGTCTAGAGCTGGCAAATCAATATCACTTAAATTGGTTTAACAACCTTTCTTTCCCCCGCAGTTAAGGAGCTCTGGGAATTCACATTTGGGTGTCTGTGACAGGGATATATAAGAAAGACTAGTCAGCACCTCACTAAACTTCAGTTCCCAGAATTCTTTGTGGGGAAGCCATGACAATTTAAATGTTATACATTCATAGAGATGCCAGCCTCTGGGTGGGATCTTGGATTCCTCCAGAATTACAGCTTATCTCCAGACTGCACAGATCCAGACTGCACCTAGAGAAAATGGATGCTTTGGAGGGTAGATGGCATTGTACTCCCCTGAAGTCCCTGTCCTCCTTAGGCTGTTGTTATTCAGTCCACAGTCGAGTCCGACTCTTCGTGACCCCATGGACCACATCACGCCAGGCCCTCCTGTCCTCCTCCATCCTCCGGAGTTCACTCAATTCCATGTTCATTGCATCGGTCACACTGTCTAACCATCTCATCCTTTGCTGTCCCCTTCTTCTGTTACCTTCAGTGTAGCGGTTAGGAGCGTGGACTCTAATCTGGGAGAACCGGGTTTGATTCCTCACTCCTCTGCTTGCACCTGGCTGGATAACCTTGGGCAAGCTGTAGTTCTGATAAGAGCTGTTCTTGAAAAAGAGCCGTTTCTGTCAAGAGCTCTCCCAGCCCCACCTGCCTCACAGGGTGTCTGTTGTGGGGAGGGGAAGGGAAGGGAGTTTGTAAGCTACTCTGAGACACCTTTGGGTAGTGAAGGGCAGGGTATAAATCCAATCTCTTCTTCTCCTCCTCCTCCTCCTCCTTCTTCCTCTTCTTCCTCCTCCTCCTCCTCCTCTTCTTCTTCTTCTTCTTCTTCTTCTTCTTCTTCTTCTTCTTCTTCTTCTTCTTCTTCTTCTTCTTCTTCTTCTTCTTCTTCTTCTTCTTCTTCTTCTTCTTCCTTCTATCTTCCCAGCCTCAGGGTCTTCTCCAGTGAGGGCTCCCTTCTCATTTGGTGGCCAAAGTACTTGAGCTTCAGCCTCATTATCTGGCCTTCCAGGGAACAGTCAGAGTTGACTTCTTTTAGGCTTGACTGATTTGACTCCTCAAGAGTCTTCTCCAGCACCATAATTCGAAAGCATCTCTTCTTCAGTGCTCGGCCTTCCTTATGGTCCAACTCTCACAGCCATACATTACTCCCGGGAATACCATCATTCCCTAAGATCCACCCCCGAATCTCCAGGCATTTTCCAACTTGGATCTGGCAACCGTATCCCCGCAATTAGGATCTGGCAATCCTATAAACTCAGAATCATTTGGGGGCCAAGTTCAAGTATGAGGTTTGGCCCTCTGCTCTTTATATGCCTCAAACTTATCTTACTTCACTAAGTAATAAGCAGATTGGAAATCTCCACAGCGAGGCAATACACATCTGATTCCTAAGAGGTTTTATTGTGAGAGAATAAGCATTTTTATTACCACAAAAGGGGGGAGGGAACCCCACACCCTTATAAAAAGAATTGCTTTTGTTTTTCTGTCCTCCTTTTCCTAGAGCTCCCATTATTTACAGCCCTGTGGAGGGATACAACTATGATAATTTTTAACTTGCCTGACGAATATACAGACATCGCGGGCAGAATTTATTACAGCATTCAGAGAATTATCTATTATTCATGGAAAGTACGACTTGCAAATTCCCGTGCACATATAAAGAGAGTTTGTCGTAACGGTTATCGCGAGGAAGTAAAATAATTAGTCGAGGCGAGAGGGAGCGACGTTTTTGTTTTCACTCCGTAGAAAATCTCTTTTTACTTTTCTTTTTTTTTTAAGTTTTACAATTAAACCACAGGATGAGGAAAAGTTTTTGTAATTGAAAATCCGGCCACATTGGGCCGAGAGTTCATTTCGCAATATCGCACGTAAAAACCATTCCGCGCTCTTTCTTCCCTCCGTCTGAGCAACCCCGAGCCACCTCAGCGACAAGATACCAATAACCCTGTAATTTCAATTGCTCCCCGTCTTTTTTGGGCGGGCTCCGCGTCTTCGCAAACTCTCATCTTTTGAGCTTGCTGCCATAGGCTAATAGTCGGTAGCAAGGCTCTCGCCTTCAAAAGTGTCAGATGTAATGAAAAAAGGAATGACGGCGAGAGAGAAGTTGGCCTTCGCCAAATCCTCTGGGCCCAACTCACCGACCCGGTTGGCTCCCTCAGAAGCGTCCGTCTTCTGCTAAAACTGAATTAGAAGGCCGTGGTAAATTAAACGACTTCTGGCCTGCTTGCTCTTCATTAGTCATTATCCATGGGAAAGAGGAGAACGTGGGCTTCCAGAGCCTGGATGAGTGCAAGACAATAGCCGTGTACACACTTTACAGGGAACAACTATATCAAGGTGCCTGAGGGAACTATGGTGCCCACTGACACCTCTCGTGGTGCCCGCCAAGGGCTTTCAGAAAGTGGGAGGAGCTAAGGGAGGCATTTGCTCTGCAGGGCTACTGATTGGCTGTGCGGATTAAAAGGCATCCTGTTAAACAGAGCTTGAAATGTCAAAGAGTTACTATTAGCATTGTATATAACTCCATGACAAGAAGAAGAAGAAGAAGAAGAAGAAGAAGAAGAAGAAGAAGAAGAAGAAGAAGAAGAAGAAGAAGAAGAAGGAGGAGGAGAAGGAGAAGAAGGAGAAGGAGAAGGAGAAGGAGAAGAAGAAGAAGAAGAAGAAGAAGAAGAAGAAGAAGAAGAAGAAGAGGAGGAGGAGGAGGAGGAGGAGGAGGAGGAGGAGGAGGAGGAGGAGGAGGAGGAGGAGGAGGAGGAGGAGGTGGAGGAGGAGGAGGAGGAGGAGATTGGGTTTTTACCCTGCCCTTCACTTGGGAGTCTCAGAGCGGCTTACAATCTCCTTTCCCTTCCCCTCCCCACAACAGACACCCTGTGAGGGAGGTGAAGCTGAGAGAGCTCTTTCGAGAACTGCTTTTTCAAGAACAGCTCTGACAGAACTGTGGCTTGGCCAAGGTCACCCAGCAGCTGCATGTGCTGGAATGGGGAATCAAACCCGGTTCTCCCAGATCTGCGTCCGCGCTCCTAACCACTACACCAAACTGGCTACAGCTACAGGATGGGGAGGGGGGGATTGATACCCTTTATATATGCATCACATATCCCACCGCTACATATAAATATCATACTGGTTTACATACAGATATCATACTAATACATACATATATCATAGATATGGATATCATACTGATTTATCGACACCTAGAAAATGTTGAAAAGTGCATCCATTTGATGGGAAACTTTTGGTGTGCAGAAACAAAAAAACCCCTAGCACGGGAATAAAGAATCTTGGGCAAAAGGGAGACGCAAAATTGAACTGGGGATTTCCGGACCCAACAGCAGGGATGAGAAATTCAAAATCATCCCCGTTCTGGAAAGCGTTATGCTCTGGGAAGTCTCTGGAGGATCCAAGCCTTGTAACACACACATACCCTCTAAAAAACATCCACAACACTGTGTCGTATTGCCTTAAGAGTCCTCCGGCTTCTCTGTTCGACATAGCCTACACATCTTATTTTGAAATGTGATCAAGCATTGTCTCCATATAGAGGATGCATTTTACACTGACAAATAAACAGAGTTCAGGAACAAAAAATGTTCCCTTGGCGCAATGATGATTTATGCTGGCACACAATTCAAGACGCCATATTTATTGAATAAAAGTAACACACACAGTAGCTGTAGACGCCGCCTTAAAAGAATGTTCAATGTCAAGCAAATGGTTTTGCTTACCTTCAGAACTCACTATGAGGCTTTCTCAAGAAAGACACTCCTGCCTAGCCAAAAATCATACTGCCACATTCAGGGGTAGTTTTTCCCCTCCCAAGTATCATTGCATCTTCTGTCGGCTTCTGCAGTGCACTAAATGTGCTTCAGGGGAGAGCAGATTTCCCATATTGGCCCTGTCCACATGGAGCATTTGCCCCGCTGAAGTCACGGGAGCCCTGCGGACTTTCCGTGCGCGTTCATACGAGCACATCTGGGAGGCGTAGGGCTCCCGTGGCCAACCCGTGGCTTCCCTCTGAAAACGCGGGGTAAAAAACTAGTAGGTCCGAGGTACTAGTTTCTGGAAACCCCGGGGCAAAGGCTGGCGTCTGATCGCGGGAGCGCCGGTATCCCGCGGCTTCCAACGCCTGCGCATGTCCCCGGGGTTTCCGGATGTTGTAAGTTTCCCTGGGATGCGCACCAACATTGGACAGAGCATGCGCACATACAAGTCACCAACAGCGGCCCGCCCCCCCCAACGGCGCATGCGCACTTCGCACTTGCGTGGTCTGCTGTGCTGCTGTTTTGCCGCGCTGCAGCAGTGCGGTGTGATCGCAGCCGCGGAGCTGGCGGGTGGCAACCCGGTGGCCTGTGAGATCGGGCTACCGTGCCTTATTTAGCTCCGGGGCAAACTGCCATGCCTCCCCCGCACGTTTTCTGGCCCGTGTGACCGGGGCCATTGTTTCTTTATCGTCTGGGACAGGGGTCACCAGCCTTTTTGAGCCTGCGGGCACCTTTGGAATTCTGACACAGAGCAGTGCGCCCAGTCACAAGATGGCTGCCGTGGGAGGTGGAGCCAACCACAATATGCCGTGGAGTTATATATCGCTCTACTAGTAACTCTTTGGTCCTTTCCACACTAGACCTTAAATCCTCATTCAACCCCGTCCCCGAACTTACATTCTACACTACACTCAAGTTCACCCCTGTAATTATCTTGGGGTATTTTTTGTTTCCACATTACATTGAGGTCTCCCCGGTTTCGCCCCACACTTATCCCGGGATAAACAGTTGCTTTTATAACCAGGGATAAATGCAAGGTATTGTGTCGCGAGTTGAACTCTGATCAAACCAGGGATGAGATCCAAGTGCGGAAAGGACCTTTGACTTTTCAAGCAGAAGCTCTGCATTTAACAGGATGCCTTTTAATCTGCACAGCCAATCAGGGAGAGCAGTTTGGTGTAGTGGGAGAACCGGGTTTGATTCCCGAGTCCTCCACATGCAGCTGCTGGTGTGACCTTGGGTCAGTCCTAAGTTCTTTCAGAGCTGCTCTTTTAAGGGCAGTTCTCAAGAGAGCTCTCTCAGCCCTACCTACCTCAGGTCGTGAAGGGCAGAGTATAAATCCAATCTCTTCTTCTTCTTCTGCTGCTGCTGCTGCTGCTGCTGCTGGGCAAGTGCCCCGCCTAGCTCCTCCAACTTTCTAAAAGCACTTGGCGAGCACCAGAAAAGCTGTAATTGGGGCCCACGGTGCCCACGGGCACCAAGTTGGAGACCTCTGGTCTGGGATTTCATTCTACCTCCCGTTCACTCCTTCTTAATCCCAGTTTAACTACAAAATTTCTAAGATTAATTCCAGAATTGTACTATGTACACTTTGCCTCTATTTTCAATTCCTTCTGTTCATTTGCTTTTGTGTGTTTTTCATCATGTATAGATGCTTTTCAATAAAACACTGCAAAAAAAGCAGTCTCATTGTGATTATAGATTATGGGTTTTTTTTGGCAGTGTTTTCTCAGATGCACACTTGCCCTTCTGGGCCTCAGCACGCCAAAGGAAGCATGGGGCAACTCATTCAACTTCATTTTTTTTTTCTTTGCAGAGTTTTCTCAGTGGATGCAAGTATACCAATGATGCTGAGAAGGGGAAAAAACACAAATGAAATGAGGAGGAGGAGAAGAAGAGTTGGATTTATCCCCCACCCTTCACATGGAGTCTCAGAGCAGTTTACAATCTCCTTCCCTTCCTCTCCCCACAACAGACCCCCTGTGAGGTAGGTGGGGCTGAGAGAACTCTGAGAGAACTGCTTGTGAGAGCTCTGAGAGAACTGCAACTGGGTCAAGGTCATCCAGCTGGCTGCATGTGAAGAAGTGGGGAATCACACCCCGTTCTCCAGATTAGAGTCTGCCACTCTTAGCCACTACACCGAACAGTGGCAAAGTCAAACATATACATGGTTTATTTGCAATTAAAAGTGAAGCAATCGAGTATTCCAAATAGGTCAGTTCTGTTTTGGAAACAGGGCCAGTAATCTGGAGTTCCAAAATGTAGGGAGCAGTTCAGACGAGGAAACGGTTGGGAATATTCCTGATTGCCAAGAAATGCTTCCTTGTAAGGTAAGGTTCCCTTGCTCGAAAGCCAGTCGAATCCGACTCTGGGTTGCGGTGCTCATCTCCGTTCAAAGCCGAAGAGCCAGCGCTGTCCGAAGACGTTCCGTGGTCATGTGGCGGCATGACTAAACACCAAGGCGCACGGGACGCTGTACCTTCCACCGAGTGGTACCTATTTATCTACTTGCAATTTCTTGCTTCGAACTGCTAGGTTGGCAGGAGCTGGAACTAGAGACGAGCTCACTCCGTCTTGCACCCGGTCTCGAACTGCTGAACTACTGACCTTCACAGCCTGCAGTTCAGCGTCTTAACCACTTGAGCCACCGCAGCTCCTGAAATGTACTTACTAGGGGGCAAAAAGAAGAAATGGCAAATGAATGAGTATACAGAGGTGCAAAGCTACAGCAGTTGTGATGGAGGTCCAGGTCGGAAACAAACCACATATTCTTAACCATCCCTTCTGAAGCACCGACATTCCGTTCATTTCTTTGTCATTTGTGGACTTGAGAGCCATGAATGTTTTCTCAGTTTCACTTTTTTGGCAAAGTTGGGGGTCTCCATAGGTTTCAGTAAAGCAGAAGTCATTTGAAATTCAAAAAGAGCCCTTCTAATTTCCTGTGTGTGAAGGCATTGGGGAGGGGGCTGGATCACTGCCAGACCCCACCCCCCAATCCATGTGTTCGAGACAGAGATGCATGGAGAACCGGTTTTAATTAATGGAGAGAAGGAAAATCCATAGCTCAGATATCCATTTGTCCGTTCTTCACCTCTGTTGGGTAAGGACAGGGCTCATGTGCTTGTTTCCCCTGGGTGTATTGCTAGAATTAACAATCCCATGCATTGCTTGGAAGACAGGGCTAGCAGTAGAGCAGGGGCGTCAGACTCATTTGTTATGAGGGCGGGATCTGGCATAAATGAGACCTCGTTGGGCCGGGCCACGTGTGTCATGAAATGTCATGCCAGGTAGCGGAGATATAAACTTTATAAAGGACACAAACACAAAGGGTTTTTTTAAACTTAAAATAAAAACATGCTTAAAACATTAGCACTCTTGCCATATCTTGTTTATTTAACAGTGTCTGATAACTGACACCTCTTGCTCTGAATTATTGCATCAAAATGTGTGTGCTGTTGCAATCTTGAGTATGCTGTTCAGGTGCGTATCTGTAAGCTGCAAACCTATGATGACACAGCAGCAGCAGCAGAACTGGAAGAAGAAGCAGAAGACAGCCAGTTCCACTGCGGGCCTGATAGAAGCCCTCCGGGGGGCCTGATTGAGCCCCTTGGCCGCATGTTTCACCCCTGCTGTAGAGCTCTAAACAGAGTTAAGCCCTTCTTAGTCTACTGAAGTCAATGGCCTTAGAAGGGTGTAACTCTGCTTAGGATGGCACTGTTAAGTACATTAGGATTTTTTTCACCCAATGACACGGTCCCGAGCCTAATGACTCAGTGCAGGTGAGGGCCCAACATATGCAGAAGTCGGCTGTGCTTGGTCTATTGTAAATTGCACGGTCAAATGATGGCCACGCGCATGATTCCCCTTATGTTTATTTGTCACATAGCTATTAAAAGTACAAATGCCTGCAAGGGAAAAACCAAGTTGATCGAACAAGGCTGACATAGGCTTACCGACTGTGCTGGTTAGTGCTCACTGCTTCTATATACCTGGCTCTTGTACCTGATATAAGCTGCCTTACATTGAATCAGACCCTCAGTCCATCAGTATTTCTACTCAGACCGGCAGCGGCTCTCCAGGGTCTCAGGCAGAGGTCTTTCACATCACTTCCTACCTGGCCCTTTCCACTGGAGATGCCAGGGATTGAACCTGGGACCTTCTCAGGCTCATAGCTACAGTGGGGCATTTGGGGGCCTGGCCCCCTGACTTCCTACCAAGGCCCCCCAACTTCCTTTTGGCCCAGATCCCCTGACTTTCTGACAAGATGCAGTGGCCACCGTTAACTCCCCCATGCTGCAGTGGCCGCCGCTTCTCCTTGCCTTCCCCCTCTGCCACACCTTTCTCCCCTATGCCACACCGTTCAGGTTAATTAAATTACATTACCTCTGTTAGCCTCTTGCCATGAAAACTCTATGAGGCTGCCATAGATGAGCCATGACTTGATGGCAATAACAATAAAAAGAGTTTAGAAAGGCTCTGCCTAGTATTTCACTGTTGATCACCAATTCCTATTGGAAATTTTGGCGATGTATTTTCACAGGGAAATACATTTAGGTGTGGTTCCCCCCCCTTCTTTCTGCAGGGAATCAGAGAGTAAATATGACTTTCAGAATGGATGCAAAATAATGTTTGAATTAAATCCTACAAATGATTTTTAAACAGGGAGGGGAATCCTGGATTTACTTAGAAGGGAAAGAACGCGGTTGTCGGGCTGCCTTTCCAGAGAGACATTTAAAAAAAAGAAAGGAGGGAAGGAAGGAAAAGGAGGTTAAAGACAGGGAAAATATCCAGGGAAAGGACACAAATTATTGCATGGGGATTTGGAGACAAAGAATACATAGTCACGTAACACACTGTAAATTAAAGTCATTTATAAAGCACCACCGGCACCCAGATATAAAGGAGGGAAGCTTAGTCAGCAGTGGCTAATCCAACCGGTTGTCATTACTAGAATAATTCTTTTAGTTAACATGGGAGGTGTTGGTTAATCTTTCAGCAGTGTCATTTTAGAGGTGTTTTTTTTTTTTTTAAAAGCTATAGATTACTGAAGGTCAGTCCTAAATCACAGGCCTTGGGAAACACATGCCCCAGAGAGCCACAGCTCTAGAAAATGTCTGCCACGGGGTAGGGAAGACCAGAGGGAATTTTGCAGATTTCCATACAGCTGTCGGGTGGGTGGACGGGGAGGAAAAGATTCTGGGGAGCATGGCTGCCAGGTCCCTGGTGGTGGGGTTGCCAGATCCAGACTGAGAGACTCCTGGAGATTTGGGGATGGATTCTGGGGAAGACAAGGACCTCACTGGGGTACAATTCCATAGAGTCCACCCTCCAAAGTATCTATTTTCATTTTTCTCCAGGGGAACTGATCTGTGTAGTCTGGAGATGAGCTGTAATTCTGGAGGCTGGCATCCCTGCTGGGGAGCCGTCATGATTTGTGTTCATAGCAGCCCTGTTTGCATGTTACAGCAGGGACACATACAGCCCGCATGAACGCACACACATTTGTTTTAAAGAAAAGCCAATGTACTTCCACTTTACCAATGAAACTGGGAACCAGTATCTGGATAAATGTGTTGCTTCGATACCACATTCAGCATTCCATGTGCTGAATGTCGCATAACTCGATGCGTCTATAAAGAAAAATCAAGTGGATACTGTACACAGATTGTATATATATGTCCACTGTAACTTGTGAACAGGGCTATAATGATTCCGGTTGGTAGGGTCAAGCGGGGACCCAGAGGGAATTTTGACTTGGGAGCCCATGATGGATCTCGTCAGTCCTGGGCAATAGCCATGAGGCAGAGCACCAGAAGAACAAAATAACATTTACATGGGATGCAATAAGAAACGGGGGGGGGGGGCGTTTCCTCAAATTGACATTCAGAGACATAACAAACAGGACAAAGATCACAGATATGTAGCTGTCTGCAAAAGATATGTGGCTTAAGGAAGAAGAAGAAGAAGAAGAAGAAGAAGAAGAAGAAGAAGAAGAAGAAGAAGAAGAAGAAGAAGAAGAGGAGGAGGAGGAGGAGGAGGAGGAGGAGAGAGGAGGAGGAGGAGGAGGAGGAGGAGGAGGAGGAGGAGGAGAAGAGGAGGAGGAGGAGGAGGAGGAGGAGATTGGATTTATACCCCACCCAGAGTGGCTTGCAATCCCTTTCCCAAATCGCTCCCTCACAACTTTAATGCCAGTAGCTCACAAAATGGCATTTTTGCTCACAAGACTCCACAGCTTAGAGCAAGCACTGCTCATATCCCCCCTGAAAATGCTAATAAAACCATGACTGAAAGCCTAGGGTAAGTTATCAAAACCAATTAACAGGTAAGGGACGAAATCACTTCTTCTTATGAAGACCTGATCCAAATGCATCCTGTAGAATTTAACTTTTACAAAGAAAACAGAGATTTCATTAAATGTTCGTCTTATAATCGTACTGTATGCCTTAAAACTGTGATCAAGGACATTGCAAGGATCCCCGTGTTACAGATGGGGACCTAGAATTCAAGAGCAGGGTTTTAATTCAAGACATCCAACTTCCTCCCACCCAGCAGGGTGTGCAAGGACTTGTAAAGTCTCCCTGGTTCAAAGCAAACACTTTCTCACAAAGCCAGGTAGATGCCTGGTTTGGGGTGTGTGTGTGTGTCAAATGACAGCGACCCCAGTTCCAGGAGCCAAATGTATGTGCATAAAGTGATGTCACAGCTGACTTACGGTGACCCTGTTGGGTTTTCAAGGCAGGAGACATTCAGAGGTGGTTTGCCATCGCCTCCCTCTGCGTATTGACCCTGGACTTCCTTGGTGGTCTCCCATTCAAATACTCACCAGGGCCAACCCTGCTTAGCTTCTGAGACACGATGAGATCGGGCTAGCCTGGGCCATCTAGGTCAGGGCAGAGGCCAAATACCTTCATGATATTACATAAGAACATAAGAGAAGCCAATGTTGGATCAGGCCAATGGCCCATCCAGTCCAACACTCTGTCACACAGTGGCCAAAAATACCAGGTGCCATCAGGAGGTCCAGCAGTGGGGCCAGGACACCAGCAGCCCTTCCACTGTTTCTCCCCCCCACCCAAGCATGAAGAATACAGAGCATCATTTGCCCCAGACCAAGAGTTCCTATCTATACTTTGTGGCTAATAGCCACTGATGGACCTCTGCTCCGTATGTTTATCCAATTCCCTCTTGAAACTGTCCATGCTTGTAGCCGCCGCCACCTCCTGTGGCAGTGAATTCCATGTGTTTATCACTCTTTGGGTGAAGAAGTACTTCCTTTTATCTGTTCTAACCTGACTGCTCAGCAATTTCATGGAGTGCCTGCGAGTTCTTGTCTTACGAGTAAGGGCAAAAAGTATTTCTTTCTCTACCTGCTCTATCCCATGCATAATTTTGTAAACCTTGATCATGTCACCCCTCAGCCGTTGTTTCTCCAAGCTAAAGAGCCCCAAGCTCCTCAACCTTTCTTCATAGGGAAAGTGTTCCAACCCTTTTATCATTCTAGTTGCCCTTCTCTGCACTTTTTCCAATGCTATAATATCCTTTTTGAGGTGTGGCAACCAGAACTGTACACAGTATTCCAAATCAGGTCACACCAATGATTTATACAGGGGTATTATGATACCAGCTGATTTGTTTTCAGTTCCCTTCCTAATAATCCCCAGCATAGCGTTGGCCTTTTTTATTGCAGTTGTGCACTGTCTCAACATTTTCAGTGAGTTATTTACTACGACTCCAAGATCTCCCTCTTGGTCAGTCTCTGCCAGTTCAGACCCCATCAATATGTATTTATAGTTAGGATTTTTGGCTCTGTGGCAGAACGGGCCTGCATCAGCTGGTGGCCCCGCCTGCCACCCTCCTTGCCTGACCTGGCACCTGAAGGGGCAATTTTTACTCCACTGCCTCCAGGTATTGCTGCCACCATGGTCATAAGAACATAAGAACATAAGAGAAGCCAATGTTGAATCAGCCAATGGCCCATCTAGTCCAACACTCTGTCACCAGCGTCAAAATATGCAGGTGCCATCCGGAGGTCCAGCAGTGGGGCCAGGCACCAGAAGCTCTCTTGGGCCCTGGTTAGGTGGGACAGCCTCCTAACATCCCCTGGTGTCACTAGGAACACACCCTGGGGCTTCTTGGCAATCTTCAGGGCTCCCCTGGAGAGTTGGCAACTGGCTGTTTTGCCCCTGTTCTCCTCCTTAGGGAACCCCCGACCCACCCCTAGCATACCCAAGCAGTTGGGGGAACTAGGTGGTACAGAGGGATCTCACTACTTTATTATTGAAAGGATTTATTTGAAAACACTTAACTATTTACAGGCATACAGTGAACTGAACAATCAAAAATAAAGGGGACAAAACCACTCCATTTCTTCCTTCTCTACACTCATATCCTGTCTAGGTCTGCAGGGCAAGCGTATGACTTTATTTCATTGGAGAAGGTTAGATCAACATGCCTCCCAACATGGTCTCTGCCTCCTACAGACTCCAACCAAAAGTCTGACTGGCTCCAGACTTCTCACTGACTGACTGCCTGGCTTCCCACCCAAAACTCTACTATAAAACCCCCCAGCAATTTCCCGCCCAGGAAGTGGCTCTCCCTCCTGCAGCATTCTGGGGTAGATCTCCTCGCCACCGTGATGGACTTCCTGTCCTCTCTAGGGAGCTGCCCTCAGACTACTGGTTGGAGACAGGAGAGGAGGGTGGGAAGGAGGAGGAGACTAGGCCAAGGCCTACCTCAAGTCCGATGGTCTCCTCCTATCCAGCCCACACCAACTTAAGCATATACATAAAATGGCGTTTCTCCACAGGCTTCAATGTGCCTCACTTTGCACTTGGCCACATTGAACCCCATTTGCCACGTTGGCGCCCACTCGCCCATCCTCGACAGATCCCTTTGGAGTGCCTCACGATCCTCCCTGCTTTCCACCACCCTGAACAACTTCATGTCATCTGCAAATTTAGCCACTTCACTGCTTACTCCCAACTCCAAATCATTAATAAACAATTAATGATTATTCAGTGATGAGAACCCTGTTGTTGTTGATGATGTTAGCCATCCAGTCATGTCCGACTCTTGGCGATTCTATGGGCCAGCTCACTCCATGTTTTCTGATCTTGTACTGTTTCTTTGAGTCGTTCCATGCTCAGGCTGGTGTCGACTTTTATGATGTCTAGCCACCATATTCTTTGGCAGCCTGGTTTCCTTCTGCCGCTAACCAATCCAAGAATAGCTGCTTTTTCTAGCGAGTTCTTCTGCATGACATGGTCGAAATAAGTCAGTCACTGTTTCTGATTTTTCCTTCCAATGACATGTCTGGTTTTATGCTCTCCAGTACTTGCTTGTTTGTCACCTTTGCTGTCCAAGAAATGCACAGGAGCCTTCTCCAGCACCACAGCTCAAAACTCTATCCTGTTTCAAACGTATCACTGCAGAATTGGCTATGCCAGACCAGCCACCATCCTGAATTGGATTGTACTAGGGCATGATTCTTCAGGTCAGGAGACATATCTGGAAAAGTCAAAAGACTGCTATTAATAGACCTGGCCTGGCCAATCCAGAGTCTTCATACTGTCTGCCACTCACTGTAAGCAATGTTGCACATCCTTATTCTTTTCTAAGCGTAGAGGCATTCTGAGCCTGAAGTCCCGAATGGATTCAAAGCTACGTCCCAGACTGAGAACATGAGTTTTCTTCCTGGTTCAAGCCAGGGATCCCCTGACGCATCCAAGACTCAATGGTGTATCAACACTATTCCTGTGTGGTGAGCTCTGCAAACTCCCAGCAAGATATATTGCTTTCTTAGGAACTGCTCAGCAGTCTGGAGGCATCCCGGTGAGATAGGGGGCAAACAGCTAGAGGGATGCCACGTTCCTGACGAGATGAATCAAATTGTACACCGGAGTCCTCCCACACACCAAAGTGCATTGCAGTTTTCGGTTGCTAGACCTTCAGAAATGAAGTCCAAGGTGAGTGGGCAGAGATCTTTGTAAACTAAATTAGCGCTTAACGGCCTTGCTTATGGGCAGGCAGATAATGCGGGAGGTGCCATTGTGCCAGAACACTGGTGGGTTGATTACTTACCGTCCACCCGAGAGATGAGCTCCATAAATTGCATAAGCAGAGGCGATTCACCACGGAAGGCAGAGTTAATTTCGTTATTGATTTAGGACTGTGTGATAAACCGGCCATTCTGGGCTCGGAACTGTAAAATACTCTAAACTTGTGAGGATGCCCCTCCCCCCACCCCGGTTATTGCTTTCAGAGCAAAGCTTCCATAGAGAAGTAGGCAGAGTAGTCAGAGGAATAAAGACAACATGTTCTGCTTGGTTGAATGTAAGGCACCAGGGGGGATTCCAAGTGGAATGTCCGCCAGCCAGGCCCAGCATCCTACAGCTCTTTCCAGTAGCAGATTAGACAGATTCATTGGGTTGCCATCCCCACAATGGGGCTGGGTTTTTCCCCGATTTCGGGCCCCCCGATCCACAGCCCGCCAGCTGGCCGGCAGGGGGACCGCCACCCCCGAAGAGCTCCACCATGCCCAACGTGTCCAGAGGTAATGTCGTCACGATGGGCACGTCACATGGGGGGGGGACACTCTAGCATTTGGCTAAAAACTCTATGGTGATTTCTGAGTGATATCATTGCAGGCACATGGGAAGATCCCGGGGAGAAGCAGGGAGCCCCCCGCCAGTAGAAGGTAAGCACCTGGCAGCCCTACAGATTTCACAGAGGATAGGTCCATCGGTGGCCCCCGGTCACGGGGACTGAAGGGAAACTCCACATTCAAAAGCAGTAAATCTCTGACTACCAGTGCCAGGGGGCAAACCGGGGGAAGGCCTCAGCCCTCTAGAGACACCGGTTGGCCACTGAGCTGAGACAGGAAGCTGCAGTGTGCGAACCACTGGTCTGATCCAGCAGGGCTCATCTTATGTTCTCAGCTGTGTTACAAAGAAGGAAGGCTGAGGAGCTGCAGATCCCAGTAGCACCACCAGGGCCACAATCCCCACTCCATCTCAACAGACCTTATAAAACCATCTGCACCTTTGCTCTAGACAGCCGGGCCCTTTCCGTACTCTCCTTTTAACCCATGTTCGCCGCGGTATCCTCCAAGCAATCCTGCACTATAATCGAATTCAACCTCCTTTTTAATCCAGGTCCCCCCCCCCATTCTGCACTAAAATTGAGTTCAATCTTCTTTTTTTCCTGGGTTTTCCTCCCATTCTGCATTACATTACCTCCCTTCAGTGTTGCCCCGGGTTATTTGGATGCTGTTTTGCTGCGGACTTGAATTGCCTTGACTCAAACACGGAGAAAATCTGGAGCGGCAGGCAAATGTGGAAAGGACTGCAGACTAAGCTTGATGTCTCCTGTTCTCCCACCTTGGTCTGTCTGTTGACTTCCTGGGGAACCAGCCTTGTTGACCTTGATCTTTGCTTCCTGTCTTTGGCTCCTTGCACTCTGGACTGTGGACCAGGCACCCTGATAAAGTACCAACCTGGCATGTGTACCTTGGAACTAAAAAGGTCATGTTTGGAAACTGGCTGTTACGACCCACCACCCAGATGCTTCCAGCAGTATTCTTCCCAACAAGGATCTCAGTCAGAATGGCCAGATATAAGCTCAGAATCCACCAGATGTATCAGATACATGCAGGTGAGTTATTCTCTTATTCTGGGGGAGTTCGTTTATAAGTATCACCTAACCAAGAATTTATTGTCATGTGTCCGGGCTCAGAACTTGAAGGTGAATTCCCCACAAGCCTCTCTGAGGAGGAGAATGACTTGCCAGACTATGATCCCAGAACTAGCACTGCTGCTATTTTGGATGCTTTCACACATGTGGAATAATGCACTTTCGATCCACTTTCAATGCACTTTGCAACTGGATTTTTCTGTGTGGAGCAGCAGAAGCCACCTGCAAGCTATCACTAAAGTGCATTGGAAGTGGATTGAAAGTGCATGATTCAGTGTGTGTGATTATAATAATAATTAGTATTATCATATGGCATTGTGTGTAGTATAGCCAGGAGATCTGAAGATTGTCTGGCAGCCTTAAGTTCTAGCTCTTTTAAGAAAGAAGAAGAGATTGGATTTATACCCTGCCCTTCATTAGCTGAAGAAGTCTCAAGAGCGGCTTACAATCTCCTTTCCCTTCCCCTCCCCACAACAGATACCTTGTGAGGTAGGTGGGGCTGAGAGAGCTCTTGAGAGAACTGCTCTTGAGAGAACAGGTCTGAGAGAATTGTGACTGGCCCAAGGTCACACCAGCAGCTTCATGTGGAGGAATGCGGAACTGAACCCAGTTCTCCAGATTAGAGTCTATTGCTCTTAACCATACTGGCTCTCTTTGTATGATTATAAATGAGCCTGCATATAACCCTCCCTGAATCAGTTCTTTTTTCCCCTAAGCAACTTCTCCCTCTCACATAACATGGCTTTGAGATAAGCAGATTGCAACATCCTTCTAGGATACCTTTTCATTGCCAGGTCCATCAACCAGCCACCAAGTACTGTTTTCATCTTCAGGTCCATTGGTGTATGCATGAGTTAATATTCCTTATTTCACTTCTTTTTATATACATATATATATATTGGCAATAGTTCTGATTTTTGTTGTTGTTACGGTCTGATAGATTCATTTGCACCGTATGTATGGTCAATGTTTCATGTACCATTGGTACCCCCTTTCTACACATGGCACACATGCAAGGTGTAAAGCAGATTTACTTTTACATGGATCACGTGGAAAAAATTTGGCAAGAGGAAATGGCATGGAAAGAAAGCATCATGGTTTCACTTTGCACAATAAAAGAAGCACAATAAAAAGATGATGCTGGGGTGGAAAACAGCAGAGATGAGTAATGGATAACCATCCCAATTTGAGGAGGGGGGGGAGAAGGCATCATTCATAGTCATTAAAAGGCACCACACGACAGGGTTCCAAACTGGAACGCTGTCACTTTAAATCGTTCACAGCCTCGCTTGGAGAGGCAGACCTCTGGCAATCATCAGGTCCTTATTTGGGATTTAGGAGGGGGCTGGGCTTTAGCCAATCAACCCTCTCCCTGCTACTGGGAGCTATCCCAGGTCCTGAACTGTCACTCTTGCCTTATCTGTTTTGTATTATTAGCTGGCTGGTTCTTGCCACTGTATTTATTTATTTATTTTGCAATACATCCTGTGCATATTTTTTTTTACTATACAGCTGAAGCGATCCAGAGGAGAACTTCTTTTAAACTCAAAGTATATTTACCCGCGAAGGATTTGACAATACGCATTTCCAGAACAGATGTAGAAATCAATTTGCTGGGGCTTTAATGTATTTGATTGTGATTTAAAATGTTTCTACCTTTCCACCCAAAGAGGGTCTCCCAAGGCAGTGAGCATCAAGCATTAAAACATTTCAACATTTAAAATAAGAATCATGCAAACAAACACAGCGCTGAAAACCAGGGAGGACTGGAACAGTTACTGGGGGTATGCCAAACCCACAAGGATGAAACAACAGCTGTGACACTGTAAACCAGGTTGATTTGGGAGAACAGCCCAGGTTTTGTTTTTATTTCCTTTAAAACCTGTCTTGGGCTTTTTATACGTCTTACGTGGCATTTGACTAGTATACCCTTTCTGACAAGAAGGCCCTCACCCAGTGGGGAATAGATCAATGGGTGATGTTGTGCTCAGCGATTGCTATTTGTTTAACAGAAGTCCCTCTGACCGGCCCACTTCCTGAAATGCATGGAAGAATAAATGACAGAAGCCACGTTCTTGTTTCTTGTTTCGCTTTCATCCATCTTATTTGATCAGCCCTGAGCCGACGTGACATCTCATCAGACCCCCAAAGTGTGTTGCTGCTGCAGGTTCATCAGAAGGTGGCATTTAAAACACACGGACGTGGCAGGAACAAATGTATTTGCCAGCCCCGTCCATCGATGCAAACCTGACCTTTATCCTGTACTTATATTGACACTCGAGTGTTTTGTATCACATTTCATTATGGCGGAAGGGATGGAAGGCCCTCCTTGCGCAACCAGATTTTCTTCTGCTGGTTTGCAAATGGTTCTGCATTCAAGGACAGTTGACGGAGGAGGAGGAGGAGGGAAGAAAGAGGCCCTGATCCAGCAAAGGCACTCTGTGGCTGGGGGGAAGCAGGCTTCCTGGTGAAGACCCCCATGCTAAATTGGCTCCTAGAGGCAGCTGTATCTGTTTGGTGCGGTGGGGATGGGGGGCTTAATTCACATACAGCTTATACATGCCCCTCCCCCGTGACAGTTTGGATCCCATGGCATAGCCGAGCGTTGCAAGATCTCATTCGTTTCTCTCTAATGTGTGACATTTGCATTTCACACACACTGAATAATGCACTTTGGATCCCCTTCCAATTCACTTTAGTGATCATTTGCAAGTCGATTTTGCCATTTCATATAGCAAAACCCAGTTGCAAAGTGTATTGAAAGGGGATCAAAAGTGACCCACTGGTGGACTCCCTGATGGCACCTGGTATATTTTGGCCATTGTGCAACAGAACGTTGGACTGGATGGGCCATTGGCCGGATCCAACATTGACTTCTCTTACGTTCTTATGTTCAGTGTGTGTGCAAAAGGGCCCCTAGTACAGTTATGACTTCTGCATCACACACAAACGTACACACACAGCCAAATTGGTACAAACAGAATAAGGGGTGAGGTAATAGTTACACTGGTCAAAGGTCCAATCAGAGTGGGCATGGAGCTGGTGATCAAGTAGCAAAGCAAGGTGGCGATGTACCTAAACTGCTCATGGGCTGCAGCTATGCTCTGTAATGAGCCTACCACTCACAGTCACTATTGAGCCCAGAGTGGTTAAAATGTTGGTGGCACTGTGGTTAAAGGGTCGGGCTAGGATGTGGGAAACCCAGGTTCAGATCCCCACACTGCCATGGAAGCTTGCTGGGTGACATTAGGCCAGTCACACACTCTCAGGCTAACCTACCTCACAGGGGCATTGTGAGGACCTGGAGGGAAAGAGAGGAGAGCAACGTAAGCTGCCTTGAATCCCCACTGGGGAGAAAGGCAGGAGATAAGTCAATAAACCCAAGTTAGATCCTGTCAAGTCTACATGAGAATTCCAACTCAAGCACCTTTAGCAATGGAGTCTCCCTTTGACAACTTTTAAGTCTGTGACCCAGTGTCCAGGACAACTGAGACACTCCCCCCAGGGCTCTTTTTGTAGCAGGAACTTCTTTGCATAGTAAGCGACATGCCCCTAATGTAGCCAATCCTCCAAGAGCTTATAGTAGCCCCTGTAAGAAGAGCTCTGTAAGCTCTTGGAGGATTGGCTACATTAGGGGTGTGTTGCCTAATATGCAAAGGAGTTCCTGCTACAAAAAGAGCCCTGCCCACCCCCATTTATTTCCACTTTTAATAACTGATTTGTGCCTCTGTATTCTCTTGCACCGAGAGGGTCCAATTTTGTCTGATGCAAATGCGTCTTTGTGATCTGCAGTTGTTCTTCTGCTCTGCTGAAACCCTCTATACCAACGTCCCCCCCCTCCCCAGAGCAGCGAGAGTTTTGCCTTCGTTCCAATGATCCTCCAAGGATTCGCCCAGACCCCTTTTACGAACGGCGCATTTATTCTCGGCATCCTCGTAATTGACACATATCCATATTAATGGCAGAGAAGAGGGCCCACGCGCCAGCATTATGTTCAGTACGGAGGAAGTTTGATGAGGATAAATAAAAATTAACAACACCATCTCGTCAAGCTCGGGGGGGGAAACCCTCCACATTTTCCTAACTAATTGGCTAAATAATACTTTGTGGGATTTCACTAGACCCCATAAAGAAACAGAGATTGGAACGATTCCAGCAAAGCTGCAACACTCCTGCGCCGTGCTGGTAAATCCTCTGTGAATCGCAGCTGTGCTGTTGTTCTCAGCCTCCGAGGCATCAACATATTGAAACCGTCGACGTTTGGCAGCTAAGCAAATGGGGAGGGCGGGGGGGGGGGAAGCGCGGCGCAGCAAAACAAAGGAATTTAATATCGTCATGTTGGATTTCAAAACACCAATATTTACCCTCGCCTAAAGGAAATGTGGCGGCGGAAACAAAAAATGAAGGCAACTATCAAGTGCGCCGGAATATTAGCTTCTAAAACCAGAATGGTTAATCACAGAATCTGATGCTTGGTTTGTACACGATGCACGGAAGGATTATCTCTTAAGCAAAAGCACCTGGAAATGATTTATACAATCTCAGATCTGAGAGGCCCACGTCTGCCGCTATAGGTAGAGCAGGAGACTTCCCGGCTTGGACCCCCATTCCCTGCTGTCAGTTAACAGGCCAGTGGGTGGTGGGTGGGAATGAGGGTACTATTAGGCACTGCTGGGATAAAACATAACTTCTGGCATGAGCCGGGAAGGGACATCATTGTGATGGTGCAGTGCTCTAGGATCCACCCCAAATCCTGTGGTTTAGCTATAGAGTTTCGGGTGACTCTAGAAGGTCACCCCGAAGCAATGACGTCACTTCCAGGTTCCTACCGGAAGTGATGTCATGCATTGGCATGACAGCAAACTGCTTGTCCCCACCACCCAAATCCTTCCATCAGGGTACATAACCCTGTCTCATATCCAAAAGAGTCACAATTCACATCTGCCTATCATAAGTAAATGCAGTGTCTCCCCGCCCCAATCCTAATGTTTGGGATCTGTGTAAGTTTTCTGTGATAGGGCTTCCAACCTCCAGGCAGGTTGTGTGGAGAGCCTGTTTGATGTAGTGGTTAAGAGCACGGACTCTAATCTGGGAGAGCTAGGTTTGATTCCCCATTCCTCCACATACAGCTGCCCTTGGGTCAATTGCAAGTTCATTCAGAGTTGTTCTCTCAAGGGCAGTTCTCGAGAGAGCTCTCTCAGCCCCACCTACCTCACAGGGTGTCTGTTGTGGGGAGGGGAAGGGAAAGGAGATTGTAAGCCACTCTGAGACTCCTTTAGGTAATGAAGGGCAGGGTATAAATGCAATCCCCTCCTCCTCCTCCTCCTCCTCTTCTTCTTCTTCCTCCAGAATTACAACTGGTCTCCAGGCTATAGAGACCAGTTTTCAGAGAGATAAATGGCAACTTCGGAGGGGAAACTCTATGATATCACATCTCTGCTGATCCTCTCTGCTCCAAATCTGACCTCCCCAAATCTCACCTGCAAATCTCCAGAAATTTCCCAAGCCAGAAGTAGCCACCCTACTGATGTTAATGGCTGCCAGTTTGTTTGGATCACCAGCAGAAACCCAATGCAAACCTGTTTGGCCTGTGTTCAAGTCACATGGCACTGAACTGATCTGACTCAGTGATTGGCTCCTGTTTGATTGTCCCAGCCAGGCATGGAAATTTCAACTGTCCAACACCTTTGACATGAAATTCATACCAATCCTGATCTCAGAATGCTCTCTTCCCTATTTTGCAATCCCATGGTCACAACTTTGGGGAAAGGCCTGTTTCTAACCACTTCCTTAGCCATATCTTCTCCCTTGGCTGCATCCAAGGCAAAGTACATACCTTGGCATTTGTTCACATCCACACCTTGCTATCTTCACCTCTCTCCCTTACCCCTCCTCTTCCTCTCTTATCTCCACCATTCAGAATTTAGACTACAAGCTCTTTTGTGTAGTGGTTAAGTTTGCGGACTCTAATCTGGGAGAACCGGCTTTGATTCCCCACTCCTCCACTTGCAGCTGCTGGATGACCTTGGGCAAGCCATAGTTCTGTCAGAGCTGTTCTCTCAAGGGCAGTTCTCGAGAGAGCTCTGTCAGCCCCACCTACCTCACAGGGTCTCTGTTGTGGGGAGGGGAAGGGAAAGGAGTCTGTAAACCACACTGAGACTCTGAGTGAAGGGCAGGGTATAAATCCAATCTCCTCCTCCTCTTCTTCTTTGGGGGGTAGGGATTTGCTTATGAAGATCAGCCATATGCTGTGAGTTGGGTATGAGGAGATAAGGCGGGATAGAAATGTTTAAAATAAGTAATAAATAAAGGGCACAAAATGAGTGAATGGATAAGCAATGCAGAAAACCAAGAAGCACCATTTTAGCATGAAAAAGGGAAGTGGTGATTCTACCCTAAAGGATGGGGTGAACCAATCACCTATGTATAGATTTATAATTATAATTATCATATATGGCATTGTGTGTAGAATAACCAGGAGATCCTAAGCCTGTCTGGCAGCCAGAAGTTCTAGCTCTTTAGCGTTATGCACCACTAGGTGGTGAGCTAGACTTGTTTGTTTTTTTAAGGTGAGAGACATTTCAGATGTGGTTTGCCATTCCCTGCCTCCGCATCACAACCCTGGTACTCTTTGGAGGTTGCCCTTCCAAATACTAGCCAAGGTCGATCCTGCTTAGCTTCCAAAATCTGATGGGATCTGGCTAGCCTGGGCTACCTAGGTCAGGGCACCTATGTAGAAAAGGTTAATTTAATATCATGGGGTGGATCCTATCTCTCAACTGAGTAAGATATGAAGTCTTCCACCAGGCACAGGAGATTTGCTTGAACTTAAGTAGGTCTTCCACTGAAGAAAGAGCCACTAAAGTTGGAGGAAGTCTCCGAAAGTTGGCGGAAGGCTCCTTGGAGAAAGTTGGGATCCACCCATTAGACCTGCATCTCTCGGATCTGAAAGGTGTTTTTGGTACATGCATCTTGATATACATGTGGTGGCCTTCTGCTCCTTTTACATGCTTTGTTCCTCAGTTCCAATCACTGGAGCGTTTATTTCCCCATGGACTGTTGCAATTGGCCTCTCCAAACAACTCCAGGACTTATTTTCACACAGAGCATTTCTAGACCTTGAGCCCGTGAAGCATACCGATGGCCATGATCTCTTCTTCTCCAACTGAGCTATTACTACATTGTCAAGCAGGCCCAACTGATGCCGACCTTGGAAAACACACTCAGTGTACTGTGTCAAAGCCGGTAGGCTCGTCGAGAGAACAAACCAACCTAGAGGAAATGCGTGCAGAGAGTGAGTATATTTAGAAAGAAAACGGATCTGAGTCTATCCAAAGGGCTTCAAGTGGAAGACCTGTTCCGGTGAAACAAAGAGGCATTTAATTTTGCTTTGAGTGAATTGTGTGAAACTGAGTGATAATGCAGCCCATAAACAGAAGGAAATGTGGGGAAAATGCTGCTGAATTTAAGTTGGTAGGAAAATGAGGTCCGGTAGTCCAGGGTTGTAGGAAAGGAAACGATCGACCATCCAAGATAGTTTCAGGGGATAGCTGGGTTGACTTGCAGCAGATTCGAGTCCAGCAATGCCTTGGAGACCAACGAGATTTGGGGGGTATGGGGTCTCAAGGGTCAAAGCTCTGAGAAAGCGAGCTTTGACTCTCAAAACCTCATACCCCAAACATCTCTTTGGCCTCTAAGATGCCAGCACTGGTGGAAAGTACCTTCAACTGACTTACGGTGACCCCATAGAGTTTTCAAGGCAAGAGATTTTCAGAGGTGGTTTGCCATGGCCTGCCTCTGTATAGCAACCCTGGAATTCCTTGGTGGTCTCCCATCCAAGTATCAACCAGGGCCAACCCTGCTTAGCTTCCAAGGTATGATGAGATCAAGCTAGCCTGGGTCATCCAGGTGCTACTGGACTCTAATCTAACCCATCCAAAACTGGGAACTACACGGAACAAATGTTCTGTGAAAGCTGAGGATATGGATTTTCAAATGCAACGTGAGGACTTGATGTTACTGTTAATTAGGATCCATTGGTGGGAGAAGATGTACCACTGATTAGAATATAGAATAAGAGCCTGCAAAGGATCTACACAATTGAGGAGAATATGAGCTTGGGGAAGATACATAGATAGAGGACGCTCCCCCAAGACTTGAAGGTTAAGGTGAAGTGTGGAAGTCAGAAAGAACAAATTAAGTTGCCTGATGCCAAGTCAGGCCATGGGCCCACCCAACTCAGCATTGGCTTCTTTGTCTGGCACTGGCTCTCCAAGATCTCTCCAAGACCAGGGAGATATGGATTCGAATATCTCTCAGTCATGAAGCTCTCTGAGCGTTCTCTCTGAGCCCTCCCTCAGGTGGTCGTTGTGGGGGGGAAATGGGAGAACCGAGCTATGAGCTTCTAGGAGGAAGGATGGCATATATACATGACGGGCAAACTATCTTTTGAAAGTTGGACCACAAAGGAGGAGGAGGAGGAGGAAAAGAAGAAGGAGAAGGAGACGAGGGAGAAGGAGAAGGAGAAGGAGAAGGAGAAGGAGAAGGAGAAGGAGAAGGAGGAGGAGGAGGAGGAGGAGATGAGGAGGAGGAGGAGAAGGTGAAGGAGATGAGGAGGAGGAGAAGGAGATGAAGAGGAGGAGGAGGAGGAGGTGGATGGTTTTTATACCCAACTTTTCTCTAACTTAAGGAGTCTCAAAGAGGCTTACAATTGCCTTCCCTTCCTCTCCCCACGACAGACACCCTGTGAGGTAGTCGGGGCTGAGAAAGCTCTGAGAGAACGTTGTCTGGTCCAAGGTCTCCCAGGTGGCTTCATGTGGAGGAGTGGGAAACCAAACCCATTTCTCCCAGATTAGAGTCCACAGCTCATAACCACTGCACCGCACTGGCTTGTGCAGCAAGACACACACTTCACACCCAAGTCCAATCACTGTCTGGAGAAGGGTCCCGTGAGAATACCCCGCCCCACCCCTTTATTTAAATAAACGACTGCTTTTCATGAAACTGTGTTCGTGAACCATTTCCAAAGATCCTGCTTTGCATCCAAATCCGCAGTGATAAAATGACTGCCAAGAATACACAGCAGAGGGGACACTAAAGCCAGAAAACCGTTTGATGAGAAGGTGGCCCCGGGTGATCCTGTAAAATTTGATTGCAGTCTAAACGTCTCCTTTAAACGAGGAGGACACCACACGATGGGACTGCAGTCAGCGAGACCTGTAAGCCATTCTCAGGTAGCAGAGACATCCTTGGAGCGATGCCTCGGGCAGCAACAAAGAGGCTCCGGGCTTTGCCAGAATACAAAAAGTGCCAGGCGCTTCAGTGCTAAAGATCGCACCAAGGTTGCCCCAGGTGGTCCCAGCTCTGTTAGGGCAAGAAGTCCGCAAATGCAGATAGTATTTGCAGATTGTTACTGGGAAGACCTATGGAGATAACTTGGTCTTTGCGATATAAATATGAAAAAAGTACAAGGATCGGGCTCGAAAGAGGGGTAGATAAGTTGTGCACCTGCTTTCTTTTCTTTTCTCTTTGGGCAGTGAGGACCTCCTTCCCGCATGCCATGGCACAAACTGCTTTCCAGCCTCTGTGATCCGAAGAATTCGAATCCCCGACCTGAATATTTATTTATCTAATTCATTGGCCTTTCTCCTCAATGAGTCCCAAAGCAGCCAACATTGTTCTCCTCTCCTCCATTCTATCCTCACAACAACATAAGAATATAAGATGAGCCCTGCTGGATCAGACCGGGGGTCCATCTAGTCCAGCATCCTGCCTCACACAGTGGCCAACCAGTTCCTCTGGAGGGCCAACAACAAGGCACAAAGGCCGAGGCCTTCATAAGAATATTAGAAGAGCCCTGCTGGGTCAGACCAGTGGTCCATCTAGTCCAGCATCCTGTCTCATACAGTGGCCAACCAGCTCCTCTGGAGGGCCAACAACAGGGCATAGAGGCTGAGGCCTTCATTAGAACATCAGAAGAGCCCTGCTGGATCAGACCAGGGGTCCATCTAGTCCAGCATCCTGCCTCACACAGTGGCCAACCAGTTCCTCTGGAGGGTCAACAACAGGGCACAAAGGCTGAGCCTTTCATAAGAACATCAAAAGAACATTTCATAAGAACATCAAATTTCATAAGAGCCCTGCTGGGTCAGACCAGGGGTCCATCTAATCCAGCATCCTGTCTCACACAGTGGCCAACCAGTTCCTCTGGAGGGCCAACAACAGGGCATAGAGGCTGAGGCCTTCATCAGAACATCAAAAGAGCCCTGCTGGATTAGAGCAGGGGTCCATCGAGTCCAGCATCCTGCCTCACACAGTGGCCAACCAGTTCCTCTGGGGAGCCAACAACAGGGCACAAAGGCTGAGGCTTTCATAAAAACGTTAGAAGAACCCTGCTGGGTCAGACCAGTGGTCCATCTAGTCCTGCATCCTGTCTCACACAGTGGCCAACCAGTTCCTCTGGAGGGCCAACAATGGGGAATAGAGGCTGAGGCCTTCCCCTGATGTTGCCCCCTGGCTCTGGGATCCAGAGACTTAGTGCCTCCGAAGGTTCCTCTCAGTCACCATGATGAGTAGCCATTGATAGATTTATCCTCCAAGAATCTACCTGATTCCCTTTTGAAGCTGTCTGTTCCTGTGGCCATCGCTACAATCCTGTGAGGTAGGTTTTAGTCTGCTGTGACCAGTAGGGGAGAGGCACCGGAGCCAGTATTGGAAGAGGCCTGGTGTTTTCCCCTCCTTCTCAACACTTTGTAAGAATATAAGAGAAGCCAATGTTGAATCAGGCCAATGGCCCATCTAGTCCAACACTCTGTCACACAGTGGCCAAAATATACCAGGTGCCATCAGGCGGTCCAGCAGTGGGGCCAGGACACTAAAAGCCCTCCCACTGCTGCCCCCTCCAGCACCAAGAATAGAGTGCATCACCTGCCCCAGACTGAGAATTCCTATCCATACCCTGTGGCTAATAGCCACTGATGGACTTCTGCTCCATATGTTTATCTAATTCCCTCTTGAAACTGTCCATGCTTGTAGCTGCCACCACCACCTGTAGCAGTGAATTCCATATGTTAATCACTCTTTGGGTGAAGAAGCACTTCCTTTTATCTGTTCTAACCCGACTGCTCAGCAATTTCATGGAGTGCCCACGAGTTCTTGTATTGTGAGAAAGGGAGAAAAGTAAGAAAGGGAGAAAGGGTCATAATGGATTAGCTGGTCTCTCTCAGAGGCCTGATAGGCTCTTGGAGGGGAGGGTCATGTGACTGGCAACCGTGAGACTCTTTCTTGACCTGTTCCATACTGCCACATGGGGTGTAGCCTGGGGCATAGCCTGAGAAGGGTAGAGTTTGGGAAGGGGTGCCATAGAAGTCTTCCCTCCAAATCTGCCATTGCCTCCAGGAGAACTGATTCCAACCGTCTAGAGATAACTTGTAATTCTGGGAGATCTCCTGGCCCCACCTGGAGGCTGGCAATCCTAGAATGGTTGCATTGGCTGCACTGAGTTTTGGTGCCAGGGTGAATAGATGTGCATGCACAATACAAGGTAAAAAGGTAAAGGTAAAAGTTTTCCCTTGCTCGAAAGCCAGTTGAATCTGACTCTAGGGGTGCGGTGCTCATCTCTATTTCTAAGCCAAAGAACCAGTGCTGTCTGAAGACATCTCCATGGTCTTGTGGTTGGCATGACTAAACGCCGAGACACACAGAATGCAGTACCTATTTATCTACTTGCAATTCCTTGCTTTCGAACTGCTAGGTTGGCAGGAGCTGGGACCAGAGACGGGAGCTCACTCTGTCATGCAGCACTCGGGTCCCGAACAGCCAAACTTCCGGTCTACAGATCTTCCGGTCTGCAGCTCAGCAGCAAAACGGATGGGTGGGTGGGTGGGAATCAGGAACATTAGCTCATCTCTACTAAAGATGACCTGTTGGGTCTGTCTGTCCATCTGTCCCTGGCTGGACATTCATGGGTATTCTTTGTGGGTCTCATAAAAACGGTCTCCATATCAGTAGTCAAAGCTTTATAAAGTGTGAGAATGTTTGGCTTAGGGATTCCACCAGACTCAATGGTTCAAATGCTGCTCTACCCGTGACCCGGATGACCCCGGCTGGCCCGATCTCATCAGATCTTGGAAGCTCAGCAGGGTCTGCCCTGGGTAGTATTTGGACGGGAGACCTCCAAGGAATACCAGGGTGGTGATGCAGAGGCAGGCAATGGCAAACTGCCTCTGAACCTCTCTTGCCTTGAAATCCCTGCAGGGGTGGCCATAAATCAGCTGCAATTTGACGGCACCTCCCTCCACCAAATGCCGCTCTTAAGAGAAGCTCTTTGAATTTTGTGGACGCTCAGGAATGGAAGCCAGCAAACATCGACCGCTTGATCCTGGAGCGGCAGGCACTAAAGATGCCAGCCGGGCCGCCAACAAATAAATCCACCTCTGTTTGGAAATGACTTCCTCCTTTCTAATCAAGAACAGTTTAAACGAGCTGTGACTCCCCTTTGCCATTTGTTAGCCCGACTGTCACGAACCTCCTAAGAGTGCCAGATCGCACAGGAGCCAATAGCCAATTAACAGCAGAGTATTTAATCTCCTGGACTTTGCATTCCCAAGGGTGGGGTTGGGGACGGGAATATATTGCTCGGTGGATTCTCCACCGTTCTTTCCTGATCGTTACTTATCAAAGGTGCGGCGCTTAATTGTGCAAGCGAGCCACATATCTCCCTGAATCAAATAGAAACAAGGATTTCCCTGAAAGTCCTGCGAATCAAGAGTTACTTGGAAAGACTGAAATCCTGCATTTCCACTTGATGGAGGCTTGCAGAGCCACTAATGACAAATAGTCTTTGAAAAATGCAAAACTCAAGGTGCTTGTCTCGACCTTCAAAGCCCTATGTGGTTTGGGACTAATATACTGCCTGAAGGATCACCTATTTCCTTATGGACTCGCCTGACCACTACAGTCACCTTCAGAGGCCCTACAGTCACCTTCAGAGGCCATGCTTCTGGTCCCTCTGCCTTGTGAAGTTGGGGGTGGGGTGACCACCCAGGACAGAGCCTTCTTAGTCATGGCACCAAAACTCTGGAACTTTCTCCCCAGGGAGTCTCATCTGTCCCCCTTCTTTCACCAGTGGATGAAGACATTTTTGTTTCATTTGGCATCCCCTCGGTGATTCCCTCCTTCCCAACCAATGTTTTAATTGCTGCTCTTATGTCTTGGTATATATTTTAACTTTGTTTTCACTTTGTTTTAATGATGTGTGTTGGAAGGGGTTGATTTTAATGGTTTTTAAAATTTCGATTCTATCATGTATATTCTATATTTTAGCCCTCTTGTCGGCCCTTGTGATGGCAGAAAGATGAGATACAAAGTTTGTAACTAAATAATTTAGAGACAAGAACAGTGCCCATAAATCAAAACATCTCTGTGGACCTCCAGTTTGTTTCTGAATGTAATTCAAAGTAGATCTGATTTCGACCTACACATCCTTCAGCAGTGTAGACTCAGGGGATCTGAAAGCACCCTGCAGAAGCCTTTCTCTGACCCCTGGTCATCTGATATAAGGCAGATGTCAGCTAAGGGGTAGAGCAGAGCCTTCTTGGTTGTGGCATCATGGTTTTGGAACACCCTGCCCTGTGAAGTCCACATAGCTTCTTCGCAATTGGAATTTAAGCACCAGGAAAAGGCTTTTAAAAATTCTTAAATGCCTTTAGTCGGCTCCCCTACCTTCTTGGTTTGGTTCAACTTTTAGTTGTATTCATGTAACATATCTATATCCTATGTCTACAGGGATTCCAGGTGGTTTACAGTTAGGGTTTCCAGGTCCCTACTTCTTTCCAGAAGGGGGGAGAAGCTCCTGGTCCGGGACTTTTGTGCATGTAGCACACATGTGCTGCAACGACATCCCCTGGAAGTGATGTGCTAGGCACATCGCTAGGCACATTGCGGGGGGATGCTACAGAGGTGATGTCATCACGCACATTGCCGGCTGACTCTCTAGCAATCAGCCTGAAAACTCTATGGAACCATAGAGTTTCCAGGCTGATTGCTAGAGCATCAGCCGGCGACGTGCCCAACGTGATGATGTCACTTCCGGGTGATGTCATTGCGGCGGACGCACACTTTGTGTGCACACAAATGTCCCGGGCCAGAACCAGCTCTCCCCTGCTTTTAAAGGTAAGTGACTTGGCAACCCTATGCTCAAGTGTGTGCATAGTTTCAGGAGGCGGCCATGTCAGTCTGCAGCACAACAGCAAGACTGAAATCCAGCAGCCCCTCAGAGACCAACAGGAGTTTTGGGGTACAAGCTTTCAAGATTCATAGCTCTCTTTGTCAGATATGTTGTGCATTGGCAGCTGAGGAAGGGAGCGTTGACTTTCAAAAGCTCAGGCCCTGAAATCCTTGCTGGTCTCTGAGGTGCTCATGGGTTCGAATCATGTGTGTGTATCTTCCTTATGTATCAATGACATATTAAGCCAGTTTGCTGCAGTGATTAGGAGTGGAGACTCTAATCTGGGAGAACTGGGTTTGAGTCCCCACTCCTCCACATGCACCTGCTGGTGTGGCCCTGGGCCAGTCACAGTTCTCTCAAAGCTGTTCTCTCAAGAGCAGTTCTCAAGAGAGCTCTCTCAAGCCCCACCTACCTCACAGGGTATCTGTTGTAGGGAGGGGAAGGGAAAGGAGATTGTAAGCAGCTCTGAGACTCTGAGTGAAGCGGGCGGTATAAATCCAATTTCTTCCTCCTCCTCCTCCTCCTCCATATAAAAAGCATACAACAAGCAGATGCAGTATCTGCATCGATGGGCATCCATCAGCCATAGAGCAAAGAACCAGAACAAGTGCCAAAAAAGAAATGAAGTAGACCAGGGGTCCCCAACCTTTTTGAACCTGTGGGCACCTTTGAAATTCTGAGACAGCGTGGTGGGCGCAGCAGACACAAAATGGCTGCCACAAAATGGCTGCCACAGGAGGTGAAGCCAGCCACAAAATGGGCGCCACGGTTTGCCCTCAGTCACACAGTACAGATCCTTGTGTTGAGGGGGCAGCTGCCGCCAGAGCAACCTTTTTTTAAAAAATCTGTAAAATCAGCCAGTAAAATCAGAGAAAGGCAAAAGGGAGGGAAACCCAACCTGAACAAGAAGCCAGGAACGAAAAGGCTGAGCTTCTAGAAGAGAAAATACAAACATTCATTAAATACACCGTGCACAGAAGCTAAGAATTAAAAATGATGTGTGCAGGATATCATCAAAACCTCAGATCCCGATATACAGCAATGAAGTGAAACTGCATATCCAATAACAAAGAATGACAATAAAAGTTACATGTGTATATTATTAACCAAAGGGCCTTCTTCAGTGGTCAAAATTTCATCAACACACGCATGTATATTAACTAGGCCAGTCTGGCCAGGGATCCTGGGGTTTTTTTGTCATCTTCTGGGCATGGAAAAGGGGTCACTGGGGGTGTGGGGGAGGAGAGGCATTTGCGAATTTCCTGCCTTGTGCAGGGGGTTGGACTAGATGACCCTGGCGGTCCCTTCCAACTCTATGATTCTATAAAACCATAACTGTATCAATATAAAATATAATATGAAATATCTTTTTTCAGGCCAGGCAGCTTGTGTATGAGTTCTGAAATTAACAAAAGATACTGATCTAAGAAAATTGTACCGTACGGACTTATCAAAAAAAGAATGCTTTAACAAAAAGGCCCACCTTGCTCTGCCCAATTTTTAGAAGCACTTGGTGGGCCCCAGGAAAGGTTCTAGTGGGTGCCCATGGGCACCAGGTTGGGGGTCCCTGGAACAGGGGAACATTCGCTCGCCTCTCATACACTCTTCTAGGGCAAAGTAATCAAACACCGCCCAATACGGTCCTGGTGACTAGGAAGGGGTCCTTCTCTGATTTTAATGAAAGGCGCCTCCAAGTTGGCGTGCTTAAAATCAGCAGGTGAATGGCAGCCGTTTATCTTGCGCCGGATGATCTTCCGGCTACATGGGATGTCAACAGGGATTTCGCCTTTGCAGAGAGAAACTGGGGGCAGGAGTTGCCGAGAACAATACTCCTCGCTGGCTGGCAGGGGTCTCACATCCTATCCATTAATAATAGCCGGAGCCGGTGGAGTCCAGCACCAGAGGTTACCCGCCAGTGCAGGCTGGTTTTGTCGGTGTGTCGGAGGTCATCGCAAATGAGGGCAGCTCACACGAATTTGTTGTGCATTGTGTCTACGACACGCCTGCTACAGACCAACCATTTGATGTATAATTTAGTCTGCTAGTATCTGGGGACTGGTTTTATTTTTTTCCCCTCTGCCTTGGATCCTATTTGGGGTTTTAAAAGTTGTTTTCAAAGTCATCCCCCCCCAAAAAAGTAAAATATCAGATAGTAAAATGGTATATCCCTGAACAAGAAAAAAAAAATATAAGTTCCAATCACATGCACAATTAGCTGCGCCATAGGTGCAAATACCGGGCAGATTTAATGGGCGTGATCAGACATGAACATCTGGCCAGCACCCCACACTGGGGAAAGACACTGGGGAAAGTCCACTATCAAACAGGTTGCTCCGGGCCACAGATGGACTTTCTCTGTGTGGTCACAGACAGCTGCGCTGCCCAAGTGGCGGTGCGACACAATTTTTTTTAAAAAAATCCTTTGCTCATGTGCATATGTGCATTGCGCATGTGCACATGTGTGCATGTGTGCACATGTGCATGCACACGATGGTGAAAGTTGCAAAAACAAACCTACCGGAAGAAGGACATCCAGATGACCTGATCGCAATCATTGTGAGAGACAGCTGTCCAGATAGGCAAAACTGGATTCAGGGCACAAATACCTGGAAAGTACTTGATTTTTCCAGTGCTGGAAAACTCTAAGGAACCAGGACTGTGTGATTGTGCAAATGCGGATCAAATTGCTATGGAGCAAATAGCCTCTCTTCCCCCCCCGGCATTATCTGGCATGTGTGACTGGAGCCATATTTTGCCTTATTCTACAGAAAGCACGCTGCCACTTACCACAAACAAAACTTATTTCTGGACAGTAAATGTGGTTAAATGCATAAGAATCCTTCTGGGTCGAACCATTCCAGCCCAGTATCCTGTTTCCAACAGAGGGCAGCAAGTAGCTTCTAAAGAGAACTGCTGGTGGTGGAAAATCCCGTCAAGACACGGCTGACTTAAGGCAACCCCGTAGGGGTTTTAAGGCAAGAGACATTCAGATGTGGTTTGCCATAGCCTGCCTCTGTGTCACGAGCCTGATATTCTCTGGAGGTCTCCCATCCCAATACTAGCTAGGGTAGACCCTGCATAGCTTCTGAGATCTGACGAGATCGGGGATAGCCTGGGCCATCCAGGTCAGGGTTTTCGAAAGAGTCTACCAGTATTTTCGTGCCTAATTTATACCCTGCCTTTCTCCCAAAGCAATGTGGTCCCAAAGCAATGTGGTCATCAACAGGGCTATTTTTGGGCAGGAACGCACAGAAATGGAGTTCCAGCTGGCTCCCAAGTTGGCCATGCCCAGCAGGAACTCATTAGCATAATAGGCCACACCCAACAGCAGAAACTCATTAGGATTGGCTACATTAGGGGTGTGTGGCCTAACATGCAAAGGAGCTCCTGCTACAAAAAAAGCCCTGGGTTTTGACAGCAAACAAGGTAAACAGAATAAGAAGCAAAAGGTGGGTGTGGCTGGATGACCACACTTCTGGTAACATGGGGGTGTGGCCTAATATGCTAATAAGCTGTGTTGTCAGGGGTGTGGCCAATAAGTTAATGAGTTTCTGATGTTGGGTGTGGCCTGTTATGCTAATGAGTTCCTGATGGGCAAAAAAAGCCCTGGTGGCACGTATGTAAGGATGCTAGGGGGCTTGGATGGGAGGTCACCAAGGAAGACTCTGCAGAGGAAGGGAATGGCAAACCACCTCTGCTTCCCTGTTTCCTTAAAAGTCCCTTGCTGGGGTTACCATAAGTCAGTTGCGACTTGACGGCGCACATTAGAAAACGATCTTCTCCCTTGTCAGTCTGAAACGGCCCAGTCTGCGCCACTTCTTCCAGCGTCTGCCGCCTCCTTCTGCTCCCCGGGCAGACCAGGTCTCATCAAGCAACTCGCACAAGGGTTTCAAGCAGGCAGTATTCTGCCACTTGGCGCAGGAAGGGCGAAAGCACGCCAAACGATCACAGCCCAGTCTCGGAAAACTCCCTCGACAAACCGACAATTGAGTGACTGCAATTCATTAAAACCTAATTACAAAAAAATCAATAGTGCAATTGAGCCCAAACCGATATTCATCATTGCGTGCCACGTCCGCTCGGATAGAAGCGCTCCCTCCGCCCTCGACAAACCTGGGCTTTATGAACAAGGCTTTGAATGTCACTCTGGGCGAAGCTCATCCATGCAGCAATTAGCAGCGGAGCCCATTCCCGTTGTGCTAAGTAGGAGGGACACCGTGATTGATGGACAAATCCGGCATTCCTGCATTTCCGGACATGCCCTGTAAAAATTAAACCAAAAAGCAAAAGTGGTTGTAAGTAGAGTTGGGGATATTTGGGGATCTTTCGTAATCCCTTGCACAATGTTTCAAGCAGGTTTGGCGGTCACATATCCCTAGTAGCAAAATGGGAGGCAGCGGAGTATAGTGGTTAGAGTCTTATGTTAAACCTGCGCTCAGATCCTTACTTGCCATGAAATTCATCTCCAGCCAGTTCCTGCTGGACATGACATGCATCTCAAGCACTCTCAGCATAACCTACCTCACAAGGTTGTTGTGAGAATAAAGTGCAGGAGGGAAGAGAACTATGTTTTCTGCCCTGAGCTTCCTGCAGCTACTTCAGGGGCTGCAAGATGTGGAATGGAAGGCTGTGGATAGCATGGTGTCTTATTGTGCACGGGTGTACATTGCAAGAGGGTTGCGGTGGCTCAAGTGGTTAAGACACTGAACTGCAGACCGGAAGGTCAGTAGTTCAGCAGTTCGAGACCCGAGTGCCGCATGATGGAGTGAGCTCCCATCTCTGGCCCCAGCTCCTGCCAACCTAGCAGTTTGAAAGCAAGAAATTACAAGTAGATAAGTAGGTACCGCTTCAGTGAGAAGGTAACAGCGTTCCGTGCACCTCAGCGTCTAGTCATGCCAGCCACATGACCATGGAAACGTCTTCGGACAGTGCTGGCTCTTCGGCTTGGAAATGGAGATGAGCACCGCATCCCTGGAATTGGATTTGACTGGCTTTCGAGCAAGGGAAACCTTTACCAATACATTGCAATGGATATGAACTCAATATATGGCGCACCTACACCCAGTCACTCAGAGATTTAATGTACAGAGATTCCCATGAAGGGGCTGAAAATGGAGAGTGAGAATGCTGTAGCAGTTAGAGAGTCAGACAAGGATCGAGGAGAGCTAGGTTCAAATCCCCTCTCTGCTATGGAAACTTCCTGATGACCATGGGCCTCTCACACCCTCTCAGTGCACCTACCTCATGTGGCTATTGTGAGCAATGCTCCCTCTAAGCTCTGGAGTCTTGTGAGCAAAAATTCTACTTTGTGAGCTACTGGCATTAAAGTTGTGAATGAATGAATTGGCTACAGTGTAAGTTAGTTTGCTCTGGATCCATCCTTCCTGAGCTAAGACAAAAATGTGTGAGCCAGAGACTTAAAATCTATGAGCTAGCTCACACTAACTCAGTTTAGAGGGAACACTGGTTGTGAGTACAAAATGAAGAGGAGGAGGAGATTGGATTTATACCCTGCTCTTCACTCAAAGTCTCAGAGCAGCTTACAATCTCCTTTCCCTTCCTCACAACAGACACCCTGTGAGGTAGGTGGGGCTGGGAGAGCTCTTTCGAGGACTGCTCTTGAGAGAACAGCTCTGAGAGAACTTGTGACTAGTGTTCCCTCTAAGTTGAATTAGTGTGAGCTAGCTCACGGTTTTTTAGACTCCAGTTCAGACATGTTTGTCTTAGCTCAGGAAGAATGGTTTCAGAGCAAACTAATTTATGCAGTAGGCAAATTGCTTGCTCACAACATTAATGCTAGTAGCTCACAAAGTAGAATTTTTGCTCACAAGACTCCACAGCCCAGAGGGAGAATTGCTTGTGACTGACCCAAGGTCACACCAGCAGCTGCATGTGGAGGAGTGGGGAATCAAACTCGGTTCTCCCAGATTAGAGTCCGCGCACTTAACCACTACACCAAACTGGCTCTCCCAGGAGAGGAGAACAATGTAAACTGCTTTGGGTCCCCATTGGGGAGCAAGGTGGAGTACAAATGAAGTAATTTGTATGTTTAATGGTTTTATCGGTTGTGGCGGAACGGGCCTGCTCCAGCCTGCAGGCCCTGTTCCACCCTGCCTTCCAAGGTTTCCCCAGCACCTGGAGAGGCTTTTCTCTCTCTCTCGGGTAACCGCTGATACCACCTGACTTTTATAAGGAATTGCCCCTGGAGAGGGTCATGACTCCCAGATTCTCTTCCCAGTTCTGAGGCCTTGCCTTTGTGCCTCCCGCTGCCCAGTGCCTGGTCACCATGGGGACCATTTACTGCTTTGTGCCCCTGGTGGAACAGCCACTTGCCAACTGCCTCTCTTCCCCCTGGTGCTCCATTTGAAATAGTGTGTCTGAGATGGTAGAGATCTATGTGGTACAGAGAACCACTACCAGCATCAAAAGACAAAAAGTATTTATTAAAAAGAAAATGTTCACAAGCATACTTTTAGCACAGCACCAGACTGAGAAAGGGATTCAAATAAATGGGTAAAACACAGTTTCTCTGTCCCTCTCTCCATATATGCCTTATCAGGTGTTAAAATATAGGGCAGGCTCCTTAGCTTAGGAAGGTACAGATCTCTACAGAGTTACCATTACCTTGAAGATTCCTTCAGCTGTCCAGGCCAACATATGGCTAATGGCCGCCTCCTTCAGACTTTAGTTAAGTGTACTGTCTGCTCTGATGGACTCAGCACCAAAGATAGCCTCCTCCTTGCTTCCAGGAGTTTTATCACCTCTCTTTCCCCCACCCATTGACCCAATCAGGCCTGGTCAAGGAAGCTTTTCCTGACACCTCCAGAAATTTCTTCCTGAGCTCTTTCTAGTCTTAATTCCTCCAAGTCTCTGTTCCCTGCTTGGGAGAGGGGGACCAGCCCATCGAATTGTCACTAGCTAGACGTATTAGCATTTGTCTGATGGTGGGCTGCGGTAAGTCTGGAAAGCAATTGAATGGACTTCCCCCCTTCCTGCCTGTTCTCTGCCCAGAGAGAGAGAAAAAACTTAAAAACTCAGAGGGAAGGTTTTGGTCATTTCAAACCTCCAGAATGCATTTCTTCACACCTTTCATTGCCATTTGTCTCCTGCAGGTCTCTGGAGATATGGCAAACAAATATCCTAAATAAAGAAATAGATTATGGTTTTTATTTTTATTTTTTCAGGTTTGTAAAGCATCTCTGGAGGCATGGACTGAGAAATTTTGCTATCCCCCCCATAAATAAATAAATAAATAACAGACTTGTTTGTTGGATTGATTTTTAACCCTGCCGTTAGGAGACCCAGACCATAACTTCATAATGAACAACAGCGCATGTAACCCGAGATCGCCCTGACATCCACGAAAGCGCTGGATGCTATTTCCCCCCCCCTCCTTCCTGCGGTAAAGCAGAAGACCGATTCGAGGGTGAAATACAGCCACACGTATATCCTTCTGAAACATGAGCATCGGCGTGCGGGTCCCTGTAGAATGTGAGAGTGCATTTCTTTTTGGAGGCAGAAATAATTTTCCATCACGCTTACAGTCCTGTGTGCTGTGCCCAGGTCTCCGTCCAATTCTCCGGGACTTTTCCGTGCGGATTCCAAGGGCTTATTTGGAAAGCAGGTGGAGGTACGTTTACCTTCCTGTGCATTTCGTTCAGAACGACAGCCCTGACTCAGCCGACGAAAGTTCAGAACTCCGTGTGGACATCTTCCCCTCTCGCCAGTGCTTCTTCTAGGCAAATTCTCTCCCCCCCCCCCACGCCTCATATCCCCTTATCCATCATGATAATTTCAATTAAGCTTAATTGTTCTGCTGGGGTTCCCGGCTCCAGACAACACAGCAGGTTAAATTCACCCAGAAACCCCGATGACTTAATCAGTTCTCTAATAACACCTCTTGTGGTTCGCAGCAAACAAACCCTCTGTTGAGTCTCTCCATGGCTTTAACTTGGAGGAGGCAGGGGGAAGGGGAGAGCTCTAGTTTTTTCTCCCCTTCACTTTCAAGCAATTCAGACCATCACACAATGTTCTTGGTTCTCTGAGGAAGGAAGAACAAAACAGGACAGGAAGGCTCACAAAGGCCATGACGCAGGGCTGGTTCCAGGTTATGGGAGGCAGCCCACAGGGTCCCCCGTCTGCCCATGCTCTCCTTTCCGCCTTCCACCGCCTTCAGTTTGGTGTAGTGGTTAAGTGCGCGGACTCTAATCTGGGAGAACTGGGTTTGATTCCCCACTCCTCCACTTGCACCTGCTGGGTGACCTTGGGCAGGCCATAGTCCTGGCACAGCTGTCCTTGAAAAAGAGCAGTTTCTGTCAGAGCTCTCTCAGCCCCGCCTACCTCACAGGGTGTCTGTTGTGGGGAGGGGAAGGGAAAGGAGTTTGTAAGCCGCTCTGAGACTCCTTTGGGTAGTGAAGGGCGGGGTATCAATCCAATCTCCTCCACCTCTTCTTCTTCTTCTCCTGCTTGCAAGCCTTCCCATCAACCATGCTCTGAGCATGATGCTCAGTTGCCTGAGCTGCCTGCACCCTCTTTCCCCAAGAGCACTGACCAGTCTCTGCAGTTGGGGAGGCTGCTGCCATCGCCGGCCTCCAGGTGTGCCTGCCGCCACCACCACCACTGTGCACCCCCTGCCCTTCCCCAGTTACTCTGGCCAGTTGGGAGGACAGGTGCAGGCAGGTGGCGGCCGGGGGGGTGAGGTGCCCACTGACAGGTCACCCCCAAACTTCATTTGGGCCACTTTCCATCTTCACAGCCTCTTCCCTTTGGACGTCTGCACATCTGGAATGGTATTTATAACTCCCAACAACCTCCTATTGTTCCTGCTCACCTCTGTATTTCCAGTACTTGTGGGTATGTTGTAACGTGTCTTTTATTTCTATATGCATGCATTTAATCAGGACTCCTTCTTTTAATTAAAAACAACCCTTTTGGTTAAACAACTGTCTGGTTATTTAAAGGGAAAAATCCCTGTAAACACTGGTAGCCAGATCCTCACTAATACCCCACTTCTCATTGAGGCCTACCATTTAGCAAAATTCCCCTAGAGTAGGGGTGTCGAACTCCTTTGTTAAGAGGGCCGGATCTGATATAGATGAGACCTTGTTGGGCCGGGCCACGTGTGTCATAAAATGTAATGCCAGGTAGTGGAGATATAAACTTTATACAGGACAGATAGAAGGAAGTACTTCTTCAACCAAAGAGTGATTAACACATGGAATTCACTGCCACAGGAGGTGGTGGCAGCTACAAGCATGGACAGTTTCAAGAGGGAATTAGATAAACATATGGAGCAGAAGTCCATCAGTGGCTATTAGCCACAGGGTATAGATGGGAACTCTCAGTCTGGGGCAGGTGATGCACTGCTATTCTTGGTGCTGGGGCGGAGGCAGCAGTGGGAGGGCTTCTAGTGTCCTGGCCCCACTGCTGGACCTCCTGATGGCACCTGGTGTATTTTGGCCGCTGTGTGACAGAGTGTTGGACTAGATGGGCCATTGGCCTGATTCAACATGGGCTTCTCTTATGTGCTTATGTTCTTATGATACAAACACAAAGATTTTTTTTTACTTACAATAAAAACATGCTGAAAACATTAGCACTCCTGCGGTATTTTGTTTATTTAACAGCCTCTGATAACTGACACATCTTGCTCTGAGTTATGGCATCAAAATGTCTGTGCTGTTGCGATCGTGAGTCTGCTGTTCAGGTGTGTCTCTGTAAGCCGCAAACCTACTTTTGATTTACTGACATTCACCACAGAGATCTCATGCTCAGAGTTCTGAGTCTGGGACCCAGGTTTAAAACATGAAATGGCTGAGCGATGGAGAGAGTCTGGCGAAGCAACCTATGAGGCGGCAGCAGCAGCAACAGAACCGGAAGCAGGAGATGGCCAGTTCCAGTGTGGGCCTGATCCAGCCCCCAGGCCGCATGTTTGACAGCCCTGCCCTAGAGACTGAAGGCAGCAATTCAGCCTCTTAAGATCTAAGCTGGTAGAGGTAACAGTGGGGTTCAGTGGCAACGAGCCCCACCAGAAGTCCTGGGCCCTGGAGGCTGCTCCACATCAGAGTATGCTGACCCCAGCCCTGCCACTATGAACTAGGGTGCCTGATCAACACTGTTTTCTCCTTATATGAGCTCCTTATATGAGCTGTGGTGGCTCAAGTGGTTAAGATGCTGAACTGCAGGCTGTGGAAGGTCAGTAGTTCAGCAGTTCAAGACCCAAGAGTGCTGCATGATGGGGTGAGCTCTTGTCTCTAGTTCCAGCTCCTGCCAACTTAGCAGTTCGAAAGCAAGAAGTAGATAAATAGGTACCGCTTTGGTGGGAAGGTAACAGCGTTCTGTGCACCTTGGTGTTTAGTCATGCCAGCCACATGACCATGGAAATGTCTTCGGACAGCGCTGGCTCTTCGGCTTTGAAACGGAGATGAGCACTGCAACCCTAGAGTCGGATTCAACTGGCTTTCGAGCAAGGGAATCTTTACCTTTACCTTTAAGGAGGCCCAGTACTATCTATCCATGTCTCCGATGGGAATAGAACCATCCATCACGCTGGAAGGGGACTTGTAGGTCATCTAGTCCAACTTCTTGCCCAGTGGAGGAAACCCAAAGCTACAGCGTCTACTACACACAGCTGTTCAGACCTCCACCAAGGGAGATGCCAACTGTTCCCCTCCTTCCCCAGGTAATTGGTTCAACCGTTGAAATGCTCTTACCATTAGGAACTTTTTCCTAATATCAACCCAAATATGGTGGTGGAACTTTCTCCTAATATCCTAATATCGACCCAAATATGGTGGTGGAAAGGGATGTTGAGTTACAGACAACCGATGGCCACCACGTAGGACTTCCAAGGCCAGAGATGAGCAGAGAAGCTTTGCCGTTGCTTGCCTCTGTGCAGCGGACTTCCTTGGTGGTCTCCCATCCAAGTACTAACCAAGGCTGACCCTGCTCAGCTTCTCAGAGCTGACAAGATCGGGCTCGAATGGACCATCCAGGGCAGGGCAGGCCAAATAAGCCCTCTTGTAATTTAAGCCCATTTGCTCTAGCCTTGTGCTCCGGAGGAGCAGAGAATAATTTTTCCACATAATAGTCCTCCAGGTTGCTGAAGAGCATAACCGGGGCTCTTTTTGTAGCAGGAACTCCTTGCATATTAGGCCACACACCCCTAATGTAGCCAATCCTCCAAGAGCTTACAGAGCTCTTCTTACAGGGGCTACTGTAAGCTCCTGGAGGATTGGCTACATCAAGGGTGTGTGGCCTAATATGCAAAGGAGTTCCTGGTACAAAAGCAGCCCTGAGCTGCATAACCATCTCTCTCTCTCTCTCTCTCTCTCTCTCTCTCTCCCTCCCTCCCTCCCTCCTCTCTCTGCTGTTCAAGATCCTTTTCTGCCACAGACATCAGGGACCAAACCTGGGATCTTCTAGACACCAAACTTCAAGCACCGCTAAAGTGAAAACTGAAAATACAAGAAGAGAGGCACAAACATCACGGCGGTACTGCATCGGAAGTTTTATTCTTGCGAAATGAAAATATTATCAACCTCATAAATTCCAATTAAAAGCAAATTCTTTGGGGAACCTTTCCCGGAACGAAATAGCTCCTCAGTCATTTTAGCTGCCCCTTTGTGTCTTTTCCGGCTCTGCGCGATCCTTTTCTGTTGTTGTTGTTTTGGTTTTTGCCCTTTTGGAGACGCGGCCACCGGAGCTGTGGAAATATGGCTGTCCTTAACAGAAGGCTGCCCTGGGTATTAAATATTGATGCGGGTCTACGTTGCCTTTAGTTAAACCAAACAAAGCCATACACTACTCGGCTTCTGCTACAGATATCTCCCCTTAACACGTACCATCAGCATGCTTGATTACCTTGTGTCTATCGAGCCACCTGGCTAACCTCTAATAGGGAACGACGAGGATCTAAAAATGATAGATGTTAACAAGGCGTTTTAGAAGGTAAGTTCAGGCACTGATTACAATTAAAGTGAGAACTGTATCCCGGACTCATAACTAACCCCTGTGTTTGCAGGAATTGCGGGAATCGACAAGGGTGAAGATAACAAAAATGTCATTAGCAAAGCACATTGCAGTTATCTCCCTCTATTGGAGAGGGTCATCTCCGTCGGTGATTCCAACTGAGGGGGCGACACTGGGTTTCTAGCAGCATGCTGACACCAGCAGTGGGAAACTGCGCTTCGATCCAGGAGACGCATTTTGGGAGGTGACAGAGAGAAATCCAATAAAGCTGAGGTAAAACTCTCAGCTTCAGAGTTTGCCAAACGTCTGTCAGGCCGAAGAAAGAGACTTCTCCAGAGAACTTCTGCTCCTTCGTGTTCCCCATCATTCTACTGGGTATCAGGGACTATCCCAATACGACAGCAATGTGTTGGCTGAAGAAGATCCAAGTTCTGGAGCTTCTGTGGGGCAGTCACTCAGTGGATGAGAAGCACCCCATGTAAAGCAGGAGGCGTGGGTCTAAATCCTGAATCTGAGAGGGGATTCCACCCCCTCCATAGATCTCTGCCTCAGAGCTTTATTCATGTGATTTTTTTTTTAATAAGGTAGTCCAACGTATCATCCACTTTCTTTCTACATGCTCCCTAGAAAGCAGGAATTGAAAAAAAAGGGAATTGAAAACAAATCAGCCAGTATCATAATGCCCCTGTATAAATCATTGGTGCGACCTCATTTGGAATACTGTGTACAGTTCTGGTCACCACATCTCAAGAAGGATATTATAGCATTGGAAAAAGTGCAGAGAAGGGCAACTAGAATGATAAAAGGGTTGGAACACCTTCCCTATGAAGAAAGGTTAAAATGCTTGGGGCTCTTCAGCTTGGAGAAATGATGGCTGAGGGGTGACATGATCGAGGTTTATAAGATTATGAATGGGATTGAGCAGGTTGAGAAAGAAGTACTTTTCTCCCTTTCTCACAATACAAGAACTCGTGGGCACTCCATGAAATTGCTGAGCAGTCGGGTTAGAACAGATAAAAGGAAGTCCTTCTTCACCCAAAGAGTGATTAACATATGGAATTCACTGCCACAGGAGGTGGTGGCAGCTACAAGCATGGACAGTTTCAAGAGGGAATTAGATAAACATATGGAGCAGAAGTCCATCAGTGGCTATTAGCCACAGGGTATAGATGGGAATTCTCAGTCTGGGGCAGGTGATGCACTCTATTCTTGGTGCTGGAGGGGGCAGCAGTGGGAGGGCTTCTAGTGTCCTGGCCCCACTGCTGGACCTCCTGATGGCACCTGGTATTTTTGGCCGCTGTGTGACAGAGTGTTGGACTGGATGGGCCATTGGCCTGATTCAACATTGGCTTCTCTTATGTTCTTATGACACAGGAAAAATGGAATAACTTCCCTGAAAATGGTGCTGTTGGTCACGTGTTTGGAGATAGGGGTTAGAGTCATGATGTAATTATTCCTGCCCATAAAAGAGGTCAGTAAATGATACAAAAAACATGCATTCCTGAAGAAACTCCACAGAAGTCCCTGCAAACAGCTCTTCATAGACATAGTAATTTGAGATGGCACATGGGTGTGCAACATGAGGCACATTCCTAAACTGAGTGTGTAGTATGCGTGTACATACGTGCTGTCAAGTTGCAACTGATTTATTGTGATCCATCAAGGGGCTTCCGAGGCCAGTGAGAAGCGAGTGGTTTGCCATTGCCTTCCTCCACAGAGCCTTCCTTGGTGGTCTCCCATCAAAGTCACTCTCACACAGGCCCGTAACTACTGTGGGGTATCTCGGGGCCTGGCCCCCTGACTTCCTGCCAAGGCTCCCTGACTTCCATGCAGCCCCCAGGCCCCCGAACTCTCTGGGCCGCCTCTAAGCTGTGGAATCTTGCAAGCAAAAATTCTACTTTGTGAGCTACTGGCATTAATGTTGTGAGCGGGCAATCTGGCTACTGCATAAATCAGTTTGCTCTGGAGCCATCCTTCCTGAGCAAAGACAAAAATGTGTGAGCCGGAGGCTAAAAAAACGTGAGCTAGCTCACACTGACTCAGCTTGGAGGGAACACTGCCGGCAGGACCCCCTGCCACCACCCCTTCCCCAAGCGCAGTTTGCTTCCCCACGTAGGCAAGTGGATTGCGAACGCTGCAAAGGTGAGTTTGTGAAATTTTATTTTGATTTTGTGACATCAGTGCCCCCCCGACTTATTTAAAGGCCCCCTGAATTACAAAATCCTGGCTACAGCCCTGCTCTCACATACCTGCCATCAAGGTGCAATCAACTTACATTGACCCCAGCAAGGAGTTCTCAAGGCAAGTGAGAAGCAGAGGTGGTTTGCCATTGCCTTCCTCCGCAGAGTCTTCCTTGGTGGCCTCCCTTCCCTGTGCCAACCCTGCCTAGCTTCCAAGCTCTGACAAGATTGGGCTATACCACGCTGCCTTCCCTCCTGGGTGTATGGTAGCCACGATTGTGGCAAATGTCAGCTCTAAAGTCTCAATGGGCTTGTCTTATACAAGTAGTGTTCCCTCTAAGCTGAGTTAGTGGGAGCTAGCTCACAGTTTTTTTTAGCTTCCAGCTCACACATTCTTGTCTCAGCTCAGGAAGGAGGGCTCCAGAGCAAATTAATGTATGCAGTAGCCAAATCGCTCACTCACACCTTTAATGCCAGCAGCTCACAAAATAGAATTGTTGCTCACAAGACTCCACAGCTTAGTGGGAGCATTGAGTACCAGTATGCACAGGATCATTGCTAACCTGCACTTTGGCAGGGCTGTGGTGGCCTAGTGTCCCGGTCAGCCGCCTCCCGTCCTCCCGGGACTGGCTGGGAGCAACCTCGAATGGGCTAACTCACCGGGAAGGGAATGCAGACCAACGGCATCAGATACAGAGGCAGTTCGACAGGCGTTGCAACCCCAAAAGGAAGAAAGAAGCTGCACAGAGCTTGGGGGTCGGGCAAGAAGACATACCAGAGGACCACGAAGAGGAAATGAAACAGAAAGAAGAGGCGAGGGAAGGGGGACTGGAATTCAGCCCGCAGAGCAGAAAGCAGCCCCCGCACTCAGCGACCGACAGCAGGAAGGAGGAGCAGCCCCGCCAGAGCAGCCGGCGTGGAATGTTATAAAGGGGGGCTAAGCAGGGAAGGGCGGGGCTGTTACACGAGATGGTGCTGGGAGTGGGGCGTGGGGATAAGAGAAAAGAGAGGCTGGAGACCGGGGAGGACGAGACACAGATGAGACTGGGGAGAGTAACTGAAGCTCAGAGAGACCCACATCCCCTTAGCCTGACTGGCTGAAGGTTTGGTCTGTGCAGGCAGAGGGATATCCCAGGTGAACCTAACCTGATCCCCTGCCTGTCTGAGGTGTCCTTTTGCCTCCTTTCTTCTTGTCTCACCCCTCCCAGGACACTTCCCCCTGAGCAGACTGGGTGAGCAGCAACGGCAACCGGAGGATTGCCACCTGAGGCAGAACCTGGAACTCACACCTAGGAGTGGCATCCCTTGCACATGACTGGCTCATCAAAAGCTGGGACCAGGAGCCTGTACATTCCTGCAGCACTTTGCAAAGGATTCCCAGCTCCCGTGCCCCAGGTGGATTGAGTGAATTTAGGGTGACTATACAGATAGATCTGATCAAACTTGAATTCTGCCTAGAAGCTAAACTAACTAAACTGTCTCTGTTGTACTTTAGCCAGATCATGAGAAGACGATACTCACTAAAAGAGACAATAATGCTAGGAAAAGTTGGAGGCGGTTATAAAAGAGGAAGAACCAACACGAGATGGATTGACTCAATAAAGCCTTCAGTTTGCAAGACCTGAGCCAGGCTGTTAACAATAGGAGTTTTGGAGGTCATTAATTCACAGGGTCACCATTGGTGGAATTATCTCCAGTAGTTAACAGAGTGCTCAAGGCTTACAATCAACACAGCAGAGCCCATTTGGAGTGTGTGTGCTTCAGGAACAAAGTTACACGAAGCCTTTTCATCTTCGTTAAACTAATAAGAGTCATTTATTATGTGGAACTCCATTCTAGACAGGATAGGGTAGAGACAGTCTAACTAACTAGATGGATGGAGATGGTGCCAAGATGGAGAAGTCTAAGACAATAGGGGGCCCTTAGTGTAGAAGTATAGCCACGAACAATACCCACCAAGGGAGGAACATCTACAATTCACAACTATGTTCAAAACTATATATTATATTCATTGAAATACAAAGAAGGGTTAGTAGTCACAACCCAATAGAGTATATAGACATAGATCAAACAGATGGCTCATGACAATTAAACATAGTTTAAACAAAGAACATATTCAAAACCAACAGTTCTCCACTTGCAGCTGCTGGATGACCTTGGGCAAGACATAATTCTGTCAGAGCTGTTCTCTCAAGGGCAGTTCTCGAGAGAGCTCTCTCAGGCCTACCTACCTCACAGGATGTCTGTTGTGCAGAGGGGAAGGGAAAGGAGTTTGTAAGCCTGTCTGAGACTCCGAGTGAAAGGCAGGGTATAAATCCAATGTCCTCCTCCTCCTCCTCCTCCTCCTCCTCCTCCTTCTCTTCTTCTTCTTCTTCATATCAAAGGGATACTATCAGAGTAGAGAAGGAAAAGGTGCTCAGTGTCCTAGCCTATCTATCTCTCTGACTCTCTTATAGTCCTCCTTTGTAGGCTGAGGCTAAGAGACAGCGTAAAGTCCTTCACTTCCAACAACCATAAGTTGTAGGTGACTTAACGGCACATAATACTTGCACATGCATGCACGTGCACACACACACACGCTCGTATGGAAAGGATGAAAGGATTCCTGTACTTCCAATACTTGTACAGAATAAGTAATTTTTGCTTACCTTGCAAGGATAACAACAATAGTTCTCATTAAGAGTTACTGAGGATAGCATGGTAGGCTTGGAACCCTAAGACCTGGGTTCAAGAATCCATTTCAGTCACAGAATTATCAGATGACTTTGATCAAGTAACAATCTTGCATGGTTCCTTCTATTACACAGGGCAATAATAACCCTGAATGAGACTAATGTTGTTATGAACCTTGCATGCATAAACTAGCATCACGTCAATGATTACTCAGGGCATTGTGGGAATTGACTGCCACTGCTGCATTTCGTTTTCACCTGTGCATTCAGTCCCTCCTTCAGGCAGCTCAAGGCAGTGTGTACACGAGGTTGCAGCAACCCCAGGAGAGAGCAATTAGTTTCTGAGGCTGCTCTGTTCCTTCATGGCTTAGTGGAAATTCAAACACAGGACCCTGAATCCAAACTCAACATGTTATCTGCTACACACCTCTTTGGGGAAAAGAACCTGTCATTTGGAAATCTCATTTGAAATCTTCAACAAGAACAGTACAGCACACAGTAAAAAGTAGCAAAGAATAACAAAACAACAACAACTGCGAGCTGAACTTCCCACAGAATATTCACAAAGGAGACTTCATCAAAGTGAAACACATCTATTGTCCGGAATAAACCTATCGTATAATCCATCATCGGAAAATGTAGAAGCCAAAGAATAAATATACAAGATAAATATCCAAAAAGTCCAACACTTTCCCTAGGTAATTTTTCCAGTGTTTCAGGCTTCTGGTCCTTCCTCAGGAACAAAGAACAACTATGGAGAGTCACATTCCATCTCCTTTTAAGATAATGCTTTTGTATTACTCATTGGACAAGGTCTCCTTAGCTCCAATCTGCACCCCTAAAGGCTGCATCAATGTTATCAGGACCAAAACCTGCCTCCACAACATGTTCTTTGTTCCTGAGGATGGACCAGAAGTCTGAAACGCTGGAAAAATTACCTAGGAAAAGTGTTGGACTTTTTGGATATTTATCTTGTATATTTATTCTCTGACTTCTGCATTTTCCTATGATGGATTATATGGATAGATTTATTCCAGACAATAGATGCATTTCACTTTGATGAAGTCTCCTTTGTGAATATTTTGTGGGAAATTCAGCTCACAGTTGTTTCTTTGTTATTCTTTTGTCACTTGGAATCTTAGCAAAATATCAGGGGTAGGGAAAGGAGGAGCCACTGATAGAATTCTCGGTAGGAATGCTAAGTAGATACAATTCTAAGTAAGGAATGCTAATATGGTCATTCTTGTTCCTTTTTTTGATTCTGTACCGTGTCGTTCTCATCGGTTCTTGTCTGCCACACTTTCAGTGCAATTGTTGAGGATTCTTTTGTTTTTGTAGGCCCTTTTTTGCAAGCAATTGTATGCCACTTATATGTACATGCCATTTTTATGCCTTTGATACATACACACCTAACAGTCTTGAAAAATGACTCTCTTTTGATTGCCGAAATTCGGCAAGAAACCAAGCAGCATATGGAAGCAGAGTCATGTTGCTTCATTTCTCACAAGATAGAAATGGAACGGGAATGGGGGAATATTTTGGATCAAACAAGAAAGCATACCAAATCTGATCTCGTTCCCAATTCCAAGCCCTGTTTTGCAACACACCTGGGAAAGGGGAACAATTCTCAGGTCCCTGTTTGCTAGAATGAGCCACAGCCAGTGTTCCCTCTAAGCTGAGTTAGTGTGAGCTAGTTCACGGTTTTTTAGCCTCCAGCTCACCCATTTTTGTCTTCGCTCAGGAAGGATGGCTCCAGAGCAAACTAATTTATGCAGTAGCCAAATTGCTTGCTTACAACTTCAACGCCAGTAGCTCACAAAGTAGAATTTTTGCTCACAAGACTCCCCAGCTTAGAGGGAACATTGGCCACAGCCAATTTTTTTGCGCAAACAAAACTCCATGTATTCAAGCCAGGACCTCAGATCTGTCCCTCCTTTTCTCTTGCATGCTGTTTACCCAGGGAAACAGATCGACGTTTGTGTTTCTGAGCGGGTCCTTTTGCCGTTTGAATGCTCTGAAGCTTAAAGACAGCCAAAGAGACAATGAAAGAAGTGACACGGAGCCCATCCGGGAAACAACACACAAAAAGGACGCTGCAAACAATGCATGTGGCAAACGGCATCCATCTGCATATTTAATGAATCTTTCAAAACAGACCCACGCAAGGCTCGGAGAGCTGAACCGAAAATGCGGGTGTGATGAATGGATCCAACGCTGTCAACGTAATGGGTTTCCTATTTAAATTTTGTGAGGATTTAATCAGCTGGGCCCAGCTGCGCAAGATGCACCATAAACAATGTTGAAAAATATGGAGACATGTACATTTATCTGCTACAAATTAAGCTCACTTAGAGGTGGTCTTAATGGACCATGTAGCAATCATTACAAGCATAAATTCTAAACTGTCTGTTTCCGGTGGATTTGCTTTGGAAGGGGGGGGGGTGGAAATTAATGCGTGTCCTTAGCGGAGCGCGGTAATAAATGGAAATACCTTTAATTTGCTAAGCACTAATAACTGAGCAATTATTCACGATGAACCCCATGCTGGATAATGTACCTCGGTTATAGCCCTCTTTCTGATTACTGTACTTTACCTGCAAAAGGATCATTTTTATTGTCTTGCTAACAAAGGGATGCATGTGTTATTTGATTGGCTGGCAGAATGCAGGGTGACGGTGCTTCCATGTGCTCTGAACATGGAGCATATTGCACCCCACAGAGGGATCCTTGTCAGGGCAGGAAGCTCTGGATATAAGAAAGGCAGATATCCTGCATCACAATGGGATCATGTGAAGTCTGGAGCATTCTAAAGCCAGCTCTTGGGATTGTACTTCATAGCGATCTTTCTGGAACACCAACCTAAACTAAGCACTGCATGTGAAACTACATGGGGAATGCAGACCCTGCCTTCAGGCTTCTCTTCGTATCAGCCGTGTGTGAACCCAAGGCTGTCCCAGTCGTGTGTAAAGGATGGGTCTTCAAGGCCCAAAGGAGCACACAGGGATGGAATTAGGATAGCCCGGTCTCTTACCTGTTGTGGTGACGGGGAGTAGCTCTGGGTCTGGGACATTCGTGCGTGCGCTCCACGAGGACATCACCCAGAAGTGATGTCGTCGCACCAGGCACATTGCCAGTGGACGCTCTAGCATTCAGCTTGAAAACTCTATAGTACCATCACGCTGGGCACGTTGGCCCAATCTGGGCACTTTGGGGGCGGGGTTCCCCCCACTGGCCAGATCCGAGCTCATGGGTCGGGGGCCATTTGAGCAGGCAACCCCCCCCCCGGGGGACCTGGCAGCCCTACCTAGATGGAATTCAGCTGAGTTCTGCCTAGAGCTGCCCCCCACACAATCACTTCTCCAGAGGCTTTTAAGAATTTAGAAGAAGAAGAGATTGGATTTATACCCTGCCCTTCACTACCCAAGGGAGTCTCAGAGCGGCTTACAAACTCCTTGCCCTTCCCCTCCCCACAACAGACACCCTGTGAGGTTGGTGGGGCTGAGAGAGCTCTTGACAGGAACTGCTCTTTTTCAAGAACAGCTCTTATCAGAACTACGGCTTGCCCAAGGTCATCCATCCAGGTACAAGTGGAGGAGTGGGGAATCAAACCCAGTTTTCCCAGATTAGAGTCCACGCACTTAACCACTACACCAAACTGGCTACACCAAACTTAAGAGCCCTGCTGGATCAGACCAGTGGTACATCTCGTCCAGCATCCTGTCTCACCCGGTGGCCAGGAACTCCTTTCCATGTTAGGCCACACATCCTAATGAGTTTCTGCTATTGGGTGTGGCCTATTATGCTAATGAGTTCCTGCTGGGCATGGCCAACTTGGGAGCCAGCCGGAACTCCGTTCCTGTGCGTTCCTGCCCCAAAAAAGCCCTGAGTCTCTCTATGGTGTTTACCACAGAGATCTAGAGGATTCCTAGAGTGTTCATTTATTTATCAAAACATTCCTACCCTTTCCTCTGTTTCCTTGCAGGAGCTCGTCACAGCACCTGAAAGTGACAACACAGGACCTTGCAACGCTTTCACCTCCCCAGGCCCCACCCTCCAAAACTCCTGGGATCAGCACCTGCAGGGCTGACAACCTCACACACAATTCTTTGATGCTTTCAGGCACTCCCCACACTCGTTGCACTCAACAGTGTGTTTATGGCAGCTTTGTTGATTTCTTCCGTGTGTCCTTGGGGCTCCACTTTTTCTGCAGTGGCGCAGGAAGGAGCCAGACTAGAATGCTGAAGTAACAGGAACTGAGCCTAAAGCAAGAGAGCTACCAAACAGGAAACCCTCCTTTAGCCAGCTTCCTCACTTCCTGTTCTCACAGGAAGCTGCAGATCTTCCCACTGACACTGACAAATGCGATGTGTGTCTTTCGTCACCAATGTACATGGGGACTCGAGAGCCAGTTTGGTGTACTGGTTAGGAGTGCAGAATCTAATCTGGAAGGACGGGGTTTGATTCCCCACTTCTCCACATGCAGCTGCTGGATGACCTTGGGTCAAGTTCAAAGTCCTTTCTGAGCTGTTCTCTCACGAGCAGTTCTGTCAGGAGCTCTCTCAGCCCCACCTACCTCACAGGCAATGTTCCCTCTAAGCTGTGGAGCCTTGTGAGCAAAAATTCTACTTTGTGAGTGACTGGCGTTAAAGTTGTGAGCAAGCCGTTTGGCTGCTGCCTAAATGAGTTTGCTGTGGAGCCCTCCTTCCTGAGCTAAGACAAAAATCTGTGAGCTGGAGGCTAAAAAACTGTGAGCTAGCTCACACTCACTCAGCTGACAGGGAACACTGCTCACAGGGTGTCTGTTGTGGGGAGGGGAAGGGAAAGGAGGTTGCGAGCCGCTCTGAGACTCCTTTGGGTAGTGAAGGGCGGGGTATAAATCCAACCTCTTCTTCTTCTCTTCTTCTTCTCTTCTTCTTTCCATCTGCCAGTTGATTTTTGGGATGACAAATGCCCAAGAACTGAGAGTTGAGTCAACTGTGAACTTAGCTGCTTAGGGAGGTGGTGAGTTCCCCCTCACTGGAAGTCTTTAAGCAGCATCTGGACAAACTCTTGTCAGGGATACCGTAGGATGATCCTGCATTGAGCATTGGGTTGGACTAGACGGCCTGTACGGCCCCTTCCAACTCTGCGATTCTATGATTCCTCCCACAGCTCTACAGAAGTAGTTGTTTCCCCTGTCCCCTTTGTGGATGACCAACTTGCTTTTGAGAACTTAGGGGACTTTTTCAGAATCCCTCAAAACCATCGGCTATGAGAACCGGCCTTAGTCAGGGGGTCATGCGGAGCCCATGCCAGGTGAAGAAGAAGAAGAAGAAGAAGAAGAAGGAGAAGGAGAAGGAGAAGGAGAAGGAGAAGGAGAAGAAGAAGAAGAAGAAGAAGAAGAAGAAGAAGAAGAAGAAGAAGAAGAAGAAGAAGAAGAGAAGAAGAAGAGAAGAAGAAGAAGAAGAAGAAGAAGAAGAAGAAGAAGAAGAAGAAGAAGAGTTTGGATTTATATCCCGCCCTTCACTGCCCAAAGGCGTCTCAGAGCGGCTGACAAACTCCTTTCCCTTCCCCTCCCCACAACAGACACCCTGTGAGGTAGGTGGGGCTGAGAGAACTTCTGACAGAAACTGTCCTTGAGAGAACAGCTGTGCCAGAGCTTGTGACTGACCCAAGGTCACATCAGCAGGTGCAAGTGGAGGAGCGGGGAATCAAACCCAGTTCTCCCAGATAAGAGTCTGCGCACTTAACCACTACACCAAACTGGTTCCTGCCTCTGAACTGACTGTTCGTTTAAGCCATCCGTGGTTAAACCGCCAGCATCTTGTTACCTGTAAACCAGCAGGCACTTCTCTATTCTGTTTCGTTCAGAGAGGGTGGGGAAAACAGGACACACGGAGAAGAAAGCCCAAAGAAAGGCCTAGCTGGAGCCCTCACATTCGCACAGCTGCAGCGGCTCCAAACCATCGTGGCGATGTCAGTTCGGGGAACGGTATCTCGGGGCGTTTCAAAATGGAGGCTGCTCGAGCAGAGTGTCATACAAAGAGGACTGTTTCCTTTCTTAAAAACATTCTTTATCCCTCAGAGCAAATGCCTCTCTCTTCACAATTGGCATCCCAAGAAAGTATTTGTTTCCACACAAAGATCTGCTTTGGTCGCCTGTCGTTAGTTTGTCGACGGGCAAAAGCGGGAGAAAACCTGCGCAACCGAGAGGCCTTTTGCTCCATCTCGGTCTCCGTGGTCTCTCTGTAGCTGCTCTTTCTTGTTCTGCGTCACAATAAAAGGCCCGGACAATACCCGATAGGAAGCTTTTTATATGAAGCGAAGTGTCGGAAGAAATGTAGCCGGCACCTAATCTATGCACATTTCCTTTTCTTCTCTTCAGAACCAAACGAAAACAAAAAACCCGACAGCCCACTGTTCACGTCTACTGCGGGAATGACACATCCAGACGCAGATCGAAGCAGCTGATTTTGCGTGGCCCAAAAGGGGGCAAAGTCAATGATTTTGTTGGGGGCCCCCAAACCAGGACTAGGCCCAACTCACTGGCAGCACCACACTTTGAACGGAGCACAGCAGAAGTCTGGTGGCAGTCCGATAGACGACTCACTTGGGGCATCCCAGCTTTTGCAAGTTAATAGAGCTGTTAAGTGTACCTCGCATTTGCCCTCTCTCCCAAACCTTGGGGGAAACTGCATACATTTAAAGGCAAACTCTGTGTTAGAGATTATTAGGAAAGGGATTGAAAATAGAACGGCTGATATTAGACTGTCCCTGTAGAGATCTATGGTGCGGCCTCATTTGCAGCTGCTGGTGTGACATGTAGCTGCTGGTGTGAGCTTGGGTCAGTCGTATGTTCTTTCAGAGCTGTTCTCTCAGGGGCAGTTCTTGGGAGAGCTCTCTCAGCCCCACCTACCTCACAGAGTGTCTGTCTGTCTGTTAGGGTTGCCAAGTCTTACCGAAGTAATAGCGGGGGGGGGTCCAGGGCTCTCTCTGGTACCATAGAGTTTTCAGGGCAATTGCTAGAGCGTCGGCCAGCGACATGCTCAGCGTGATGATGTCACTTCTGGGCTACGTCATCGCACTGGGCATGTCGGCCTGATCTGGCCACTTTGGGGGTGGGGTTCCTCCCACCGGCTGGATCTGGACCGGCGGATTGGGTGCCCTTTTAGCGGGGGAATCCCCGCCCCCTGGGGGGACTTGGCAGCCCTACTGTCTGTTGTGGGGAGGGGAAGGGAAGGGGATTGCAAGCCACTCTGAGACTCCTTCAGGTAGTGAAGGGAAGGGTATAAACCCAGTCTCTTCTTCTTTTTCTTCTTCTTCTTCTTTGGATACTATGTGCAGTTCTGGTGGCTGTATCTCAACGAGGACAATGCAGAGCTGGGAAAAGTACAGAGGAGAGCAACCGAGATGACTAGGGACCCTACCAGAGACTCCTGAGTGAAGAGGATGGGTTCTCTTATGGATTAAAAACTGGTTAAAGGAGAGGAAGAGAAGAGTAGGAATCACTGGACAGTTCTCCCAGTGGAGGGAAGTAAGCAGCGGGGTCCCACAAGAATGGGTAGTGGGGCTGGTCCTGTTTAATCGATTCATGAATGATCTGGAACTAAGGGTGAGTAGTGTAGCGGCCAAGTTTGCAGACGACACAAAATTATTCTGAATGACTGTGAAGAGCTCCAGGAGGACCTTCGCAGACTGGATGAGTGGGCAACATTGCGGCCAATGAAGTTCAGTGTCGGTAAGTGTAAGGTCAGGCACATTGGGGGAGAAAATAAAATCCCCTATTCAGCTGTAGGCTAATGGAGTCTGAACTTTGCTGAGACTGAGAGAGGGAAAAGATCTTGAAGTCATAGTGGACAGCTCAATGAAAGTGTCAATCCCAGCATGCCACAGCTGTGAAAAAGGCAAACTCCATGCAAGGGACTGAGAATAAAATGGCCAACGCTGTAATGCCCTCTGTATAGATCTATGGTCCGGCGGCCTCATCTGGAATACTGTGAACAGTTCTGGTCTCCATATCTCAAAAAGGACACCACAGAGCTGGGAAAAGCACAGAGGAGGGCAACCAAGATGCTTAGGGGTTTGGAGCACCTTCCCTAGGAGGAAAAGCTGAAGTGTCTGGGACTTTGCAGTTTAGAAAAGAGACGACTAAGTGGGGGGTATGATAAAGGTTTATAGACTTATGTATGGGGTGCAGCTCCTGCCAACCTAGAAGTTCGAAAGCAAGAAATTGCAAGTAGATAAATAGGTACCACTTCGGTGGGAAGGTCACAGCGTTCCGTGTGCCTTGGTGTTTAGTCATGCCGGCCACATGACCACGGAAACATGTTCGGACAGTGCTGGCTCTTCGGCTTTGAAACTGAGATGAGCACCGCAACCCTAGAGTCAGATTCGACTGGCTTTCGAGCAAGGGAACCTTTACCTTTACCTATGGGGTGCAGAGACTTGACAATCTTTCTCCCTCTCCCAAAACACTAGAACTCAAGGGCATCTAACTGATGGATAGTAGATTCAGGACGGACCAAAAAAAATATTTCTTTACACAGAGAGAGATTAAAATGCGGAATTTTCTGCCTGAGGATGTATTGATGGTAACAGGAATAAACAGCTTTAAAAGGAGATTAGATAGATTCATGGATGATTGGTCTATCAGTTGCTACTAGCCATGGTGACTGAGGGGAACTTCCATGTTCAGATGCAGTCAACCACTGAATCCCAGAGCTAGGAGGCTACATCAGGGGAAGGCCTTAGCCTCTACGCCCTATCGTTGGCCCTCCAGAGGAACTGGTTGGCCACTGTGTGAGACAGGATGCTGGACTTGATGGACCACTGCTCTGATCCAGCAGGGCTCTTATTACATTCTTATGAAGGCTTTGGCCTCTGTGCTCTGTTGTTGGCCCTCCAGAGGAACTGGTTGGCCACTGTGTGAGACAGGATGCTGGACTTGATGGACCACTGCTCTGATCCAGCAGGGCTCTTATTACATTCTTATGAAGGCTTTCACCTCTATACCCTGTTGTTGGCCCTCCAGAGGAACTGGTTGGCCATTGTGTGAGACAGGATGCTGGACTTGATGGACCACTGCTCTGATCCAGCAGGATTCTTATTACATTCTTATGAAGGCTTTGGCCTCTATGCTCTGTTGTTGGCCCTCCAGAGGAACTGGTTGGCCACTGTGTGAGACAGGATGCTGGACTTGATGGACCACTGCTCTGACCCAGCAGGGCTCTTATTACATTCTTATGAAGGCTTTAACCTCTATACCCTGTTGTTGGCCCTCCAGAGGAACTGGTTGGCCACTGTGTGAGACAGGATGCTGGACTTGATGGACCACTGCTCTGATCCAGCAGGATTCTTATTACATTCTTATGAAGGCTTTGGCCTCTATGCTCTGTTGTTGGCCCTCCAGAGGAACTGGTTGGCCACTGTGTGAGACAGGATGCTGGACTTGATGGACCACTGCTCTGACCCAGCAGGGCTCTTATTACATTCTTATGAAGGCTTTGGCCTCTGTGCTCTGTTGTTGGCCCTCCAGAGGAACTGGTTGGCCACTGTGTGAGACAGGATGCTGGACTTGATGGACCACTGCTCTGATCCAGCAGGATTCTTATTACATTCTTATGAAGGCTTTGGCCTCTGTGCTCTGTTGTTGGCCCTCCAGAGGAACTGGTTGGCCACTGTGTGAGACAGGATGCTGGACTTGATGGACCACTGCTCTGATCCAGCAGGATTCTTATTACATTCTTATGAAGGCTTTGGCCTCTATGCTCTGTTGTTGGCCCTCCAGAGGAACTGGTTGGCCACTGTGTGAGACAGGATGCTGGACTTGATGGACCACTGCTCTGATCCAGCAGGATTCTTATTACATTCTTATGAAGGCTTTAACCTCTATACCCTGTTGTTGGCCCTCCAGAGGAACTGGTTGGCCACTGTGTGAGACAGGATGCTGGACTTGATGGACCACTGCTCTGATCCAGCAGGATTCTTATTACATTCTTATGAAGGCTTTAACCTCTATACCCTGTTGTTGGCCCTCCAGAGGAACTGGTTGGCCACTGTGTGAGACAGGATGCTGGACTTGATGGACCACTGCTCTGATCCAGCAGGATTCTTATTACATTCTTATGAAGGCTTTGGCCTCTGTGCTCTGTTGTTGGCCCTCCAGAGGAACTGGTTGGCCACTGTGTGAGACAGGATGCTGGACTTGATGGACCACTGCTCTGACCCAGCAGGGCTCTTATTACATTCTTATGAAGGCTTTAACCTCTATACCCTGTTGTTGGCCCTCCAGAGGAACTGGTTGGCCACTGTGTGAGACAGGATGCTGGACTTGATGGACCACTGCTCTGATCCAGCAGGATTCTTATTACATTCTTATGAAGGCTTTGGCCTCTGTGCTCTGTTGTTGGCCCTCCAGAGGAACTGGTTGGCTACTGTGTGAGACAGGATGCTGGACTTGATGGACCACTGCTCTGATCCAGCAGGATTCTTATTACATTCTTATGAAGGCTTTGGCCTCTATGCCCTGTTGTTGGCCCTCCAGAGGAACTAGTTGGCTACTGTGTGGAACAGGATGCTGGACTAGACAGACCACTGGCCTGATCCAGCAGGGCTCTTCTTATGTTCTAATGAGTGACTATTTGATGCCAGGTACACTAGCTGCACCTATATGTTTTATGAGTTGTACTTTTCGTTCATGCACATCCTTTCCCTTTGTCAGCTTCTCTGTGTTTCCAGCGATACCTCAGTTTGTTTAAATACTGCCAAAAGAAAGAGACATTTTGCTTTTATGGTCCACAGAAGGCCATTAGGGCTCCTACATCTGTTCATGTGTCTCTAGTAAATCAAAGTGGGCCATTTGTCTTCTCCAGCCAGCATTTTAGTTTCTCCCTGACTTTGTTCATTCCTTAGAGGCTGCTTTAACCCTGTTTTTCCCATTCTGATTGGGAAAACTGACCTAGCACTGAAGATAAATATTGAGAGGAGAAATGAGGCAGCCACTGTAACTTAAAATGTTATAAAAGATTTGAAGATTATGAGCCACCCTCTTGTGGGTTAGATATTGAGCCTATTTGGTCCTTGGTTGCCTTTTGTTTCATCTTATATTGGACCCGTCTTCTTCGTCTCTCTTATCTGGGCTTGGAGCTGTAATAAATTAACCATTTTTGAAATTAATCTGCTCCCAACAAGTTAAATGTACCTACACGAATATGTCATGTAAGATGTGCTTCTATTTTTCTAAATAAAATTTCTTTCTCTGGTTACCATTGGAGTCAGATCATCTTTGTAATTTATTGGAACAGTATTTTCTTTTTTCTTAACTAGGAAACATGGGAAATCGGTTTCGGTTTCGGCGTTGCGAATGGCGGCCGCGTCTCGGGATGCTCCCGGAGGCGGCTAGCCCACGCGCAGATAGGGGGGTCTTCGCATGTGCGAAAGACCCTAGTGAGCCTTAGGCAAAGGCTCCGAACTGGGGGCGCTTGGGGAGTAGCCTCTTTGCCGGCAGACAGCCGGGAAATTGAGGCTTTCTCCCTGCCCCAATCGGCCCCGCTGCATCGTGCCCCGTCATGGGACTTAGCAGCGCCACCGATTTCCAGGAGTGAAGACAGCGATATGATTTAACATAAAAAGAAGAAGTGGCATCGAATCGTGAGTGGAAGGTCTATTTTGAAGCACGAATTTGAATCCCCCGCAAGCGTTTAAGCGTATGGGAGGAGGGAGGAGTCCCCACCCCTTTTGAGAAGCAAGATCTACAAAGGGAGCGCGGAGGGGGAAGAGAGAAAGAACTGTTGGTGAAAGTACCGTTGGGGTTGCATAGAAGAATACGACCTTATTAGCTTCCTGGGGGAGGCGGCACGAACCTTTTAAAAGTAAACAATAAAACAAAATGTCGACAACGGGGAGAGTCCTGCAGAAACCGGAAGAGAAGGGAGGAGGGACTTCCGGTCCGAGTAGCCCCCCCCAGAGCTTGCTGTCAATCAACAGGAAAATGAGATTCTGCGCCCTCTGCTGGAGCAAATGCAGAAAATCAATGAAACCTTGCTTAAAGTGGAAAGTGTCCTCATCAGTCGACAGGAATTGATATTGGAAACAACAAGGAAGATGACGGAAATTGAACAGAAAGCATGGATTTTAAGTTCTCAGGGCGTAAAAGAAGAAGAGAAAGAGGATCTCGGATTTACCTTGGCGAATGTATTGGTACCCCTAACTGGCAGTGAAGCGAAAGAATTAAAGGAAGAGGTGGATATGGCTCCCAAAGCCAATTCCGCTTTTATAAAAGAAATTACTCTGCCAGTAGAAGGGGGGGTCGAGCATAGCAAGCAAGACATCGGAGATCTAATTTTTTGTGAAGTGGTTATGGCGCCCTGGAAATCTGAAGGCCAGAAAAGAAAGAAGAAAGATTACATCCTTGAAATGCAAAGACTTCTGAAGAGACACGCCGGCGTGAGGGAAGACGCAGCACTCAAAATTATGATAAGCAGTGAAGAAGACAGCAGCCCAGGGGAAGGAGGTGAAGGAAAGGAAGCCATCAAGGTTAAAAAGGACTTAGTCCATAACTGGAAGAGACTTAAAAAGAAGACACCTTGAGGACTGTTTGTGTTGCATCTGTAAGGAGCTGTTTAATTACTAACCCCAATGGACTTTACTAACTGTATTAACAGAGTGTCTTTGGACTTTGCAAAGTTAAAAAGAAGATCTCCTAACCATGATGGATGCCGAAAAACGGTATTAAATACTAACTAAAACTAACCCATTTTAACAGAGAAAACTTCACTCCATCTTTTTTCTTTCTCCATCTGTCTACCCCTTCCTTTTCTTATAAAAAGAATAAAATTCTCTCCTTTTTAGGAGAGTTTTGCCAAAAAAAAAAAGAAACATGGGAAATCAGGGATACTGATTAAAGCTTCTGTGCTTCCGAGGCAAATTATATATTTATTTTTTGTATTTAACCCAATAGGAAATTCATAACTACCTTCCCTACTCCCCCGGTGACCCCTGCTCTATGCCCAGAGGAGCAAAGATTATATTAAGATGAGTTCCACACAAGCTTGGAGTGTGAGTTAATGTTGGGGGTGCCGAGATAAAACTATTTCAAAAGCAATTTCAAACTGGATTAACTATCATGGCTTCCTCCAGGGAACCCTGTGACGCTACACCTGAAGGCTCTTGTCAGCAGAACAGGCAGAAAATCCATCAGCATGAGATAAATGGGAGAATCAGAGAGCTCTCTAAATACCACTGTACCCTGACCTGGATGGCCCAGGCTAGCCTGGTCTCACCAGATCACAGAAGCTAAGCAGGGTCAATCCTGGTTAATACCTGGATGGGTGACCACCAAGGAAGTCCAGGGTTGCCGTGTAGAGGCTAGACTTCCCAAATGCTACTCGTGCCAGCAGGGATGGATACGTCCTGGCAGGACCATCCTCGGGAAGGAAGACGCACCGCATGATGCTCGCCAGGAAGTGGCGCTAGTGCCATCAAGTTTCAGCCCCATTGCAGAGCGTTGCCTGGCGATACTTCCTGCGATGGCATGGTGCATACAGGAGGATGGTCTGGCTGGGGGCATGTTTCCCCGCCCCATGTGGTAAGTAGTTGGGAACCCTAATGAGGCAGGCAGTGCAAGACACCTCTGAATGTCTCTGGCCTGAAAACCCATGAAGGGTTGCATGCCAGCTGTAACTTGATGGCATTGCACACACACACACACACACAAAGACCATTGCTCAGTGCATATGGCAGAAATTTTAGTATTTAGCGAATAGAAGCTGGTGAGGGCTATTAGGAATTGGAGGAGAGAGAACAATTTGGAGATCTCATCCCACCCGCCTCAAAATTTCCCCTTCCAAGATTCTATCAGTTTTCCAGGGCTTGGATCGGGTTATTTTCTTTGGCCTTCTTTCCTTTTAACTGACTCCCAGCTGCTCCCAAGCAAAAGAAGAATCTCTGTGGATTGTTTTCTTCTTCAGCTTAATGCACCCAGCTCATAAAGAAGCTGAGCCCCATGTCGTAGCAAAACTGAACATATGCTAATCGTGTAATTTGCACTTTTAATTAAAGTCTCTCTCTCTCTCTCTCTCTCTCTCTCTCTCTCTCTCTCTCTCTCTCTCTCTCTCTCTCTCTCTCTCTCTCAAAAGCTTAGAATCTACACTTCTTGATTTCTGGTTGCCAACGTTAATGGAATGTTGGTCGATCAGGACTGGAATGTTTCCTGTGTTCCAGTTGGGCAGTTCTGTACATTTGGCCAATTAGGCATTGCATACGCTAAAGTTCTCCTTCAATAAATGTAGCAATTAAATGGCCATTAAACCGTTTGGTGTTTTCTAATAAAATGGAGGGATTGTAGAGGAGGAACCACGATCAGGACCATTTCATCTGCAAGACTTAATTGTTATGGTATCAGCTTCACCATTTTAGTTGTACAGTTCCTAAGAACGTCCCCCTGCTCTTTTTTTGTTGTTGAGAAAAATGTAATATAAACCTATTTTTTTCTCTTTAAAGAACCCTTCAGAATGTAGGACATAATGTCTCCAGAGTTAACATTTCAAAGTTTCGTTTCTAGAAGAGGTATTCAGGATCTCCTTTAACTCTCCTGCTGAAATCAAAGAGGCTGGTCTTTGGCTGATCCATGCCATTTTGTGCTTTTCATATGGCATACATGCACTATGGATTCATGCTGTTTTCACTACCACAGCTTCCTTCTCAGAATTCTGGGAGCAATACCTTGATGAGGACGCTGATGATGAGTCTCCAATGGAGGCCTGCCACATGGAACTACAATGCCCAGAGTTCCCAGGAAGAGGGAATGCCAGCATGAAAGGGCACCATGTTATTTAGACACGGGCGCAACTCGTTGCTTCTGCTGAGGGTGCACCTGTGTCTTTCAATCTTAATATGAGAAAAATCCCATTCAGAGAATTACAGGTTAGGAAACTGCCCACACTGAGGCAGTCTGAAGTGACACAACAATAACTAAATTTCAGGAGTTTTTTTAAAAAAGAAGATGATAATGATGAAGAAAAAGAACAACGAAAATCACAATATCAGTTAGGGTTGCCAACATCTAGGTGAGTCCCGGGGATCTCCCAGAATTATGACCCATCTCCAAGACCACAGAGATCAGTTCCCCTGCAGGGAACCCTGTTCCAACTTGCCAAAAATCAGGGTTGCCAACTCACTGTTGTGAAACACCTGGAGATTTTGGGGGAGGAGCCTAGGAAGGGCCGGGTTTGGAGCATAATGCCATAGAGTTTACCTTCCAGAGTAGCCATTTTCTCCAGGGGGACTGATTTCTGTTGTCTGGAGATCAGCTGCAATCCTAGGAGATCTTCAGCCCCAACCTGGAGGCTGGTAAAGATATGATGCAAAATCATTTACTGTAGTAATTCTGTAGAAAATTCTCTTCTATTATCGCTCACACGCAACGGATACTGCGTAATATAAACAAATCCGTTTCACAAGAATTGCTTCATCTGAGCGTGTAGCAATCACCATTCTTATCAATTTCTGCTTAGCAACTCTTGAAGGAACCCAGCTAATACATTGTGAAGACCTTGGGTTCTGTTATCAGAGAGTAAACATGGAATGTTTCTTTCAAGAGTTCCTGTGAAACGCATTTGTTTATATTGCGCAGTATCCGTCGCATGTGAGCGATAATAGAAGAGAACTTTCTGCAGAATTACTGCAGTAAATGATTTTGCAAACATATCTTTATTGAGTCTTCATAATTTTTGTCAGGGATGTTGTGTTTGGATTTCCACTTCTTCCCATGATCTCTCAGTTTTGGCTTCTACTTTCCTACCAGGAGGCTGGCTACCCTACCAAAAATGTAATGTGTCGCTTGGCCCTCCAAGGTTAACTACAGATATTCCTGTGGAGGGACTGAACCTTGAAAAAATAAGAATCCCATCAACTTGTACCAACACAATTTTAATTACCTATGTCCACATGTCAGAAACAGAGATAAACCTACAGTTACCATCCCCTAGAAAGCGTCTAGAGATCTCTAGCTGATCTCCAGACTACAGAGATCAGTCCCCCTGGAGAAAATGGGCCCTTTGAAGACTGGACAGTATGGCATTGTAAACCCCCCCCCAGTCCTTTCTCTCCCCAAACCCCACCTTTCCCAGGCCCCACCCCCAAATCTCCAAGAATTTCCCAACCTGCTGGCCTGATCTTATCAGATCTCGGAAGGTAAGCAGGGTCAGCCCTGCTTACTCCTTGGATGGGAGACCACCAAGGAAGTCAACGGTTGCTATGCGGAGGCAACCACCTCTGAGCGTCTCTTGCCTTGAGAACCCAAAGGGGTCGCCATAAATTGGCTGCATCTTGATGGCAAAAATAGAAGTTGGCAACGTTAGATGAACCAGAGTGATTTAGCAAGGTCAGATAACAGGGACTGTCCCGGTTAAATAAGGACAGCTGGAACGTCGCAGAACCCTTAAGCCTGCCTTGATGTTCAAATGCTACATTTCCATGGCTATCTAGAGGCAGGGGTGTGCTTTCTGAAACTGCAGGCACCATCTCCAAAGCAACGGAGAAAGCTACCCTAAATTACAGGGCCCAGGCAGCCCTTCAGAATCCCAATCTTTCCAACGGGAAAGAGGAATAGAGCAAACAACAGGTCTAAGCCATACAAATATCTCTGTGTGTCAGTCACTCCACTGGCACGTGCTAATATCAAAGAGCAAATAGCAGTCATTCTCGGGGGAATTGCACGAGGAAATCTCCTGGCATGGTGTAACATAATTAAGCGGCCAGCCTGAAGTCCATTTTCCGAAGCCACACAGCGAGAGAGAAAAGCTGCCGATTAATCAAAGGCAATAGTGGCGGGAGATCGGCTTCACAAAAGAATTGGGAGTCACTAGGCACAGCTGCTTTCCCGGACTGGGACTGTTGGACAATCAAAAACCCAAAATAAGAGAGGATTCCAGGCTTTGTAAGCACAGAGTTTTGAATTCCAAAATCCCCTACAGGGCAGCCATTTGGACTGGTGAATTCATGTAGGGGAAGGAAAAGAGTTAATTCCCCTTTTCTCCTGCTCTGTAATTCCCCATTCAAATCAAGGGGGTCTCCTCAGGATACCGGCCTCCGGGGGGAACCTGGGGATCCCCTGGCATTACAGCTCATCTCAAGACTACAGACATCACTTCCCCTGGAGGAAATAGATGCTTCGGAGGGCGGGCTCTACGGCATTGTGCCGTAACACTGTTAACGCTATTACATTTTGCAACGTGAAGCTGTTTGATTGCGAGAAATCAATGGCATGGGAAGCAACGTGAGGACCTCGAATCTCCTTGGCTGGGACCTAGGGTTGCCAACTCCACCTTGGGAAATTCCTGGAGATCTGGGAGTGGCGCCTGGGGAGGGTGGAGTTTGGGGACAGGACGGGGCTCAGCAGGGACGTGAAGCCACGGAGTCAACCCTCCAAAGCTGCCATTTCCGCCAGGGGAACTGATGCCTGTAGTCTGGAGATCAGTTGTAATTCCAGGAGAACTCCAGGCCCCACCTGGAGTCTGGCAACCCTAGGGGAATCCAATCAGCCCTTGAGACTTGAGCTGGCAAATTTACACTTTCACCTTACCCTTAACGTCAACCGCTCTGAACATTCCATGCCTCCTGGAGGCAGGAGGGCGGGGTCATTTTCTTTTGGTTAATTTAGGCACTTAGCCCTTTCTGCCTCCTCAGGGAGTTCCCTGAATATGTTGAAACTTCTCCTTTGCATTTAGGTGGCCTGATTTTGCTCCTTTCATAACTGGCACAAGCCACCCTTACTTACTTACTTACTAGGCTTGCCAATTGCCTGCCTGTGGGCGCATAAACTCCCACCCTCAGCCGCAATCCCCTGCCCTTGAGAAACTGAGAAGTGGAAGGGAAAATAGTGGAGCAATGGCCTCCACAGTGATGCTCTAGGAATTCCAAGTCTCTATGGTCTTATGGGAATTCCTAGAGTGTCATCCAGAAGTGTTGTCACGCCCTCCCCCAAACTCCACCATTCCCAGGCACCATCCTAAAAATCTCCCTGCATTTGTCCAGGCAGTGCGTCAATAGTATTAGCCAGGGGTCCCTAACCTTTTTGAGACTGTGGGCACCTTTGGGATTCTGACACAGAGTAGCAGGGGCAGCCACAAAATGGTTGTCACAAGATGGCAGCGGCAGGAGGCAGCACCAGCCACAAAATTGCTGCTGCAGCTTACCTTCATTCACAGTGAAGAAACCAACATTATAAAATATCTGCACAGATAATCAGATCTCCGATAGCCAATCAGTAGCCTCTCTGGGCAAAGCCCCACCTGACCCTGCCTGCTATCTAAATATTAATAATATTCAGGGCTCTTTTTGTAGCAGGAACTCCTTTGCATATTAGGCGACACACCCCTAATGTAGCCAATCCTCCAAGAGCTTACAGTAGCCCCTGTAAGAAGAGCTCTGAAAGCTCTTGGAGGATTGGCCACATTAGGGTGTGTCAGGCTCTTTGTAGCAGGAACTCCTTTGCATATTAGGTGACACACCCTAATGTAGCCAATCCTCCAAGAGCTGACAGTAGCCCCTGTAAGAAGAGCTCTGTAAGCTCTTGGAGGATTGGCTACATTAGGGGTGTGTTGCCTAATATGCAAAGGAGTTCCTGCTACAAAAAGAACTCTGATAATATTAACATTAACACCACCATTAACAGCTTATGCTCCGCCGATGTGAACCAGACTATTAGGTGCGAATTTGCATTTGCATTTTTAAATCAGTTTCGTGCTGCCATGACGCTGTCAAACATAGGTAAAGACAGCATCACAGCAGCACGAAACTGATTTAAAAATTGCAAATACAGCACGAAACTGATTTTAAAATGCAAATGCAGATTTGACCTGTGACGTTAGCTGACTGTTTGCTTATGTCGGTGGCTGCTAATGCTCCGCCATCACTATACAATCCGCACTAGCACTTTATGTAATGTTTTAATATTTATATGTATTGTGCCTTTATTCAATCTTCTATTTTATGGATCTAATAAATTCTGTGTAAGCCGCCCTGAGCCTGGTTTGGCAGGGAGGGCAGGATATAAATTAAATAAATAAATAATAAATAGATAAAACACTTGGGGGGGCATCAGGAAACACATCAGTGGGCACCACGTTGGGCACCCTGCTATAAGATACAGCAACACACACACACCTGGTTACAGAAACAGGCCAAAGCCCGAATGGTTTAAAAATGTTCATTTTTAATACCAGGTTTTCATTTGTGCTGGAGAGGCGCAGGTTTAAATTATGTAGATTGCGCTGGGAGATGTGCTTGTCTCTGCTTCCCGGATGGAAATCCGGGGAGATTATCTCTGAAATGCAAAGCCTCTCTTCTTGGTTGCGATCTGTAGGGGGTGGTCATTTGTAAAAGGCTGATTTTTATCAGATTTGGCACCAGGAAGAGGGAGGTATCGCAGCTGGGTAGCTTACGCAGCAGGGCCCCCGTCAACCTCAGCCCTTCCAATGCACTGGTACAGGAGTGGGATTTTAATCTGTGATTAAAGCTTTGGTCGATTCATCTATTGATTGATCCCGCAGACGTGTGCGGCTCCCTTTCTTCACAAGAAAAAAAAATGTCAATTTCACCCCAGTTATTTTTCTCCTACCTCTGCTCCACGGAGGCTGACAGGTTGTTGTTGGGGGGGATGGAAAATATTGTTTCATGTCGGGGGAAGCATGCGTGATAGCTGCCATCGTATACATTTAGATCTCACTAAATGTATAAGTCTGCCTTTTTTTTTTTTACAAGCATAACTTCCATGTTTAATGGAAAGGGAGAAAAGGCCTCGATTTTCACAGCTAGGACCAAAGCGTTATCCATAATTCATAGATCTGTGTGGGGCTTTGTTTGCATAACAGCAAGGGTTTTAAGGAGCGAGCGAGAGCCTGTCATCTTCCATTGTTCGCCGCTTTTACATGCTGTATATCAGTGTTGCAACTGTATTACTGTTAAAGTGTTAAAGTGGTCGCTTAGACTAGGGGTGGGGAATACCATGTTTTAACCTGCACTCTGCCAAGAAGCTATCTTGGTGTAGTTTGGTGTAGTGTAGCCAGTTTGATGTAGTGGGTAGGAGTGCAGACTCTAATCTGGGAGAGCCGGGTTTGATTCCCCACTCCTCCACATGCAGCTGCTGGTGTGACCTTGGGTCAGTTACAAGTTCTTTCAGAGCTGTTCTCTCAAGGGCAGTTCTTGAGAGAGCTCTCCCAGCCCCACCTACCTCATAGGGTGTCTGTTGTGGGGAGGGAAAGGAGCTTGTAAGCTGCTCTGAGACTCCTCTGGGTAGTGAAGGGCGGGGTATAGATTTAATCTCTTCTTCTTTTCCATCTGGATAACCTTGGGCTGGGATAAAAATTATAAGAGACCTGTGTGGATATGTAGAGCCAACGTGGTGCAGTGATTAAAGTGTTGGGCTAGGGTCTGGGAAATCCAGGTTCGAATCTCCATCTGTGCCACGGAAGCTTGCTGGATGACCACAGGCCAGTCCCATACTCTCCACTGACCCACCTGGGAGGGTTGTTATGAGGATAAAATGGAGACTAAAGGACCTCTCTGCACTCTCCTTTTAACCTATGTTCACTGTGGTGTCCTCCAAGCAATTCTGCACTAAAATCGAGTTCAACCTTCTTTTTATTCTGGGTTTCCCCCCCGATTCTGCATTACTTCACCTCCCTTCAGTGGTCAGCCAGGTTTTAGCCTGCTGTTTCCCAGGTTATTTGGATGCTGTTTTGTCCTGGACTTAAACAGGCCTGTAGCTACAGTGGGGCATTTCGGGGCCTGCCCCCACGACTTCCTGTCAAGGCCCCCCAACTTCCATTGAGCCCTCACCCCCTTGGCTCTCTGGGCCACCTGGAGGACTACCAACTCTCTGAACCACCCAGTGGACTCCCCACTGCCTCCCCTTCCCCAAGTGTGGCTTGCTTCCCAGCGTAGGCAGGCAGAGTATAAACACTGCAAAAGTGAGTCTTTATTTTTATTTTATTTTATTTTGTGATGTCAGTGCCCCCTGACTTATTTAAAGGCCCACTGAATTATAAAATCCTGGCTACGGGCCTGGACTTAAATAGTCCTGCCGATACGAGAGCCCAAGGCCATGCAGGGCTTTGTATGGGACAGCCAGTACCTTGAACTGAGCCCGGCAGCTGATGAGCAGCCAACAAAGTGACTGCTAATGACCAGGGCTCTTTTTGTCACAGGGACTCCTTTGCCTATTAGGCGACACACCCCTAATGTAGCCAATCCTCCCAGAGCTTACAGAGCTCTTCTTACAGGGGCCTACTGTAAGCTCTTGGGGGATTGTCTACATCAGAGGTGTGTGGCCTAATATGCAAAGGAGTCCCTGTGACAAAAAGAGCCCTGCTAATAACCATTAGCGGCTGATGACTATTCCCATGCTAGGTTAATGACCCAGAATGGCCATTTCCTCAACTGGTCATTCTTAGGAGATAGTCTAAGACATGGAGAAGATGAACACTCTCAGGCTGATTCTGTACTGGCTTTTCCCTCCGTTGTTTTACCAAACCCACGTTGGAACAGAAATTCCCCTCTGTATTGCATGCTGCGTTCACTTCCTTTGATCGTCAGATTTTATGGTACCCTCTGCATAGATTTATGGCCCTTTGATGGCTGTTCAGGGGTGACTTTGCCATTGGTAGGGCGTCGCCTTGAGCTATTTGAATGTGAGGAATTTGAGCTGCACTTTTCCCCCTCCCAGTTGAGAAAATGTGGAGTGAATGCTAGGTGCAGAATCGCCCGTAGTTCGGGGAGGAAGAGAGGTTTGTGAATAAAGAAGGATCAGTTCAAATTCAGAACAGACACACAGAGAGAAGCAGAGAGTTGTGAGTTGGCTGGAGCATCTTGAGTGTGTAAGATCTCTCTCTCTCTTTTCTAGGAACCAGATGTGATATCTGGGTGCACAGGAAGTACATACGTATGGAAGGAAGTATGCAGGCCTTTCACTTTTCTTTTAGGTTCTATTTCTACCCAGGTCTGCTATAACAATGAATATAATATGAATACTATAATGATGGATTCCTATATGCAGGAATCAGGAATAGCTATTTATTTACATAGTTAATGTATGTAATTTGTCTTGTCCCTGCTGCCTTGGAAAGACTGCTGCCTCTTTGCTTCCCCTTCGTGCTCTCCTTGGGGATTGTTAAATAACCAACTATTAAATAACCAACTGTTAAATAACCAACTACGTAACAACGCACCAAAAACTCACCCCTCCGACTCTCCAACCATGGACATAAGAACATAAGAAGAGCCCTGCTGGATCAGACCTGAGGTCCATCCAGTCCAGCATCCTGTCTCACACAGTGGCCAACTAGTTCCTCTGGAGGGCCAACAACAGGACATGGGGGCCAGGGGCGGATGAAGGCTCACTGGTGCCCTAAGCAGCACTGACCACTCTTGGTGGTCCTTTCCACACTGACCCCGTCCATTTTAGTGGTTGACCTGTCTGACCAGATGCAGGTTCTAGCCATACAAAAATTTATTCATGTGATCACACAATATACTGTACAAACTAAGCCAAGCTTTGGCAACATAAAGGTCTACAAAAATGCAAGACAACACCTGTTTTAATATTTCGCAAGTTAAATGCACCAAAGTTCCAATATCCATGACCTGAAAAGGCATTTTCCTACATTTTTTCACCCGTTTCCCAACTTTGTGGCGCCCTCTTTGGCTCTGGTGCCCTTAAGCACGTGCTTAGTCTGCTTAACAGTTAGTTAATCTGCCCCTGATGGAGACCGAAGCCTTCCCCTGATGTTGCCTCCTGGCTCTGTGATTCAGAGATTGATGGCCTCAGACCATAGAGTTTTGCCCCAGACTAGAGTGTCACCATGCAACATGCCGGCACGATGACATCATTTCCATGTGACATCATCACGTCAGGCACATTGTGCCGGGTCATTGCTGTTGGGTGTGGGGCTTCCCCGGCCGGAGCCCACAAAATCAAGGGATCCCCACTCCCACCTCGGGACTGGTAATCCTTCCATCACTACATCCCCTGGCGACAAATCCCACATTTTCAGCACTTGCTGTGTGAAGAAGTATTTCCTTTTTGCCCGTCCCGAATCGTTTGCCCATCAGCTTCATCGGATGCCCTTGAGGTCTAGCAATGTTTCCATCCAGTTTAAGATAGCGTGAATAATCCCCTGCAACTATTTTTTAAAAAATGTTACCTCATCTCTGGAATGTTTATTGTTTGGGGCGGGAGGGAGAGCCGGAGCCGCCAACTGAAGCGTCTCCTCTTCAGACAACTTCATCGAAGGACTCAGCAAGAGCCAAGCTTCGCACCGGAGCCAAACTCGTGGTTATTCCAGTGCCTCGGAAGGGAAGGCCAGCTGGCCCGGGGATACAGCCAAGCTGCTCAGCTTCCTTCGACCTTTCCTGCCAACTGGCACTGGACGGGACTCATCATTCAGCCAGGATAAATGGGAACACTGCTGACTTTTCCACCCCCGGGTCTCTCCGGGCCAAACTGCCCCATAAGCAAATATCCCTGACACAAAATATGCTTGCAGAATGCAGAATCCGCCTCACTCTCGTTACATTCAAATCGGAGGGCAAAGACAGTCCCGTCTCGGGATCTAACGTGTCCAAGCCCACATTCACACAGCACGATATTTTGCAAGAACTTTCTTTTCTTTGAGCAACAGACCTTTACGAGATAGGACACATGACTTTGCATGTGTGAATGACAGGGTTGATAACCCCCAGATGGTGGCTGGAGATCTCCTAGGATTACACCTGTTCTCCAGGCGGCAGAGATCAGGTCACCTGGAGAAAATGGCCACTCTAGAAGGTGGACTCTATGGCATTATGCCCCATTGAAGTCCCTCCCCTCCTCAAACCCCGCCCTCCCTAGACTCCACCTCCAAAATCTCCAGGTATTAACCAACCCAGAGCTGACAACCCTAGTGAATGGGCAGATCTGACACCAAGGACAGTACTGATGGAGCAGAGGTCCATCAGTGGCTATTAGCCACAAGGTATAGGTAGGAACTTTCGGTCTGGGGCAAGTGATGCACTGCATTATTGGTGCTTGGGGGGGCAACAATGGGAGGGCTTCTAGTGCCCTGGCCCCACTGATGGACCTCCTGGTGGCACCTGGTATTTTTGGCCACTGTGTGACACAGAGTGTTGGACTGGAATGGGCTATTGGCCTGATCCAACATCGGTTTCTCTTATGTTCTTATGTCTAGGACAATGATGCTCTGTCTTCCTGGTGCTTGGGAGGGGCAACAGTGTCTAGTATCCTGGACCCACCGATAGACTTCCTGATGGCACCTGGTAGTTTTGGCTACTGTGTGACACAGAGTGTTGGACTGGAATGGGCCATTGGCCTGATCCAACATTGGTTTCTCTTATGTTCTTATGTCTAGGACAATGATGCTCTGTCTTCCTGGTCCTTGGGAGGGGCAACAGTGTCTAGTATCCTGGACCCACCGATAGACCTCCTGATGGCACCTGGTAGTTTTGGCCACTGTGTGACACAGAGTGTTGGACTGGAATGGGCCATTGGCCTGATCCAACATTGGTTTCTCTTATGTTCTTATGTCTAGGACAATGATGCTCTGTCTTCCTGGTGCTTGGGAGGGGCAACAGTGTCTAGTATCCTGGCCCCACCGATAGACTTCCTGATGGCACCTGGTAGTTTTGGCCACTGTGTGACACAGAGTGTTGGACTGGAATGGGCCATTGGCCTGATCCAACATTGGTTTCTCTTATGTTCTTATGTCTAGGACAATGATGCTCTGTCTTCCTGGTGCTTGGGAGGGGCAACAGTGTCTAGTATCCTGGCCCCACCGATAGACCTCCTGATGGCACCTGGTAGTTTTGGCCACTGTGTGACACAGAGTGTTGGACTGGAATGGGCCATTGGCCTGATCCAGGATTGGCTTCTCTTATGTTTTTATGTACATTCCTTCCACCTCTCTTCAAGCACAGCTACTTCCTGGAGACACTGAAACAGATCTGAGTCAGCTCAAAATCTGAACCCGTTAATTAAGTAGGGGATAAGAACATAAGAGAAGCCAATGTTGGATCAGGCCAATGGCCCATTCCAGTCCAACGCTCTGTCACACAGTGGCCAAAGATACCAGTGCCATCAGGAGGTCCAGCAGTGGGGCCAGGACACTAGAAGCCCTCCCACTGTTACCACTCCCAAGTACTAAGAATACAGATGTTGGCTAGATTGAAGCAGATGTCCTCTGCGTCATGTGGTAAACCTGCATGTGTGCACCAGCTCCCCTCCCAAAGTATCATTAAGTCAAGCAACGTGCATGTGTGTATGAATGAGCTCTACTTCTAACCAAAATGTACTGGATCCAAACCGCAAAGTTAGCCACATTTTTGAGCCTATCCCATATCCTATGGTACCAAAGATTGTTTCTTCAATAGAAAGTGCCTTCGTCACATCGCAGGTTCTATCCACCGTATCAAATTGGCCAGCTTAGTCCAACTCGCTTGCAGCAGCCAAAATGACTTTGAGTCTGACCGCTGGTCTGATAAGGCCAGCATTATCTAGTCTAGCTGGCAGTGGCATTTGAGAGTTTAAAGCGGAAGTCTTCCACATTACCTGCTACCCAGTCATTTTAACTGGAGGTGCTGGGAACTGAACCTGGGACCTTCTGCATGAAAAAGAGAGGCTCTACCGCCGAAGAAGAAAAAGAGTTGGATTCATACCCCTCTCTTCTCTTCGAGTCTCAGAGAAGCTTACAATCTCCTTCCCTTCCTCTCCCCGCAACAGACACCCTGTGAGGTTAGGTGGGACTGAGAGAGCACTGAGAGAACTGCTCTTGAGAGAACAGCTCTGAGAGAACTGGGACTGTCTCATGGTCACCCAGCAGCTGCATGTGGAGGGGTGGGGAATCACACACGGTTCTCCAGATTAGAGTCTGCTGCTCTTAACCACTACACCAAACTGGCTCTCACTGAGATGTGAACCCCTTCCCCTCCACACCCTTGGTTAAGGTTTACTGATAGGGCATATTTTGTTGACACCACTGTGTAAAAGAAAGGACGTGAGACTTCCATAGTTCCTTGTTTTTTAGAAGAAGAAGAAGAAGAAGAAGAAGAAGAAGAAGAAGAAGAAGAAGAAGAAGAAGAAGAAGAAGAAGAAGAGGAGGAGGAGGAGGAGGAGGAGGAGGAGGAGGAGATTGGATTTATACCCCATCCTTCACTACCCAAGGGAGTCTCAGAGCGGCTTAACAAACTCCTTTCCCTTCCCCTCCCCTCAACAGACACCCTGTGAGGTAGGTGGGGCTGAGAGAGCTCTGACAGAAACTGCTCTTTTTCAACAACAGCTCTTATCAGAACTACGGCTTGCCCAAGGTCATCCAGCCAGGTGCAAGTGGAGGAGTGGGGAATCAAACCCGGTTCTCCCAGATTAGAGTCTGCGCACTTAGCCACTACACCAAACTGGCTCTTTAAAAAGTTGATCCTGGAATGGATGGCTGTGGCTCTCTCAGTCTGTCCTGGGCTACATCCCTGGAATCTTATGAGTAAATTCATATGCGTGTGTGTTTTAAGGGGCCTTTAAAAATGTTATGGAAAGGTACATGATTGTGCTGAGCCTCTGGGCCGCAGACTGTACATCTGGCAGATTCTATGGCATTTAAGGCTCATTAAATTTTGAATTTCATGTCATCTGCCCTTGGCTTAAAATAGTCCTGCGTCTTCCGTATCTTTAAAAGGTCCTTGTTAACAGATACAGTGTTTTTTTCCCCCTTCCCATCTCAGCAATACAAACGACATCTGCTCAAATCCAGCCGGCGTCCTCTCCTTAATTAATAGGTGCCGATTTTAAGCTCACTCAAAACTTGAAGGCTCGGAGTAAGTCGCCGGGTCTTCTTCTTCCTCTCGGTCGTGTGCTCCTGAACTGCAAACACCACGTAAAAGTTCTGGGGATAAACTAGCGTCTCAAACCAGATCGCCCAGGTCCAAACTGCACATCCAATTCCCCCTCCAATGTTTAACAGAACAATAGCAATTAGAATACACACCAATAGACTGCAATATGGAATTTGCTGCCAGAGGATGTAGTGATGGCCGCAGGAATCCATGTTCCCTCTAAGCTGTGGAGTCTTGTGAGCAAAAATTCTACTTTGTGAGCTACTGGCATTACAGTTGTGAGTGTGCGATTTGGCCGCTGCACAACTTAGTTTGCTCTGGAGCCATCCTTCCTGAGTGAAGGCAAAAATATGTGAGCCAGAGGCTAAAAAAACTGTGAGCTAGCTCTCACTAACTCAGCTTAGAGGGAACACTGACAGGAATAAACAGGGGACTAGATAGATTCATGGAGGAGAGAACTATCAGTGCTGGGGTTGTCAGGTCCCTCCTGGAAATCAGCGGGGGGATGGGGGGACTCCCCAGGAGTAGGAAGGAGGCCCCGCCAATGTGCAGTGGCATGCCTAGATCACTGCCCATGTGACCCGGTAGTGACATCATCATGCGGAAATGTTGGGCTACGCTCTGGTATCTAGGCAAAAACTCTACGGTAAAATTGGCTTCTAGCATAGAGTTTTTGCCCAAATACCAGAGTGTCACCCCCAACATCCCCGACGTGATGATGTCACTTCCAGGTCATGTGGGCAGTGACGTAGATAGATGTTGCTGCATGTTGGCTGGGCCGCCCTCTTTTTTGGGTTAAGTTCCCCCTACTGGCCAGCTGATCAGCATTGGGGCATCAGGGCCTGGTGGTGGGGGACCCCGCCTCCACTGAGGGGCCTGGCAACCCTAATCAGTGGCTACTAGCCATGGTGACTGGGGGGAACCTCCACGTTAAGAGGCGCTAAACCTCTGAATCCCAGAGCCAGGAGGCAACATCAGGGCAAGGCCTCGGCCTCTATGCCCTGTTGTTGGTCCTCCAGAGGAACTGGTTGGCCACTGGGTGAGAAAGGATGCAGGACTAGATGGACCACTGGCCTGATTCAGAAGGGTTCTTCTTACATTCTTATGAAGACCTTGGCTTCCATGCCCTGCTGTTGGCCCTTCAGAGGAACGGGCAGGCCACTGTGTGAGTCAGGATGTTGGACTAGATGGACCACTGGCCTGATCCAGCAGGGCTCTTCTGATGTTATTAATAATATATCACACTAAGAAAAAATACATATGTTTTACATGGATCTTGCAACTTATCATCTCTGTTAGGGTCATCAGCTCTGGCTTTGGCAACTCCTGGAGATTTGAGGGTGGAGAAGAGTTGCCAACTCCAAGTTGGGAAATGCTTGGAGATTTAGGGGTGGAGCTTGGGAGGGCAGGGTTGGGAGGAGCAACCTCAGCAAGGTATAATGCCACAGAGTAGGAGTCCCCAACACAGTGCCCATGATCAGAATGGCATGCACAGACACCTTTCCTGGTGCCTGCCAAGGGTTTTTAGAAAGTGGGCAGGACTAGGTGAGCCTTTTGCTCACCAAGGCTTCTGACTGGAAGCTTTATTGGCTGCGCAGATTTTTAAAAATTGCTTTGGCAGCAGCTGCCACCACAGCGCAAGAGTCTACACTGCGTGACTGAACATAAGTGGTGGCAGCTGTTTTGTGGCTGTGCCAAAAGCGATCAAAGGCTCAAAAAGGCTGGGGACCCATGCTGTAGAGTCCAGCCTCCAAAGCAGCCATTTCCTCCAGGGAAACTCACCTCTGCAGTATGGTGATCAGTTGTAATTCTGGGAGATCTCCAGGCCCCATCTGGAGGTTGGCGGCCCTAGTATACAATATATATGAACCAGTGTTCCCTCTAAGCTGAGTTAGTGCGAGCTAGCTCACGGTTTTCTCGCCTTTGGCTCACACATTTTTTGTCTTAGCTCAGGAAGGATGGCTCCAGAGCCAACTAACTGATGCAGCAGCCAAATTGCTTGCTCACAATTTTAGTGCCAGTAGCTCACAAAGTAGAATTTTTGCTCACAAGACTCCACAGCTTAGAAGGGAACATTGGGAACATTGATATGAGCAATACCCCTTTTCCAGTAAACTTATCTGTTGCACTTGCTAGAAGAATCATAGAATCATAGAATGTTAGAGTTGGAAGGGACCTTGCAGGCCATCTAGTCCAACCCCCTGCACTCGGCAGGAACACACCCAAAAGATGGTTGTCCAGTCTCCTATTGAAAACGCCCAGCGAAGGAGCATCCACCACCTCCCGAGGCAGAAGAGGAGGAGGAGGAGGAGGAGGAGGAGGAGGAGGAGGAGATCGGATTTATACCCCACCCTTCACTACTTACAACCGCCTTCCCTTCCTCTCCCCACAACAGACCCCCTGTGAGGTAGGTGGGGCTGAGAGAGTTCTGAGAGAACTTCTCTTGAGAGAACTGCTCTGAGAGAACTGTGCCTGGCTCAAGGTCACCCAGTTGGCTGCATGTGGAGGAGTGGGGAATCAAACCTGGTCCTCCAGATTAGAGTCTGCCACTCTTAACCACTACACCACACTGGCTCTCTGGCTAAGAAGTCAAGCTGGTTAACACAGCAGTTTTCCTGCAAATGGTATTTAAAACTTATAAGGGTTTTAAACTCCTAAACAAGAGCATTTGGGGAGCAGTGTCCGTGGTATCTCTTCTAACTGCTAATGATCTCCATTAGTGTGTTTTTGTGGGGGGGTTTTAGTGTCTTCCAACCAAAACATTTCATTAGAGAAAATGTTCTCTTAAGATTCTGGAAAGATGATTCTCCAAAACGGCAGAGAAGAGAAGTAAAATTTACAGTTACGGCAAATGAACAGCGTCTAATGCCTAACAGGATAAATCACACCCAGGAGAATTCATTTACATCCTATTAAAGTTGACATGCTAATATCAAAGCATTAAAATATGTAAATAGCGCAAGCATGCACCAAATCCTAATTACTGCTTTACATTATCAACTCATTTACTCTTTATGATGTTTTATGAATAGTGAGCTGTGTCAGCAAACAATTAGGAGAACCTCCTACATCTCAATATCGCACGATTCCCTCCCCCGTTTTCTCTCTGAGGGAAATATTACCCCATCTGTGTATGTGTTGTATGTGTGTGTCTCTCTTACACACACACACACACACACACACAGAGGGGGGGAGAGAGAGAGAGAGAGAGAGAGAGAGAGAGAGAGAGAGAGAGAGAGAGAGAGAGAGAGAGAGAGATGCAATGGAGAAAATGTGATTATTCTGGCATACTGCTGGATCTCATACTGGTAATAAATGAGGTTCCACAGGCACTAGGGTTGCCAGCTCTGGGGTGAGAACCTCCTGGAGATTCTGGGGGTGGAGCTTGGGGAGGGTGGAATTTCAGCAGGGTACATACAGTCCACTCTCCAGAACAGCCATTTTCTCCAAGGAAACTAATCTCTGTTGTTTGGGGAATCAAACCCAGTTCTCCCAGATTAGAGTCCACACACTTAACCACAAGAAGAAGAAGAAGAAGAAGAAGAAGAAGAAGAAGAAGAAGAAGAAGAAGAAGAAGAAGAAGAAGAAGAAGAAGAAGAAGAAGAAGAAGAAGAAGAAGAAGAAGAAGAGGAGGAGGAGGAGGAGGAGGAGGAGGAGGAGGAGGAGATTGGATTTATACCCCACCCTTCATTACCCAAAGGAGTCTCAGAGTGACTCACAATCTCCTTTCCCTTCCTCTCCCCACATCAGACACCATTTGAAGCAGGTGGGGCTGAGAGAGCTCTGACAGAAACTGCTCTTGAGAAAACAGCTCTGAAAGAACTTATGACTGACCCAAGGTCACACCAGCAGCTGCATGTCGAGGGGTGGGGAATCAACCCCGGTTGTCCCAGTTTAGAGTCCACAATTCTAATTATTACACCAAATTCGCTCTTGTTTGGGTTTTGGATTGCTAGAGCATCACAGAAACACCGTGACATTACTTCTGGCCATGTGACCGGAGGTAAACATTGCGACATTGCGTGACACCGGCACAATGCTGGACCCTGCTTCTTACTAGACAGACAACAAGGAGTTCAAAAACAGATATTAACTCTGTTTGTTTTAGACTACTAAAATCTGGTATGGCAGCTAACGCATTTTTGTTGTTATTTAGTTTTAAGAATTCGGTTAGGACAAGTGTATAGAAGTCGCTAAGCCTTTTTCTAGAATTAACTAAGATCATGTTGTCCTTCAGGCGAGTCTACAGTCTACACGGTTAAACGTAAGGACAGAAGTCCTAATTACACACTCTGTCTCTATCAGTCAGAATTTGGGGCCCCGTGTGCCTGATTCACAGTCTCCAAGCATCTCATTTGGTTTGGGCCTCAGCTGGGGACTGAAATTTGCAATATACTCCTAAAGCAGATTTACACTAGCATTTGCCAACCTGGTGTTCAAAAAGACCTGAAGATTTGAGGGTGGAGAGAAGGTTTATGGAGGGGAGGGAACTTTGTAGGATATAAGGCCATGTGGTCTACCCTCCAAAGCAGCTGTTTTCTCCAGGAGAAGTGGACTAAATGTTTGGATAAGTGACTTATTTATTTATTTTCATTGGACCTATAGCCCGCTCTCCCCCATGAACGGGCCCAGAGCAGGTAACATCGTGATAAAAAACAATATAGAGTCTAAAACATTTGCAAACTCTAATGTGATAAATATGATTAAACAATCAAATGCAATCAACAGCTCTACTTATAGATGGTGTAAAATCTTAGGGGAAGTAAGTATCTGAAAACTGTCTGGTACGAAGGAAAAAGGGGGAGGGGAAAGGGGAGAAGGAGAAAGGAAGGAGGGGAGGCCAATCAAGGTGGAAAACTGTTGCTGCCCTCAACCATACACCTGGCGGAACAAGTCTGCCTTACAGGCCTTGCGGAACTGCATTAGGTCCAGATCTCGCCCGGAAGAGTGTCCCACCAGGTTGAGATAGCTCAAGGTGGGCAGCCGTGTTGGTCTATATACAAGTATGATCTGTTATTCCATTTCATTGTCTGACAAAGTGTGTGTCCCACCCGAAATCTCACACCTTGAATAAAATGTTGTTGGTTTTAAAGGTGTCACTGGACTCCGACTTTGTTCTACCGGGTTGAGAACAGCCGAGACAAACTTGGGGGTAGGGATCAGCAGAAGGTTTTTATCACTTGAGTGTTGTGCTCTTCAGGGGGTACGGCAGGAGAGGCAGTCCTGAAAATATCACAAATAGGTGATTTATGTTGTCTGGAGATTCGTTGCCGTTCCAGGGGATCTCCAGCTCCCACCTGGAATTTAATTATCAGAGAACTGGGTCAATACTACGCAGCTTTGAGAATGACAGGAGTAGTCCATTTATGAATAGTAGCTGCACTATGTGTCTTTTGTAGGACCAGCAAAAGCATCCATATAACCACTGAGAAGGCAGTCCCCCTTTTTGGAAGACTTCATTGCAAGGAGAAGTGGGTTATTATTCTAGGAATTCCTGTTGGGGCTTGACTTTTTAAAACATTGATGCTAAACTGTCTGGTAATTAGAAATCTATATGTACTGAATGTTACTGCTTAATGAATACAATGAATATTTATACCTGACTAGGATGAAATAATGATATACTATGCACTTTTACTAAATAATGGCTATAAATACAACACATTAGTTTGTTAAAAGGTTTTTGTAGCGTATATATATTTGTTGCTGGACCCCACCTGGAGGATGGCAACCCTAAATTGCACCCATCTAAATCTGTTGAAGTCAATGGGGTTAGAAGGGTGTAATTGCTTAGGGTGGTGCTGTACAACCTTTCTCATGTATGCGTAGTAGGATTCCACTTATCTCTTTGATCCCGCAGTCCACAACAGCAGATTTCGGTCTAAACGAATGGAAACCGCTGGTTCCTTGACATTTCGTGTGCCACACGGTACTCTAGTAATGTAATCATGTCCGTGTGTTGTGTCGTCATGACGTAACCAAAAGCTGTTGTCATTGGCTGGGAGCAAAATCGTCATGATTATCATGGGAAAGCCAGCGGTTCCCACCGTCAGGTCTTGTTCTCTTAGAGCAGGAACGTCTTTGTGGGCAGGGAGAAAGCGTTGTAGACTCGCTGCTGTCGGCCTGACATAAAATGTCACCATCTCTCTCTCTCTTCTGCTTCCCTCAAGTTCGGGGCTTGATTGTGATTTGAAGACAGGATATAGTTCTTGATTACTAGTCTTTTTAAAAAAACAGCAACCAGAAATGTTTTTTAACATTTGTGTCAAATTAAATGGAAATCGCTCCGGAATACCATATCACTTCCCCGGTTGAGGTTCATAGCTTATGACAAGTAACATCATGCTAGTTACAAAGGGGCTGCTGTTTTGTCAGAAAGTGTCTGCAGAGACCGTTTCTAAATGAGGAGACTGAGCCGTGACAGGGAAGACTCAGAAACAGAGAAACAGATCCTATTACTCGCATAATAGAGCTTTCGGGACTACTATCTTCATTAGGCGGAGGCCACAAATACATATGACTAGCCAGTTCACCTTCCCAACCCCCTAGCTACTGTTTCTCCACTACAAAGTGGCATAGTGAGACCAGTGCTGCTAGGAAGAAACAGCAGAGAGGGCCCTGTTGTTAGACCTCCTGATAGGGTTGCTGGCTCCGGGTTGGGAAATACCTGGAGATTTCAGGGGTGGAGCCTGAGGAGGGCAGGGTTTGGGGAGGGGAGGGACTTCAATGGGGTGTAATGCATAGAGTCCACCTTCCAAAGTGGCCATTTTCTCCAGGTGAACTGATCTCTGTCAGCTGGAGATCAGTTGTAATATCAAGACATCTCCAGCCCCACCTGGAAGCTTTCAGCCATACCTCCAGAGGAGCTGGTTGGCCACCGCATGAGACAGAATGCTGGACTAGATGGTCCACTGGTCTGATCCAGGAGGGCTCTTCTTCTGTTCTTAGATGCCACTACCACACCCTTGGGAGAGTTCTCCAAAACAAACCCTGCAGGACATTGTCCATGAGAATCTTGGCCAACTGGAATGACGTTGACGTAATGTTGGGCATACAGTTCCATGATCTCATGCTCCTGAACAGATGGTCTGGAGATATTGTTTTTAACTGGCACACGGTGGAACAAATCCGAGTTACGTTATCATTGTATGCCTGGGGAGGGAACCACATAGCGCCGAGTGAAAAATCCCCACACCTCCTGCCCATGTCATCTGCTGCTCCTAGGGCTTTTCATTTCCTTCTCTGTTGTTTGCTTTCTCGCACGGCTCAGTGGCAAAGCAGACGGTGCCCTTGGTTCAAGAATAGCGCACCGGAAGACAAACTGAGAGGCACACCTAAACTCAATTTGTAATTTCTCCATATGCTTGGCTTCTTTCTTACGGGCACAACCGCCATTGAGGATAAGGCAGGTCTATTACCGGATTAGGTGATCCCTTCATAGACAGCAAAATCCATCTGTGGTAATGAACAGGAGCTGATGGAGAATACAGAGCTTTAAGGTTTAGCTGAACAAATGATGCCAGCCGTTTTTCACATCAACAATTCTCTTCAATCGTGTAGCAAGGAATTAGAAAATGGAGACAACAACCCAGTACACTGTCGGAATGCTTGCTCCGTTTATAAAATGCATCTCCTATATCCTCTCTCCTCTATAACGGTGATCAGACATTGGTGAAACTAGCTCAAGAGATGCTCCAAAGTTATTTAAGCCATGAATGGAAATACTCTTGAGAATGACTGTCAACTCTCAAGGTCATTAGTCCTGCTGCCTAGGGATAGGCGTGAACTGGCTCATAACGAATTTTGGTTGGTTCGTGAAAAGAAGCGTGTGGCAGGTCAACTGACACAAACTTTCCACGAACTTTCAAGCTGTTTGTGGAGGTTTATGGCAGTTCATGAATGCATACATTTTCATATAGTCTTTGCTCAAACAAAATGCTTACCAAACTTCAAAGCAATGGGGGGAAGAATTCTCCAACCTTGGAAACACTGTTGTCAGTTTCAAACTATTCCTATCAGTTTCAAGAGGGTACCTTCCCCTTTGCCAGGATTCCTTTCTGGCACAGAGTTTGCAAAATCCCACCCACCTGCCTGGATTTGTGACTCTGTGCTTTGAGACCAGTCCTTTTAAGCTTGCAGTGCCAGTGGCCCTGGGTTCTTCTGGGCACTCTGTGATTGCACTAGTACTGCTGCACACTCTGTTCATTGTACTGGTTCTGCTGAGCTTGCAAAAATACCCCCCTTGCTTGGATTGTGGTTGAGCTGCCATTGCCACATTGGCACTGGGTTCTGCTGGGCAGTAGTACATTGCACTGGTTCTGCTGGGCCTGGAAAAATGACCCTCCCACACACGCTTCAGTTCCTACTGCAGAGATTTTCTGGTTTGACCTTAGACTGTTGGGTTTGCACTGCCATAGTGGTACTGGTTCTCCTGGGCACATTACACTGGTTCTGCTAGGCTTGCAAAAATGCCCCCCACCTTCAGTTCCTACTGCAGATATTCTTGGGGATTTTTATTCTGTTCTGCTGGGCTTCTATCATCCTTGCTTTTTTGCTCCCCTCCCCAGTTGGAAACAATGGAAGATAGGGGACCTTATTTGGGGGGCCATAATTTGGACCCCGTAAATCCAATCATCACCAAACTTTGAGGGCAGGTAGAAGAGAGTCAGCCAGAGATCCCAAGTAAGTTTGGTGTCTCTAGTTTGCACAGGATCCATTCTATACACTCCTGAACCTGCACTTTTAATTTCCCCAGAAAGCTCTTTCCTGGAGCACCTTTGGGGGGGGGGCTGTAACTTGGACCCCGTATATCCAATCCTCGCCAAACTTGGAGGGCAGGTAGAATAGAGTCAACCAGAGATCCACTGCAGGTTTCGTGTCTCTAGAACACTGCGGGGGGTGTTCTACCATGCCACAAACCTCACAAACTGAACCAGTTTATTTGGCTCCTAAAAGTTTGTGATGGTCCATGGTTCGTGAACCAGGCATGCCACGAACCACAAACCAAACCACATTTCCCTGGTTCCTGCCCATCCCTACTTACTAACTCTGATTTGTAGTGGCTCTCCAGGGTCTCAGGCAGAGAATGGACTTGGTTGAAATGGATCCCTGAGATTCTTGAACTAGAAGTGCCAGGGATTAAACCCAGAAACCTTTATACGAGTTGTATCATGTGAACTGTGAGAACTGCCTTACATTGGGCCAGACCATTGGTCCATCTAGCCCAGTACTGAATATTCTGACAACCCCTCCAGGTTCTCAGATGGAGGTCTTTCCCAGCTGTGTTACCTTAAACCCTTTAACTAGAGAGGGTCAACATTGAGCAGAGCTCCTTCTGCATGCCAAGCATAGCTCTCTGGGCTGCAGTTTATTACCTTTACACCAGCAGACTTTTTTTCCTGTTGCACATCATAAGTAAATAGCCAGCTCTCGTGCTGGGCTCCACTCACAGATATACCAACAACCATTGGATCCCATTATTAACAGCTGTCAAACAAATAGCAATAGCAAAACCCTGCTGTGTTCTGTCAAATGATCCTTCACTGGAACCAGCTAGTCACCAGAACTGGAATACGTGCAGTGGGTCTTATACTGAAGCAGGCAACTGGTCCATCTAGTTCACAATTGTCTAAAATGATTGCCAGAGTTTTAGGTAGAGGAAGGTCACTCCCGACCAGGCCCATAGCTAAGGTGGAGCTCTTGGGGGCTCTGCCTGCTTTCCTAAAGACGCAGCCCCAAAAGAATTTCTCCTGTAAATGCTTTTTTTCAGTCATTTAAAAACATTTTTTAAAGGCATGTGCTCCGTCAAGCAGAGTGGGGTGCTGTGGGTGACTAATTCCCTCACTGAGAAAGGGGGATGGAGAAGGTGACCTCTAGGATCCCTTCTAACTCTGTGTCAAGAAACTGGTTTCCTTCAAGAGAGTTTTTTCTGCCTAAGTGTTAGCTTTCTTGACTCTAGAAGTCACCAACCCCACCTGCCAGCTTGTTGTGAGAATTGTTGCTCAGACTGGCAGAAGTGATTAACTTGCGGCGGTTGAGAACTGTCATCTAAAGTAGCTGACAGCTTGCAATTTAGAGATCTACCCTGGTAACAGCTTTCTATTGGCTAAACAGCTTTCCTTTCTGCACTGAGAACTTCAGCCCCCACCAGAAAAAAAGCTTGCCCCACAAGCCACAAAATCCTGGCTACAGGCGTGCTCCCAACTCTTGTTTCCTGATATCTAGAGATGCCAGGTATTAACTCTGGGAGATGGTTTGTGCAAAGCAAGTGTTTGGTTACTGAACCACAGCTCCCCTCTTCAGTTTGGTATCCCATGAGTCAGTGAGGTTGTTCGCTGGGCCAGGTCCTTAGCCTCAGACCCTGCAGATCCCACTCCAAGCCCCAGAGTCCCTGGCTGTGGTTAAGATCATTTTGGCTGTTATTGCAATCTAGCATTCCACCCATTATTTTAATTACTGTAATCTCACTCCGGCTTGACTCCACTGACACTCCACCTAGCGGAACTGTTTATGACATCATTATGGAAATGGATTGCTTATTCCCGCATAATGTCTTACAAATCAGGCACAGGCCTCATTAAGCAAATGCGAAAAGAGCAGAGCAAACGTTGTCGATGTCAATCTGGCCACGATCGGAAAATATCATCAAATGAAATATGTCCTAATTAACAACTTGGTGGGCCATCCTGAGATAAACTCCTGGGAAGAAGCAACATTTCAGAAGTTCTGTGCAAACATGATGGCGCTTGAGGGAACAGCGAAAGTCTCTTCTGCATACGCCAATTGTGCTGTCAGTTTGGAACTGTCTTATGGCAACCCCAGCAAGGGGCTTTTGAGGCAAGTGAGAAGCAGAGGGGGGTTTGCCCCTTGCCTTCCTCTGCAGAGACTTCCTTGGTGGTCTCCCTTCCATAGGGAAGTGGGTACAGAGGAGAGCGACAAGGATGATTGGGGGCCTGGAGACCAAGCCCTCTGAGGAAAGGCTGAGGGACTGGGGAACGTCCAGTCTCAAGAAGAGGAGGTTGAGGGGGGACACGATTGCTCTCTTCAAGTATTTGAAGGGCTGTCACCAGTGTTCCCTCTCAGCTGAGTTAGTGTGAGCTAGCTCACAGTTTTTTAGCCTCCAGCTCACACATTTTTGCCTTAGCTCAGGAAGACTGGCTCCAGAGCAAACTAATTTATGCCGTAGCCAAGTCACTCACTCACAACTTTAATGCCAGTAGCTTAAAAAAAGTAGAATTTTTGCTCAAAAGACTCCACAGCTTAGAGGGAACATTGGCTGTCACTTAGAGGAGGGGGGGAGCTGTTCCTGTTGGCAGCAGAGGAGAGGACTCACAAGAATGGGTTTCAATTAAGGGCAGGAAGGTAGCAGCTGGATATTAGGAAAACTTTTTTTTACAGCAAGAGTTATACAACGGTGGAATCGGCTGCCTAGGGAGGCGGTGAGCTCCCCCTTCCTGGCAGTCTTTAAGTAGCAGCTGGACAAACACCTGTCAGGGATGCTCTAGGCTGATTCTGCATTGAGCAGGAAGTTGGACTAGGTGGCCTGTGCAGCCCCTTCCAACTCTGTGATTGTAGGATTCTGTAAACAGAGGCGGTTTGCCAATGGCTTCCTCTGCAGAGTCTTCCTTGGTGGTCTTCCATCCAACTATTGACACAGCTTAGCTTCCAAGCAGGCCCGAAGCTAAGTGGGCAGACTCTAATCTGGGAGATCCGGGTTTGATTCCCCCTCCTCCACTCGCACCTGCTGGATGACCTTGGGCAAGCCATAGTTCTGGCACAGCTGTTCTTGAAAAAGAGCAGTTTCTGTCAGAGCTCTCTCAGCCCCGCCTGCCTCACAGGGTGTCTGTTGTGGGGAGGGGAAAGGAAAGGAGTTTGTAAGCCGCTCTGAGACTCCCTTGGGTAGTGAAGGGCAGGGTATAAATCCAATCTCTTCTCTTCTCTTCCTCTTCTTCTACCCCCCCACCTCCCCTCTGCATCTGACATCTCTGTTTGCATAAACTGGCCAGGGAATTGTATGCCTTCAAGCCTGAACAAATAGTTTTTGCTGGGCCTCACAAGCTCAGTTCCCTTGGTTAATGAAGGGTGGGGTATAAATCCAATCTCCTCTTCTTCAGTGGGGCATTTTGGGGCCCACCCCCCAACTTTCCACCAGCCGCCCCCCCCCCAGCATACCACTCTGGCCAGGCCCCTCAACTTATTTTCCCCACTCGCTGCAACAGTGGTGGTGGCAAGCCTCGTGGTGCCCTTTCTTCCCCCAGCCCCTTGCTTTAAATGGGAGAAGTGGGGGGGCCTAGCACATGCCTGCACTCCCCCATAGTATTTAAACTTTAAAAGTTTCGAGGGAGAAGCAGGGAGGCCGCGTGCGGAGGGGCCCGTGAATCCTCAGCTTGTAGCGAGGACAGGGGAGGGGAAGAGCTGGGCTGGCCAGAGGGACCCAGGCTCTGTGCTGCCTCCCCCTCGACTGAGACCCCCTCCTCCTACACAGTGGCAGGCCTGGAGGGACAGGGCTGGGGGGAGGCTTCTCCCAGGCACCCCCGGAGTCCTAAGCCAACCAGTGTCCCTCTCTGTCTTGCAGGCAGGCTCCAGTCTTTTGGAGTCCTGCCGGGAGGCCCATTGCAGGTTGGGAAACAGGAAGGTGGCATGGAGATCTGCATCTGGTGACCGGCTGGACCTTCCTGCAAGTGACGAGAGCAAAGCTTGAGTCTTTGGCGAATGGTCAGCCCCTACCAAGACGAGGAGAGCAAAGCATCGGTGGGGGGGGATGATTGGTAATCAATAGTTCGAACTGCCTTCCGCCGCACACAAATTTCCGTGCTCCCCACTTTAAAATTTAAAAATCCCAAATTAAAAATATCCCGGCTACGGGCCTGCTTCCAAGATTTGATAAGACTGGGTTATACCCTGCCATTTCACCGCCCGAACTCTCCTCTGGATACCTCAGACATATTTGGCAGACCCGGGATCCTTCAAGAAGACCCTCGTTTGGTTTGGATTGGTCTATGTATGTGCCCAAGCTGACTAATTGAGGCATCGTGCAATGTTCCCTCTGAGCTGTGGAATCTTGTGAGCAAAAGTTCTACTTCGTGAGCCACCGGCATTCAAGTTGTGAGCGAGCGATTTGGCTACTGCATAAATTAGTTTGCTCTGGAGCCATCCCTTCCTGAGCCAAGACAAAAATGTGTGAGCCGGAGGCTAAAAAAACTGTAAGCTAGCTCACACTAACTCAGCCTTAGAGGGAACACTGATCGTGGGATGATCTTGTGGTGTTTCTGTGGAGGAGGCCGCCGGCCATCACGAGTCTGAGAGGACAAAGGGGAGGGACCCACATGATAGCTACAATGGGGGAGGGAATAAATACAATTTCATTGTGGATTTGTGTGATCTTGAGATGACAAATGGTCTGTGAGGCTTGAAAGGGAAATCATAAGATCAGAAGTGATAAGCAGCAAAAGTTTTGCATATCAAAGTGTTGCGTATCTACTAAACAAAGCCCCGCATGCTAATTCTTCACAGGACGATGAAATGTTTAACATCTGCTCATCAGACAGACAGTCCAATTTAGGCAGAGTCTTGACGTCAGAAGGCAGAGTTGTTGTTCGGTTATTTGTGTCAAAACCAGCAGTTATGTCTGAGTAGCTATTTTCATTCCTTTAAAAAAATAAAATAAAATATTTCCGTCCTGCTTTCAATCAAAATGTGACTAACACAATGACAGTAAAGGGATTTAAAAAATAAAAACAAAACACGAACAATCGAAATAAACAGCAAAAACAAAACTGACCTACCGCCAGAGGGATTTCAGAATTTTCAAAAAAATAAATAAATCTATACCTACAGTCTTTCCCAGCCTCCTGAGGGCTAGGAGAGATGTGGTGGAGTCTCATGGGAGAGGGAATTCTGTAGTCCCGGGGCCCTGTAGCCGCCCACTGCACAGGGGAAGATGGAACTGGGCCTCTCAAGAGAACCATAGCTCTCAAGGGTAAGAGTATGTTCATGCGCACAAAGACAATCTTTTAAATCCTGCCCGTCAAATTTAGACTGTGCAAATATTAAGTTTTAATAACTACTGTTTTGCCTACCATTTCCCTAGGCTGATGCCTCTAGGATGCCCCTGTTTGGATCTATATCAATAGCTGACAACCAAAATTGTCATCAGAAGAAGAAGAGGCGGAGGAGGAGGAAGAGGAGGAGGAGATTGGATTTATACCCCGCCCTTCACTTGGAGTCTCAGAGCAGCTTACAAACTCCTTTCCCTTCCCCTTCCCACAACAGACACCCTGTGAGGTAGGTGGGGCTGAGAGAGTTCTGACAGAAACTGCTCTTTTTCAAGAACACCTCTGACAGAATTATGACTTGCCCCAAGGTCATCAAGCAGCTGCATGTGGAGAAGAGGGGAATCAAACTCGGTTCTCTTAGATTAGAGTCCGCGCACTTAACCACTACATCAAACTGGCTCCTGAAGCAGTGAGGGAAATTGAGCGTCGGGCCAGTTTAATCAATAATTTACAAAGTTGCCAGCGTAATCAAACACATACGCATTTGTGCATACACACAAGGGAATATATTATAGCATTATAGCAACAACAACAAAAAAGATTTTAAAAACTAGGTTGGAGGGGAGGGCTGTGGCTCAGTGGTAAAGCATCTGCTCGATAAATAGAAGGTCCCAGGTTCAATCCCCAGCACCTCCAGTTAAAAGGACCAGGCAGTAGGTGATGTGAAAGACCTCAGCCCAGGGCTTTTTTTGTAGAAAAAGCCTAGCAGGAATTCATTAGCATAATAGGCCACACCCAACAGCAGAAACTCATTAGCATATTAGGCCATACCCCCATGTTACCAGAAGTGTGGTCATCCAGCCACACCCACCTTTTGCTTCTTATTCGGTTTATCTTGTTTGTTGTCAAAACCCAGGGCATATTTTTGTAGCAGGAACTGCTTTGCATGTTAGGCCACACACCCCTCATGTAGCCAGTCCTAATGAGTTTCTGATGTTGGGTGTGGCTGATTATGCTAATGAGTTCCTGCTGGGCGTGGCCAACTCGGGAACCAGCCAGAACTCCGTTCCTGTGCGTTCCTGCCCCAAAATAGCCCTGCCTCAGCCTAAGACCCTGGAGAGTCACTGCCAGCATGAGTAGACAATACTGATCTTCACGGACTAAGAGTCCGATTCAGTAGGAAGCAGCTTCACATGTTCATGTGTTCAAAATCACAGCAATTATTTAACATATCCTTTAAAATATAAAGCAAGCATTAAAAGCAAAGTTGCAAATGATCCTAGTGGAATGGAAAGAGGAATGTGTTTACAAGGTGAGCATGCCATGTTCACGACTGTAATCACTCATAACAGAGCTTCGTAAACATACTGTACTATATAAATACATAGAACGGGCTTGAACTATTTGCGAACAGCCAAACCGACTGAAAAAAATTAGCTCCCGGCTTGTGAACAGAACATCAGCCAAACTGGCAGGTGTTTGAGCATCCATAGAAAGGATTACTAACTTCTTGATGCAGAAATAATGAAATACTCATCAATCATTTTCTAAACTTCCGATAAAACTGGCAGTGCACAACTCACATCGTCACTGTGCACTGAAAAGCTCGGGGCTAAGCTGGAGGTGTACCACTCTGTCCAATAAGATGGTATGGAACAACAGTTTGGAGGATCAAGCCATAATTCCTGTTACGAGACCATCACAAATCCTATCCAATATGTGTGTATTTCAAGTACTGTCAAGTCGCTCCCAACTTATGGTAGCCCTATGAATTAACGACCTTCAAAATGCCCAATTGTTAGCAGCCTTCCTCAGGTCTTGCAGACTGAGGGACAGGCCTTCCTTGATGGAGCCAATCCACCTCATGTTGGGTCTTCCTCTTTTCCTGCTGCCTTCGAATTCTCCTAGCATTTTTGTCTTTTCCAGTAACTTCTGTCTTCTCACAATGCGACCAAAGTACGATAGCCTCAGTTGAGCCATTTTAGCTTCTAGGGAGAGTTCAAGCTTGGTTTGGTCTAGAACCCACTGATTTTTCTTTCTGGTGGTCCACAGCATTCGTAAAACTGTCTTCTGACACCACGTTTCAAAGGAATCAACATTTTTGGTGTGGTGTAGTGGTTAAGTGTATGGCCCAGTGGTTAAGCCTGTATGGCCCAGGCTATCCAGATCTCGTAAGCTAAGCAGGGATGGGCCTGGTTAACACACGGATGGGAGACCACCAAGGAAGTCCGGGGTTGCTGTGCAGAAAACCCACTGGGGTCACCATAAGTAGACTCTGACTTGATGGAAAAACAAAGTGCAACCTAACTTAAAAGGTGTAAGGAGCCAGTTTGGTGTAGTGGTTAAGTGCGCGGACTCTAATCTGGGAGAACCGGGTTTGATTCCCCATTCCTCCACTCGCAGCTGCTGGATGATTTTGGGCAAGCCATAGTTCTGTCAGAGGTGTTCTTGAAAAAGAGAAATTTCTGTCAGAGCTCTCTCAGCCCCGCCTACCTCACAGGGTGTCTGTTGTGGGGAGGGGAAGGGAAAGGAGGGGAAGGGAAAGGAGTTTGTAAACCACTCTGAGACTCCAAGGGAAAGGCGGGGTATAATCCAATCTCTTCCTCCTCCTCCTCCTCCTCCTCTTCTTCTTTCCTGTCAGCCTTCTTCATTGTCCAACTTTCACACCCATACATCATAGGAATGGGGAATACTACAGTATGAATTCAAACCTATCTAGTACAGGCCGCTGGATCCGGTGGCTGCAGAAAACAGAAAATATATCATAGAACTATCATAGGAAATATGATATCATGGCATAGAAATAGCATACCATAGAAAATACCGTAGAAATAGAAAATAGAAAATATCACCCTCATAATCTCCGTGAGAATCACATTTGAGTAATTATCCCATTCATTCCCAGTTTCACTTTGCGTCCCTCTGTCACTTAACCGACTCGGCGTTGTCATCTCACAGCTGTTACAGCCCCTCTAATCTCGATCAATTAAGTTCCCATTTAGAGCCCTCGCTTCCTCCAATGCAATCAAAGCACCGCAAACTGATAGTATTATTGTTCGGATAATGTAGACAAATGCGCCTCTTTGCAAAATGAGACTTATCAGAGCAACGTGTATTAGTAATAATAATCATAGTCATTTGTTACTTATTAAAGCAGAAGGAATGGTACTCTAAACGTGTATTGGGAGGAACCATGGATCTCCGTGAGACGCAGAGAAATCCTCTGCTTGGCATGACAATTACAAACACACCATTAGATTTTCACCTAAAGAGAAATGTTGAGTTCAGCTCAGAGATTTCTTCCGGGGCGAAGCAGAGAGTTTAAAGGAAACAAACAAACAAAAACTTTGATACGACTAGCAAAATAATGATAAGACTGGCAAAACAGAAGACAGCCCATCCCTCCATATCATTTTTGAGAGCCCCTAAGGTGAAGTGGTTAGAGCAGTGGTCTATGAGCAGAGACCTGGGTTCAAATCTCTCTCAGATCAAGAAGTTCATTATGGGAACTTGGGTCAGTCTTTCTCTCTAAACCTAACTCACTTCATATGGATATTGTGAGGTTAACATGGAGAAATTCCTAGAGCACCATAGAGGTTAGGGAAATTCCTAGAGCATTACTATTAATGCCTTCCACCATTTTTTCTTCCACCCCTCAACTGGCAGGAGATGGGGGGGGGACTTACCTGGAGGAAGAGAAAGGCCCAGACCTTGTCGCTGGCATCACACAGGAAGTGATGTTGTCACACCAGCGGCATCCAGACAATGCTCTGGTATTTGAGCAAAACCTCTATGGTAAAACCAGCTTCTACCATAGAGATTTTGCCCAAATACCAGGGCATTGCCTGGACATCACCGGTGTGATGATGTCACTTCCTGTGAATGCCAGAGATGAGGCCTGAACTTTTCTCTTTCTCCAGCTAAGTCCTCCCACCAGCCAGCTGATTGGTGGCTGGGTGGGCAGGGCCTTTTGTGGGGGACCCCCGCCTCCACTGAACGGTCTGGCAGCCCTACACACTGTGGATAGCTCCGTTCTTAGCGGTTTCAGTATCAGCCAAAACCCATTGTTTCTTGTTAGTCTAGAAGGCTTTTTTGAGTTAAATATTGTCCCAGGTGCAGGTAAGTTTTAATGGCTGCTGTTATCCATTTTTAACTGTTAACGTTTGGATTTTACGGTAAGCTGCCTTGGTTATTTATTTTAAAATCGAAAGGTCAGGCATTAATCTTCTAATAAATAACACCGTTATGACACTAGACTTGTCCTGAAGCTGCATGAGCGTAAGTGGAAACATTTTACAGAGAGCCAATTATCTCCATGGGGCCTACAATTTGCTCACCGAAAGAATTTACCAAGAACTCTTCCACCACAGACATTTAGGTATGAATTGTTCTAAAATTCAGAGAAAAGAGGAGAGCTAATCCAAGGCAACCCAGGAACAGACCCTCATGACCCTGCAAGCGATGAATATATTCATCTACCTACAAAGGTAGGTGAGTTCTGGTTTCTGTGACAGGTCCCTTTATTGTTGGGATGTATGTTGATTTGGCGCACAGTTGGCGCACAGTCTCATATCAAGAGAGTTGGTCCCTTCAGAAAGCAGGTCCAGAGTCATTTATGGCTTTAAGGGGTAATTCTGACACCTTGAATTGGAAGGCAAGCAAGCAACTGGCGGTGCTGTTTCAGACGGGACTGATATACTCCTTCAACAGAAGGAGGAGGAGGAGGAAATTGGATTTATACCCCGCCCTTCACTACCCAAAGGAGTCTCAGAGTGGCTTTCAATCTCCTTTCCTTTTCCCTCCCCACAACAGACACCCTGTGAGGTAGGTGGGGCTGAGAGAGCTCTTCTAAGGACCGCTCTTGAGAGAACAGCTTTGAAAGAACTTATGACTGACCCAAGGTCACACCAGCAGCTGCATGTGGAGAAGTGGGGACTCAAACCCAGTTCTCCCAGATTGGAGTCCGCACTCTTAACCACTACACCAAACCAACACATGAGCAGCTGTATCCTGTACCAAACTAAGTATCCAAACCGTTTTTTTAAGGAACGTCACAAGTAAATCATGTTGCGAGAATCTGGCCTCGAAGTTTCGCTATGCTACAAGCATGGATGGCTTCAAGAGGGAATTGGATAAACGTATGGAGCAGAGGTCCATCAGTGGATATTAGACACAAGGCATAGATAGGAACTCTCGGTCTGGGTGATGCTCTGTATTCTTGGTGCTTGGGGGGGGGCCACAGTGGGAGGGCTTCTGGTGTCCTGGCCCCACTGCTGGACCTCCTGAGGGCACCTGGTATTTTTGGCCACTGTGTGACACAGAGTGTCGGACTGGATGGGCCATTGGCCTGATCCAACATTGGCTTCTCGTATGTTCGTATGTAGCTGCCTAGGCCCTGGACAGGGTAAGCACAGGCACTGGAGAAGCCTGTTCAGGCCCATAGCTACAGTGGGCATTTGGGGCCCTGCCCCCTTAATTAAAAGCTCTGCCCCCCCACAAATAGCCATGCCAACAGTCTTATTTTCAAGGAGAGATCCCCACTTCCTGCTGCTGGCAGCAGCCAGGGTGAGAGCACCGCAGCTTGCCCTCGGGCTTCCCTCTCCCTCCCACTGTGGAATCGGGGGGGGGCGCATCATGGGACCCAGGAAAAGACAGCTCAGAGGGCATTTAACTGCATGTTTCTCAAAGGGTCATGGGAATTTGAAAGACTCGCCATGACCTAGGTGGTACACATAGGGTTGCCAAGTTGACTTACTGTGAAAGCGGGGGAGTCCCAGCTCCGTTGGGAGTGTCCCCCTGTGCGCGCTTTGCACACACATGCCACAATGACATCACCAGAAGTTACGTCATTGCGTTGTCCACGTTGGGGGCGGGGCGCCGTGACTCGAGGGGAAACCATAGAGTTTTCCCTCGATTCACAGAGTGTCCCCCCACAACATGGCCAGTGTGATGATGTCACCTCCAGGTGACATCATCACACTGGGGACGCCCTCCAGCAGGGGGTGGAGTTCTCCCCCGGGGCCCGATCCACCACCAGCGGGTAATGGGCCTCCTCGGCGGAAATTTACCCTCCCCCAGCGGGGGCTTGGCAAGCCTAAGTACACAGCAGGGCTGGATTAGCATAAAGGGGAATTGTTGGAGATGTATTGAAGGTACCACTCCTGAGTGCCCTTCTAAGCTTTCTTGCCCTGTGGAAAGGAAACTCAAAAGGCATTTAAATGCCTTCTGAAGGCAATTCAATGTCCTCTGAACTATTTTTTCCCTAGGAACTGACACGTTCAGTGCCTGTCCCTTGAAAGGAAGGGCTAGAAACAGGCTTGGGACCTCCCGCTTTAAAGACTGGCATTCAGATTAATTTAATTAACTGTAATTTAATTGTCCCCTTAAAAATTTAAATGCCCCCAAACAAAACAAAAAAATCCTGGCTATGGGCCTGAGTCTGCTGTTCCTGTTCTTTTCACCACCATTTGGGGAGCAAGGCCGTAAGTGCTCAGGGGGCCGCAGAGCGGGGGCCAGGGCAAATGTCTAGTTGCCCATTGTCTAAGACTGCCCTTGACTATTCCTTTATTCATTTTACTGGACTTCAAAGGTGACGGTAGCTGTCTGACAAAACATTAGTAATGTAAATCCCTAAAATGGTTACCATCCTAACTGTATAATTATCAACTACAAATCAATTCTGAAAAGGAATGATAAATGCATCTACGAGCTTAAACTCTACCATCAAACACTTGGCTATACGATAAGGTCTTTTCTGTCTCCTAAATGAGAGAATTACTTAGAGATGTGAACTCTAGATTAAGAGAATTCCATAACACTGGGGCAACCACCCCAAAGGCCCTGCTCCTAACGAACATCAGTCTTGCATCCATTTGTAAACTCTTAGCAAGGCTGCATGGTAGGGATGCCAGCTTCCAGGTGGGACCTGGGGATCCCCTGGAATTACAGCTTATCTCCAGATGACAGAGTTCAGTTCCCCCAGAGAAAATGGATGCTTTGGAGGGTGGGCTCAATGGCCTTGTTCCACACTGAAGTCCCTGTCCTCCCCAGGCTTCATCCCAAATCTCTAAGAGTTTTGCAACCTGGATCTGTCAACCTTAAGAACATAAAAAAAGTCAATGTTGGATCAGGCCAATGGCCCATCCAGTCCAACACTCTGTCACGCAGTGGCCAAAAATACCAGGTGCCATCAGGAGGTCCATCAGTGGGGCCTTACCCCCTCCACCCCCCATCGGTAGCCAGGGAGCACCTGATGACCCTAGGAAGGATGCACAGACAGGCAGTGAGACAGTGCAGGAGTGGGCAGGACGAAGGTCCCCGGGAACCGGCCAGTGCAACATCGAGCCAAGACTTGCAGGTGTGAATATGCCATTACAGACTGAAGGGTTTTGAACATCTCCAGACACAAAGATTTTCAAGGGAATCAGTTCACATCTTCATCTGCCAGGCCTCAGGTGCAGAGGAACTTAATATAGCCTGACATTGTTCTGATGTGCATTTATCCCTTTCTGTAAATAACTTGCTGCCATCAAATGTGGTGGAGTTAAGGGAAGAAAAAAGGACATGTGTAGGGTTTTCGGTTCTGGGTTGGGAAATACCTGGAGAGTTTGTGGGTGGATCCTGAGGAGGGCGGGGTTTGGAGAGGGGAGGGACTTCATTTTTTTATATAATTTTATTAATTTTAAATATTAACATGAACAACAACATGAATAAAAAAACATAAAAATTTACAAATTACAAATTGTAAAAGGTAAAGAGTTTACAGTAACCTAACCAATCCAAATATAAAACATTTAACAACATTGTTTCAATACAATAATACAACTAGTCAACACTTGATTCCCTAGAAAAAGGTTATATTTTAACCATGAATTCTTAATAAAAAATAAAATCAATATATTTCTGTGGTAAACCAAAGTTTTGATTGCTTGAGTCATTTATAAATTCAAAAAAAGGGAAACCGCTTCTCCAAATATAAATTATTTCTAGGAGAAGGTGACTCAGCTATCAGTATTTGCGTTGCCAGTTTGTCCATCACTGCTATATCCCAAAGTTTAACAAACCATTCACGTATTGTAGGGACTTTCCTGGTTTTCCATGCTTGGGCAATTAACGTTTTAGCTGCTATAAAAAATAGCATTGCCAATTCCGATTGTAATTTAGATAATCGAAGGGTGGGCCAATAACGTAGTAACAGCGATTCAGGTGTATTTGGAAAGGTACAATTAAACATTTTATTAGTTATACCAAGTTTTCTCCCCCAAAAATAATGCAATATTAGGACAAGCCCACCAACAATGTTTGAATGTTCCTATCTGAGGGGAGGGACTTCAACAGGGTACCATGCCATAGAGCCCACCTCCCAAAGCAGCCATTTCCTCCAGGGGAACTGGTGTCTGGCACCAGGAGATCCATTGTGATCGCGAGAGATCTCCAGTCATCACCTGGAGGCTGGCAGCTCTGTTCTGGTCGAAGGGTCTTTTATTTGGCCCTTTGGGGCTTGATGGTTTTATGCTGCTTTTATGCCGCTGGCTTTTTAAAATATTGACAATTTATGATGTTTTTAGTATTATTATTTTTAACTCGCAAACTGCCTCGAGCAGGATTCTGGAGAGATGGCATAGAGATACCCTAAATAAATAGATAATACCAAAAGGAAAAGACAGTCTCTCTCTCTCTCTCTCTCTCTCTCTCTCTCTCTCTCTCTCTCTCTCTCTCTCTCTCTCTCTCTCCTTGC